>CM048824.1:38350057-38781731 GCA_026586065.1 Dioscorea zingiberensis
ATATATTTACTAATGAAGAGAATTTTCGAAAATGGTTTCCGTAATCGTTGATGAATTTGCATCGGGGATCATCAATACACCGCATCTCCGAAACGCCTTCAATGATTTGGAAACTATTTTTTGGGGCCTTATACGTCAATATAAAATATCTTTTCCCTAAATATATATAATGCAGTTTCTTATATAAGTGAATTATCCCCAAATACTCCTTACGCATTTTGTGATGATCAAAGAATTTTATGTGATGAGTGATGCCTTATATGATAGATGGGTGAATGGGTCACATACTTGATATTACTTTCCACCTAATTCTACCCCGTCAACGTACACAAGCTTCTCTCCCAGCTCTTTTCTAGAGCTAGAGATTTTTAACTTTTCGATAAAATTTAGAAGCCAATTATTTAAAAAGTCTTTTGGCTACTATTCGATCTTATTTTCACTTTGGCGAAATACCCAATTGGCAGCTTTACTTTACACCATAGCACCCATATTCGAAAATGAGGCTTTTTGACAATTTGGACAATATTCAAGGGATAAAAGGTTAAATTATATATAAAAATTTATTACATCTTGTAAGGTTTTTTAAAAAAAATTTATAAAAGAATTATAATTTTTTCTTTTTGATAAAATTCTAAAATATAAAAATTTTTAATTAGAATATCATAATTAGAACTTTTCAAATGAAATTACATAAAATTGATTTAAAAAAATATTACATGAATTCATATATAAGCATCAAATTTTAACATTCATAACATGAATAATATATATATATATATATATATATATATATATATATATATATATAAAAAATTCATTATTTATAAAAATAAAAATAAGAATAAATAAAATGGTTTGGGATAAAATATAAGGAAATCACTTACAAAATTGATTGTCCTCAATTAACACAAATGTGTTTATTTATGGGGAAATTATTTATAGAGTACTTTGTTATTGTTTTCCGGAAATTGACAGCTTTAAAGTCCAACACACACAACTTGACCGATAATAATAAACCACAAAGAGCATCCTTAAGGATTTGAAGACGAAATTAAGACACTTATTTGAGGGACCAATAAGTTAAAATCTATGTATTATTTATTTATAAAAAATATTTTCTAAATAAAAGAAACTTAACCATAAATTAAAAGTATTAATTATTAAACTGAATTTCAGATTTTTTTATTAGTATTATATTTTTTTAAGAATTCCGAATCTTTTTTTAGAAGCCCGCTGAATTTTCAGTTCCAGTGTGAAATGGGCGGGGTTTTGCCGCCAGGCTTCATGTCCGGCGGTGGCATACTACCTCTCCGACCTCCGCCATGGCCGGTCCGGGTTAGGGGTCTTCTTTTTTTGGATGCGGGCAGACGGATCGCTCACTTGCCTTAGCCATTGTGGCGAAAAAGTGCGATTCAATGTTCAGTTTTATTTAGAATTCATTAGCATTGGGGTTTTGGGAGTTCAAAATCGTGTTTTTGAAAAGAGCATTCCATGAATGATACCTTTTTTCCCCACTTTATTAATTTTTATTTCTATTTTTTGGATGTTGACACGAATATCTAAATGCTTGCATATTTCTAGCCTGCAATCTGTTCTACTTTCTTCCAGAGTTGTGAGTATGAGGATCGGTGGATATGCACAAAATGAGAAAGTTTGTTTCTTTTCTAGATTAGTGGTGAAATTAATATCAAAATCAGAGATTCAGTAGGATTTAACAATGGATGGTTTTATTTCTGAATGATTGACTCCTGATTTCTAGATCATAGGTTAAAAATGCGATCATTTGCTGTAGATCATAATTGCAACTTGAAATTAGTTTATGTTAAGAGGGCTTTTAACTTTATTGCGTTCTCACCATAAAGAAACCCATAGTGTAAAGATTTGCTCAAGATTAACAGCCAAATGGAAAAATAACGGCTCTCAATGAAAACAAAAGCTCCAAGCTACAAAAGCCTTAATTCCATACTAGATGGGGTGAGCTATATGGATTCTTGGGAAATAGAATACAACTTGATGATTCAACTGAAGGTTTAACATATATTATATGACCTTATATAGATATAAAAGACATGACTTTTGGGAAATAGCATGACTCTTGTCAAGGGTTGACTTTTGGGAAATAACACAATCATCCTTGAGAATTGACATAAACACAGCTCTTTGAAAACCTGAATGTGGATGTACTTTCAGGCATGCATATAGAAAGAAAAACCAATTAATAAAAGTATAAAACCAACTTTCATTCTCTAAAAAATTACTTCAATTTTTAACACCCCCTTAGAGTGATATTTAGAAATAACTCCAAAACTACAACGTGCCATAGGTGCACAATGGAGAACCGGTTTTGCATCATGCAATTAGGAAACTCCAACGTCATCAACAAGTGCCTTGCACTTCCACTTGTACATCCACCATTGTTAGTGGCGAGATCCATCCCTTTGGACTTGAGTACAAGATCCCAAATTTCATTTTTAAGAATTGTCTTCATTTCTTCATCTATGACCTTGACCTTCTTATTCAACACAATCACCAATAATTATTATGGATCTATGGTGCAACCTCCTCTAATTATTCAACAATGTTCTTTCTGTTATGTTGCACCACTGTCTATGAGGAACAAGTAGAAGATAAACTAGGAGTCTAGAAGCACTTGATGTTGATGGCAACTCAACCATTGGATTTTTAAGAGGATCATCTCTACTTTTGTTAAGAACAACACTATTATAAACAATATTTGTCTCCAAGTTTTTGATGTTATGAAGAAACGTCACATCATTTGCACCAAAGAGGATTTAGTAACCCGCATCCACCACATCAATCATTGGAATAAGTTCTTCTCCATCCTTGGAATATGATAGACGATGGGATAATGATCTATATCTTGAAGGCTAACAGTGTGTTCTTGCTCAACTTGATGGATGGTGTTGTTCATCATTGCAATAGCTTTATTTCTTTCATAATCATGAAGAGTAGCAAACATTGAATCATCACTTGTATGATGCCACTAAATCTAGAGTTGATGATCCAATCTTTTTAATTGATAGAAGTCATAGCCTTCACCGGAGTAACTTCCGCCATAAGGCATATGCCCTACACACACATCATCTCCTTTGTGTGTAGTATTTCAACCCTTGAGCTTCACACAACAGTTCTTCTTGATGTGACCCAATTTGCCACATGTATGACACTTGATCTTTATTTAGTTTTGTAAGAGAAAAACTCTCATTTTGTTAATTTGAACCTTCTCTTAATCTTCTCCGAAGAATTTTTTACCCGAGAAAAAGCCTCTCTTTCACCTTTTTGAAAAAAGAACATCCCGCCATTTTGGTGAGCCAAAGATTCTTACTTGAGAAGCAAGTAAATTTTCAAACTCTGTCGAGAATGGTTCTTTATCCCACCCTTGAATCAAGGTTACATAAGGATCATCCTCCTTTTGAAAACCACAAATAGTATAGCTCGAGCCTCTAAAATAAGTTCCTTTGAATCCAAGAGAGAAATCTTTGAAAAAAGATGCTAGATCTTCAAGAAATATTGAGAAATGGAGAGCTCACCTTGTATGGCATTAGCCAAATCATTCTCCAGAAATAGAAGATGAGTCATGTTCTTGTAGTTGAGCAAGGAATCAAGAGCATTCCAAACTTCGGAAGCTGATTTAAAATGTTCGAAGAGACCATGAGAAATAGACCTCTTCGACACAAACTCAGCTTTGCATTTGATGTGCAGCAGCTTTGCACTATTTTTTCAGCTGCAAGATTTGTGACTGGAGTTGAAGTTGAATCGCCACCGACGAAGTCCCATATTTCTTCACCAATAAGATAGAACTCTTTATGTCCTCCACATTTGATAGTTGGACTGGTTGAGCAACTCCATATAAGTCCATTTGCCTGACCACTCAAATCCAATGAAGTGCAATAATTTTTTTCTTCACCAAGGGAACCTGATAGACATAGTCTTCTCTCTGATACAATGTAAAGAAATCTTACCATTATCTTTGTTACAGTGGCCTTGGATTAACAACCAAACGGTAGAAGAACAATTCCTAATAGAAAGACAAACTCCAAGATAGATTAGAGAATAATATTAGAGAAGACAACTTGAAGATTCAACTTGTATTTACAATACGCATTACATGGCTTTATACAGGAGTACATGAGAACATTTTCTTTTAAAGACTTAAATAGAAAAATGTAAAGTCTAAACTCCTAGGAAATAACATGACTTTTACATCAACACAAACATTAACAATGTTCACTCTTAGAAAACCTAAATGTGCATGTACTTGGGTGGACCATGTAAAAACCAACTTGCATTCTTAAAAAAATAAAATCAGTCTAATTTTTAACACTGACACCAAGGATTACGTATATTGTGAAGTGTGAAAGATAACCATTATTGGATATGTCTTGCTAAAATGGTAAAGATAGCCATGGAGCAGATTCACTTGTGTTAGGAGTTTAAGGTTCATGGTTAAATTTTCACAATGATCACATTGATATAGAATAACTTTGTGCCAAAGATGTCATTAAATTTGCTGTCAACCACATTGCAGGTGGGGAAGAGCGTGCACTGTATAAGCCGCTTCATTGTGGGTTTCACAATCGGATTCACCCGCATTTGGCAAATTAGCCTTGTTACATTGTCCGTTGTTCCCTTGCTCGCATTGTCTGGTGGCATCTTTGCATATACCACCGCTAGTTTTATTGGCAAAGTGCGGAAATCTTGTGTCAAGGCAGGAGAGATTGCAGAGGAGGTCTACTTTCATTATCTTAGATGCTTCTGTTTTATTCGCTTAATTTGGTGGAGTGGTCTTAATTTGTCTTGATGTTTGTGCATGTAGGCGATCGGAAACATCCGCACCGTGCAGGCATTTGTGGGAGAAGAGAAGGCTGTGAAGTCATATAAAAGCGCGCTCTTGAAAACTTACAGATATGGGGTGAAGGTTGCTCTGGCAAAGGGTCTTGGACTTGGCTCTGTGTATGGTGTGCTATCCTGTTCATGGGCATTGCTTATCTGGTTCACCAGTGGTATTGTTCACAAGGACATTTCCAATGGAGCAGAAGCATTCACCACCATCATCAGTGTCTTTGTGTCTGGCTTGTAAGGATCTGAAGTTTGAACTATCATCCCCTATCTACTCACATTTTTCAATTATGTAATACCATAATGTTTGTAAAGCAATGTGCTTGGAAACTAAATGCATGCAGGTCACTAGGACAGGCAGCACCATACATCTCCGGGATCCTCAAAGCAAAAACAGCTGCACACCCCATCTTGGAGATGATAGAGAGGAGCAGAATTAATAAAGCACTCAAAGTCTCTGGTCATACTTTGCATCAAGTGGATGGGCACATTCAGCTGTGCAACCTGTGTTTCAGCTATCCATCACGGCCTGGTGTTCTCATCTTTGACGGGCTTAATCTAGACATCCCATCTGGGAAAATTATTTGCGCTTTGTTGGTGGGAGTGGTTCTGGAAAGAGCAGCATAATTTCACTAATTGCGGTTTTATGAGGCCCCTCTCTGGATCCATACTCCTGGATGGGCATGACATCAAGGATTTAGAGCTCAAATGGCTGAGACAACAGATTGGGCTGGTCAACCAAGAGCCAGCTCTCTTTGCCACGAGCATTACATTGAGAACATCGTCTTTGGAAAGGAAGATGCAACTTTGGAGATCATGCGTGCTGCTGCACTATCAAATGCCTGCACCTTCATTGATAACCTTCCTGATCAATATGAGACACAGGTTATGAATTTACTGTCTTGTTTTAGTTTAAGCTGTGAGGGGTATTGTTTTACAGATAAAGTGATGCAGGTTGGGGAGCATGGAGTCCAGCTATCAGGAGGACAGAAGCAGCACATTGCGATTGCTAGAGTAATGCTCAAGAACCCTAGAATTCTCCTCCTTGATGAAGCCACAAGTGCACTTGATGCAGAGTTGAGAAGAAGCGTGCACAAGGGGCTCCAATAAGCGTTATGGTGGGGTGCCACGACAGTCATAGTGACACATCGTTTATCAACGATTAGGAATGCAGATGTAATTGCAGTTGTCCAATCTGGGAAGATCGTGGAGATTGGAACACACAATGAGCTCATGCTAGACCCCCAGAGCACCTATCAGTCACTCGTTCAATTTCAAGCATCTGCTTCTGTGCAAGGATCATCAGTCATTGGGCATTCTAAAAGGTTGGTGATAATGTTCAGTATTCTCTGCAACTGTCATGTCTTATTAGGCAATATGAGAGAGCTCATCAGCATTCACTTTTCTTGCATGGTTTGGTACAGAGGCTCTGATAAACAGTTTCACAGCTTCCACTCTGATAAGGATTTATTTAACTATTATGACCTGGAGGCAACTGAGAGAGTGAGGACTGTTTCTGTTAGAAGGCTGTATTCCATGGTTGGTCCTGATTGGATATTTGGTCTGCTTGGCACCATTGGTGCCTTAGTGACTGGTGCCCAGATGCCAGTGTTTACTCTTTATATGACACAGGCTCTAGTTGCCTTCTATATGGATTGGAAAAGCACCCAAAGGGAGATAAGAAAGATTGCTCTTTTTTTCTGTGGTGCTTCACTTCTCACCTTGGTCTCTCATACAATGCAGCATTTCAACTTTGGGATCATGGGTGAAAGACTTGTTCTCCGAGTACGAGAGAAGGTTTTCAGAGGTAAAAATGCTAATGTTTCTCTGCATTATTTTCCAGTGAAGGATCCTAATAGAATGCCAACAAATAAATTCGGAAATTATCATTGAATTCAATTTGGGATCATGTGGGTGGTGTTTAAACAGTTCAGATAGAAAAATATATTTCTTTTTCTAGTAACAATCATAAGACTGATTTATCAAATACTCAAAAAGTTGAGACAGGCTGCATAAATTTGTGAAACTCTGTACTTCACGGTAAGCAGTATGTTGCATAATCATACGCATCTTATCATGTTGTAAGATTATCTTCTCACTAACTGTGAACATCCCATTGTCTTGTTAAAATAAATACTATCCCAGCGATTCTGCATAATGAGATTGGATGGTTTGATGACACTAGTCATACCAGCACATGGCTGTCTTCTCGCCTAGAAACTGATGCAACTGTGCTTCGAATGATGGTTATCGATCGCTCTGGTATTCTTTTGCATAATGCTGGATTGATCATGACATCGTTCATTATCACATTTATGTTAAATTGGAGGTTGACTCTAGTAATCCTGGCCATTTTTCCATTGTTAATCAGCGCCAATATCAGTGAGGTATCATTTTTCGTTCAAGTCATATTTGCCATTTAGATACTTGAAAACAAGTTCAATCGTCATCTCTGATTCAGTATATGTTTCTCAAACTGCAGCAATTTTTCCTAAAAGGATTTGGTGGCAATTTTAGCATGGCTTACTTGAAAGCGAACATGCTTGCTGCTGAGGCTGTGAGCAACATGCGCACGGTTACATCCTTCTGCTTGGAAGATAAAGTTGTCAAACTATATGCCAGTGAGCTTGATTCACCTGCTAAGCACTCTCTCCAACGTGGCCATATTACAGGCATAGTTTATGGCTTCTCTCAGTTTTGTCTCTTCTCTTCTTATGGCTTGGCAATGTGGTATGTTGAACTCAGTACTTGGTTATCAAAAATTTGGATTGCTCGTCCATTGTTTCTCCTTGCAAAGTGTTTCCTGGTGTAAAATTTTCAGGTATGGCTCAGTTTTGATGGCCAAAGATCTTATCAGCTTCCCATCTGTTATTAGATGCTTCATGGTCTTGATTGTTTACTGCATTTGCCATGGCAGAGGCCTTGGCATTGTGATATCTTCAGAGGGAATCAGATGGTAGACTCAGTTTTGAGTTGATGGACAGGAATCCCAAGGGGTGATTGACACTGGGGTTGATGTGGGAAGTGTTACAGGTATGGTTGAGCTGAAGGGACTGGAGTTTTATTACCCTTCAAGACCAAATGATATGATTTTCAAAGATTTAGATTTGAGAGTGAATGCTGGCAAGACCATGGCATTGGTTGGGATGAGTGGCTCTGGCAAGAGCACAGTTCTTGCTCTTATTCTCAGATTTTATGATCCAACTGCAGGGAAAGTGATGATTGATGGTATGTGCTCCTGAACACTGTCTGTTATAGTATTAATTTTGTTATAACTCATATATATTAGAGACAATAGCCCTACTACTCTCTTATCATTTAATTAAACATTTATTGACCTGAATATATATATTTATGCATCTGGGCATCTCTTCGTATAGCCCTCTTACTCAAAGAAAGAAAGTCTTGATTTATCTTAATTTATGTTAATATTGTGGCTTCTTTGTGTTCAAGCTGAATTTTCAAATTATCTTAATTTTTCTTCAGATTGTTCATGTTACTTCTGGTAATGTCCTTCATATTGCTTCATGTATGATGCCCTGCAGGTAAAGATATCAGCAAGTTTCAACTGAAATCCCTTCGGAAGCACATAAGTCTTGTTCAACAGGAGCCTGCTCTTTTTGCAACAACAATCTATGGCAACATCTTGTATGGCAAAGATGATGCATCAGAGGCAGAAGGTTGTCGAGGCTGCAAAGCTTCATGAATCGCATTCTTTCATCAGTGCACTCCCAGAAGGCTACTCAACCAAGGTTGGAGGCGAGGGTTCAACTTTCTGGCCGGACAAAAGCAGCGCATGCGCCATTGCTAGAGCCATCATCAAGAACCCTACCATTTTGCTTCTCGGCGAGGCTACAAGTGCTCTCGATGTTGAATCAGAAAACATAGTCCAACAGGCACTTGATAGAGTCATGAAAACACGAACTACAGTCATGGTTTGCACATCGGTTGCTCAACTGTCCAGAATGCTGATATGATATCAGTTTTGCAAGATGGGAAGATCATTGAGCAGGGGAACCATGTGACTCTCATAGAGCGGAAGAATGGAGCCTATTACAAGTTGATTAGCTTGCAGCAACAATAGCAGCAGCAGCATAACCATAAATAGAATAAAGATAATTCAGATGTTCTAGGTATAACTATTTCTCATCTCAGGAATACCATGAAAGATCTCGTAATAAGAATTCTGTTTCTCTTTTCTGTTTTTCATGTTTTCACAACTTCACATTGCAAATGCAGATGAATCTAAAGCTTTGATGTTTAAAGTTTTTTTTTTTAACTATTTATTATGTTCAAGTTCTGAAAATTTCTGTAAGGTGGCTTTTGCAAATAATTCTAGATCATGATTTATTCAGCTCTAAGTATTGGAGCCTAGCATAATTTTTCTGGATGTTTTCACTTGAGATATGTTAGATTGGCTTGACTTAATTAACATTTCCAGGTGCATAGAGATGAACGCAATCCAATCTAAATCTTAAAATCAACATTTACTTGATTAAATGTCTATCTATATTATGAATCAGGAGTAAATCTTTTATATATAATTTTGAATTTAAAAAAATAAAATTAGAAAATTGAATTTTTTACTTTCAATTTTTTTTAGAATTTTAGATTATTTTTAATTTTAAAAATCATAACGACTACTTAGAATGACACATTTTAAATCAATGGTCACATTCTAGTAGTTAATAACTGATGTAATTTTTTGTTTATATGATGTAATTGTTGTTTTTATGAAAGTGGCATTTGTTATTATAACACTATTATTTTTTAGAAAGTTTCGAGCAACATGGAGGCCATTAGTTTGTTTTGAAACTATTAGGATTATTATTTCCTATTGATTACATAATTGGAGGTACTTATTAAAGATTCAACTGTTGCATGCATGTTGACTGAGTGTAGATGCAATTTTGCAAATAATGCATATACATGGAAGGGATTAAAGGAGTCGAGTTTTGCTATCCTTCACGGCCAGATGATGTGATTTTTGGAGATTTAGATCTGGCAAAACCATGGCATTAGTTGGGATGAGTGGGTATGGTAAGAGCACAGTGCTTGCTCTTTTTATACTCAGATTTGATGATCCAACAACAGGGAAAGTGATGATTGATGGAATGTGCTTCTGAGTTCTTTCCAGTTTTGTTAGTATAAAGCTGTAGGAAGGATGTTTGAAGAACCAAATGGAAGTAAATTTTTCTTGTTCATATTTCGAATGTGTTTCTTTTTCAATCTTTTTCTTTGGATATTGAAGTTATTGCTACTTGCGTCCTTCTTCTGCATTCAATAAGATGTAGAGGTACTATTAAAAAACTCACTAGTTTTTTGTGTTCTTTTTGTAGGTAAAATTATAAGAAAGTTTCAGATAAAATCCCTTGAGAAGCACATTGGTCTAGTTCAGCAAGAGCCAGCTCTCTTTGCAACAATAATCTATGATAACATCTTTTATGGCAAGGATGATGCATGAAGGTGGGTCATTGAAGCAACAAAGATGTGAAATCTCATTCTTTCATTGGTGCCCTCCTAGAAAGCTACACGATCAAGGTTGGAGACCGAGGGTCCAACTTTCTGGTGGACAAAAGTAGCGTTATTGCTATCGCCAGAGCCATCATTAAGAATCCCGCCATCCAGTTTTCTTTATGAGGCTACAAGTGCACTTGATGTTGAATCAAGGCGTGCCGTTCAGCAAGCACTTCGACAGGGTTATGAAAACATTGACTGCAATCATGGTTACGCACAGGCTATCAGCTGTCTAGAATGTTGATGTCATAACTGTTTTGCAATGTGGGAAGATTGTGTCGAGCAAGGAAGCCATAAAACTCTTGTAGAATGCACCATTGGAGCCTATTACAAGTTGATTAACTTGTGATAAAGTTAATGATAAACAAGAGCTCATCTTTGTAGTTAGTATCCTATAATTAAGGAGTTAGATATTTTTCTTATTACAGAGTAGATGTTTTCATTCTACTCTAGCTTAAAGGTTGCAGTTCTATTCTTATCTGAACAATAGTTGTTTTGTAAAGGTCTATAAATAGGCTCTATTCTATTCAGTTGTAGAGTATAGAAGTTTTTTTTTTTGACAAGATAAAGCTAATACAAGCTAATTAAAAGAAATCAACACAAATGTTTAAACAAGATAAACTACTCAAAGCATAAACCAACATAACTAATGATGTCCTCCGGTCATGCAGGCTTATCAGTCCCCTATGGAATAAGGAGAGACCGGGATTTTTGTAGAGCATGTTTGGCAAGTGCATGCATACGCCACAACATTTATCTCCCTCGAGGCGAGAATTTCAATTCCATCTACGGTTGTTCCAACAAGATTTGATTGATGCTATGCTTGGTATCTTGAATGTTCTCGAATGGATGTTGCTCCCGGTTTGATCATAGCAATGCATGAAGAATTGTCCATTTTCCAATTTTTAGCTCTTTGTGTTCCATTGTTGCTAGTATGGCTTGAAATTGACATGCATACTTGATTACGCCTCTGTTGTGGTACATCCACGCCATCAAAATACCATCTCTACGCCTTTAAAGAATATGAAACCTATACCACAATAAGGCAAAAGAATTACTCCATGCAACATCACATAAGGCATAAATGGTTTTGTTTAAAAGGAAGAGTTATGGAAGAACTCCACAGAAATAGCTCTACTGATTTCGAAGTTTTCTTGGGCAATATTTAAGGCTCTCTTGAAAATCTGGTAGGGTTGAATACTAGCTTGATTGAATACAATATCACATCTAGCACTCCATAGGCACCAAGCACAAGAAGTGGCTACCAAAGCTTTAAGGAATTTCAATCTCAAATTTGCTTTGGATCCTCCCAAGCACATCCATTCTCCACTTAGAATATTGGATATATTCTTGGTACTTATGATGTAATCTCCAATAGCATTCCAATGAGATCCACGGCTATACTACAATCTATCATAATATGCTTGATGGACTCCCTGTCAAGCCACGAGAAAGACGAGGAACTTTGTGGCCCAATTCCTAGAGAATATAAATATTCATAAGTAGGGAGTCTTCCATGCATCGACCTCCACATGAAAGTTTTGATTCTTGGAGTGTGGAAAGACTCCATATCATTTCCCATCCCTACCATTTTTCATTTTTAGGTGAGAGTGTTGATTCATAGAAGCATACACTTCCACTGGTAATGTTTATGGAGTTCAGGATGGGGCCCATATCCATTGTTGATCAAATCGATTACTATAAACATTTTGCTTAGTCTATTCGGTCAGTTATCACCAAGATAAAGTGACATTTGAATAAATTTAGTTTGCCTTCATCTAACAAATGCAGAAATGGACAAATTCTCAAGGGAAAGTTGCATATTGATAGGCATGGGCTTGAGAGCAATAGGAATAGTGGAGAACCATGGATCATCAAAGCATATTCTACGATGCTCGAGTTGCAACTATTGATGCAAAGATTAGGCTTCACAATTTGTGAAGTATTCAGATTTGTTTGTAAAACAAAGAGATGCATGTCTTATCTAACTTAGCCCAAGGTTTTAAAGGTCCATACTTTAAATGAACAATTTGTACCCAAAAGTTTATTTTTATTGTTTAATAAAGAGAGGATGTTTTTTGTCATTAGAGATATTTTGGAATTTTTTAAGTTTCTAATCCTAACCCTCCCTCAGTTATGTGATGTGGTAGTTGACCAATTCATTAAGTGAAAGGAGCCTCCCTTGATTGCCACTTTCGACCATAAGAATTTCCTGGTCAACTTAGTAATTTGATCAATAATAATTTCAGGAACAGGGTAACATGACATGGGGTATATGGGAATGGACATCAAGGAAGAATTTACTAGAATTGCTCTTCCTGCCAATGATATAGATAAGGGACACCAAGATACAAGACTCTTGTTGACTCTATTGGTCAAGTAACTCCACTGTTGAACAGGAATTCTTTTTGGGGAAATCAATACACAAAGATATTTGAATGGGAAAGTTCCCATTTTCATCCCTAAAATATTAACAATGGAGTTTCCAACCCTGTTATTAAATCAGGTTGGAAAGTGTATAGTTGACTTGGAGGGGTTTACTTTTTGACCTGTCAGATGATTATAATAATCCAAGCAAAGTTTACAACTTCTAGCCACAACCCTTGAAGCTCTAGTAATAATAGGTACATCATCGACAAAAGAAGGTGATTAAAAGTTGCAAGCCGACCTATTGTCAAATCCAGGAATAAAATTCATGTGCCTTGCATAATTCAACATGGTGGACAAATTTTGTGAGACCAGAAGGAAGAGAAAGGGGGATAGGGGATCTCCCTGTCTAATGCCCATAGAGCAATTAATCCAAGCAGTGGGTTTTCCATTAACTAAGAAGGAGAAGGCTGGAGAAGTGATGCATGCCTTGATCCATGAGATCCAAGGTTCAGGAAATTTCATTATGTGAAGAGTGGCAAGGATGGCATTCCATTCAATGGCATCATATGCCTTTTCAATGTCCAACTTGATTATAATCCTATGGAGGGTTTTATAATCATGTTCTAATAAGTGCACTATCTCCTGTGCAGCAATGATGTTATCAAAGGTGGACCTGCCAGCAATGAAGCCAGCTTGTTCTGGCCCAATGATTTTGTTGATAACCATTTTAAGCCTATTGGATAAGAGCTTTGAGAGGATCTTATAAGCCACATTGCACAAAGAAATTGGCCTAAAGTCTTGTACCCTGTTGACTAAATCTTGCTTTGGAATTAAGGCAACATATGTTTTCCCCCAAATTTGGAGGCAAGCTGGGGAACATTTGAAAAAAATTGAGTTATGGCATTAAACAATGGTTCCCTAATTATATCCCAATATTATAAATAAAAGTCCACATTAAATCCATCAGGGCCTGGGCTCTTGCCCTTGGGCATGCTTCTTAGGGTTTTAAAGACCTCAGCTATGGTAACTAGTTTGATTAAGTTTTCCTTATCATCCTCTTCAATAGCAATTAAATCGGATGGTAGTTTACCTAATAAGTTCTTGTGTTGAACATCCATTCCTAAATTTGTCTATAGGTTTCCATAAAATTCTAAGAATGCTTTTGTGGGATCGAAAATCACAGCCTAGCATCATTAGAAGACACCAAGCAGCGATATATCGAAGCACAAATATCATTTTTGTTTGTTTGTGGGTTCTTTTATTCCTAATAGAGGCAAGCCCCTATTATTAATTACTCCAGACAATGTCGTGGGAACCTATGATTAAGGGCAAAAGCACAAGTACAGAGAATGAGAAAGAATAATTTTATTTTATTGCAATATAATATGATTCGTTACATATCAGCATATATATATATATTTATTTATTTATTTGTTCATTTATGATGCTGTCCTCCGCCTCGAAATCTATGCCCCGCCATATGGGATCCATAATCCGCCGGTTGCCTTGCACTTGAGATTTGAAAGAGGTTTGTGACCAGGGTTCATATTGACTAGGTGCATGATTAACTTCCCCTTCCATCAAGGCTGCACCTAACTGAGCAGCCTTTAGGGTTGCGTCATATATGGTTGGAGAGGTCAGGGGAGTCTAGTTTCCAATGCATAAATTTTGTCTCGATCGGAGTTCTCTAGAAAAAGTTATCCGCGTTTGACCGAGAAGTGGTCGAGCTGGCAAAACTACAGAGATTGACTTCTATTCCATCAAGAACTGCTCCCAACTGGGCCATTGGCAATGATTGTACCATATATGGTTGGAGAGTCCCTGAAGTCTAGTTTTCGATGCCTTAGATTTCATCTCGATTGGAGCTCTCTAGCAAGAGTTATCGACATTTGAGTGAAGGGTAGTCAAGCTGGCCAGGCTGCAAGGACTAGTCTTTTTCCCCACCAAAATATGCATTGACCGGGTTGCCGAAAGGGTCTGTGCTGTATATGACTATTGAACATCTAGATAACGTCACAAATTTCACCTCCATTGGAGTTTTCTGGCAAAAGTTATCATTTTTTTAAAATGGGTGATCAGATTGGCAGAATTGCTGGTGGCAGAATTGCTGGAATTGACCCTTTTATTTATCAAAATCTGCGCTGATTGGGCCACTGAAAGGAGCTGCGCTATACATAATTAGAGAAGATCCAGATATCTAATTTCCAACGCCTCAGATCTCACCTCAATCAAAGTTCACCGAGGAGTTATCAAGGTTTGAAAGTAGGTTTTATAACAACCATTTACTGCGACAATGCGCAACATTTTTTTAAAAGCAATTTTCCACAGCAATTTTCAGTAATTTTCAGTAGCCATCTCTGCAGCAGTTTTCAGCATTTTCAGCAGCCATTCCTCAATGAGGTACAACAGCCTTTATTTCCCCAAATCAGTATGGCAACAGAGCACCTAGCAACTTTTCGTATTTTTCTTATTTTTCTGGCAGAAACAGTAGCAATAGAAGGTGAGGAGGCACGCGGGGAGATCCAGCACGGCTACAGACCTTCTAGTTTTATTTTGCTTCTCCCTCTTGCAGCAGCTTTTAAATTGCAGCCGCCAGCATCAATGCTTCTTTCTCAGCAGCAGCTCGCAGCGGCATTTAGGAACAATCAACCTTGACAATTAGCGGTGTAATAACAGTAACAAATCGGCGTCAGCGACTTTGTATTATCTTTTTATTTACGCAATACCACGATTACCACGATGTATGACTTCTTTTTTATTTTTTATTTTTAAGATTAGTGAGTCTCCTCTGTATTTGGAGCTATAGTTCTATACAAACATGCACACATAATTTCTAAGATTTCACACATACATCAATTTGTATAGGCTTGGCCATCAATCAAACAAGCATCAGCACACCATCATAACAGCTCTCTCTATCTGCAGCCCTTTTAATTTTTGCATCAACTCTTCATTCACTTGGCTTTTTCATAGCATTGGTAGTAGCTTGGCAGCATCACATCCATGGGACAGCATCACACAACTGTAGCACTACTTCATAGCGGCCCGGCAATTTAGCGACGCCGGCGCCGGCTTGATTCTTTGGCGACACAAAACTCTTTAGCGAGGGGTGGAGCAGCGGAGATCAAAGCGGCAACTTGGCGATGGTGAGGTGTTGTAGGGGATTCAAGGCTACAGGCGTCTTTGGAAGCGGATCTTGAATGAACGGTGAGGGGCTCTACTTGGCCGATGGAGTGATGGTGATCATCGGTGGCTCTTGGCAGCGATCGCCGGTAGTATTCGCGATGGCAATCATCTATTTATTGTTGATGGCGATCATCTCTATCGATGGCGATCGCCGGAGTTGGTGGCTATTGGCGGCGTCGCGAGAACTGTCGGCGGTGGTATCGATGTGAAAGCGAGCTTCATTGGGTTAGGCGTTCTTGATGGCAAGCAGGAGAATTTCGCTTCGTTATTGCGGTATTGTTTGTAGCGCGGACCATCAGCGGCGGTGGTAGTTGGAGAAGAATTTGAGGTCGTCGGCGGAGATCGAGTGGCGGTGCTTTCGGCGATCTTTGCATCAGCGATGGCGGAGAATTTGGGTGGCGAGGCTGAGGCAGCCTTGGTCTGAGAGGAAGCGAGCGGCTGCAGCGTGGCTGCTATAGCGCGGCCTGTGCCTGCATGACTTCTTGTAGCGGCTTGTTGGTGGCGCTAGATGCAGGCGGGGATGGCTAATTTGGGCTCGGCTTGGCAAGGAGGTCTTGAGGCCTTGAGTCGCGAGGCTGAGATTAGGTCCGGGAAGTAGGCTGATTTGGAGGCGTCATGAGCCTCGGGGGCTTGTCGGGGAGGGGCGGTGGTTATGCGAACTTTCGGTGGCGTTGATGTGAGGCGGCTTTGGAGGAGAGAGGCGGACACCAGCTTTCCTTCTATTAGGGCTTCCCTTTCCCCCCTTTTCTTTTCTTTCTCATTTCCCCTTTTTTTTTTCTATCTCCTTTTTTCCTCCCCCCACTTTGATTGTCTCCCCTTTCTTTTAAAAAACCTTTTGTTCTTATCCTCTCCCCGAGTCTTCCCCTCTGTGAAATCATAACCCCTTAACGGGTTCACGAGTTAAATTGGATGGGGATAAGAACTAATTAATTTATTTTATTTAATAATATTTTTTTCTTTTTTCTTTTTTTTTTCTTCGGGATGCGTATTCTCCATACCTCGGGATATGTATTCTTCAACCATCTTGGAATTTGCATTCTTGCCTCGAGATCTGTTTTTTGGGTGACAGCTTCGAGATCCGTTCTGAGCTGATCTTGGAGTTTTGAGGTTGCCTCGGGATATGAGTTCGGGCTATCCTGAAATTTGAGATTGCCTTGAGATATGTGTTCTCAAGGGAAATTTTGGAATTTGCATTTGCCTCGAGATATGTTCTCAGGGGCAATTTGGGAATTAAGATTGCCTCGAGATATATATTTTTTTTCTCGGGCTATCTTGAAATATGACCGGATATATATTTTTTTATATTTTGATTTCAAAATAAATATTTCATTTAAATTTAGAGCCACGAAATATTTCTTTTTGGCCCTTGAGACATTTATTTATTATTATTATTTTTGATATAAACAGCTTTCCCTATATTTTCTTGATTTTCCAGAGTGAGACCTTGATCATTAACTAGAGCTGAGATTTTATTTTTGTGACCTCTAATCCTTTCTTGTTTATGAAATAGAGTATAGAAGTTAACAGAAGTTAACATAAGTAGGAAGGCATGATTACTGTCATAAAGCTTGGGGTCATAAGTAGGAAGGCACGATTACTGTCATAAATCTTGGGGTGTGAGCCCGAGCAAAGCGGCTATCAGTGAGGATCTTGTTGTGGTTTCAAATAACTAATATTGAACATGAAACATAAAAGTTGTAGTTAATTGGTCGGTAATCAATAAAAGTTCTAGTTCTAGTTAATTGTTCCCCAGGCTTGTCCCTGGGGAATAGTAAGCATTTGACCCTCATCTTGCAAAAGTGGGGACTTCGATCATGGGACTCAATCCATAGGAGAATCCCCTTTCTTAGGTCATTGGTGGGAGTATTCATATCGACATTAGGCAGGGAACTAGCTTGATGTCACTAGCAAAGAGAAAGTCTGATAACTTTATTCTTATGTTTAAATTATATCCTTTGGATTTAGTACTAATAACTTAGGAAAATATCTTAGCTCAAATCTCTTCTATTATTTTTTTGGATTTCTTTGCTAATCTCAATTGCTAAATGTTATAAAATAATTGGCATAAGAACATGCTTATATAGTAAATTACAATTTTGTTGGTTCATGTAACAATTAAAACTAGAGGGTTTTGATCAAGATATATATCTTGTCCTTAATAATGCATATGAATTCCTTACTCCATAAAACCACTTAAATTAGAATAAAAAAAAAACCAAGATCAGACCAGCTAATTACAAAGATATCCAAGATCTAGCTAGGTTCTTTCAAGTCAAAATTAAGTACAAAAATATACAACTTTACGTACTTGAGTGTTTAATTAATCAACATGTTAGTGCTAAAATCGGTATCTCCTAGAGATTAACCCCGATCTAGACTAACGGTTGAGATTTATATTTAGGGGGACGCCAGATTTACTTGTAAAACCCCATGAATCAGGGAAAAAAAACCACATGCTCCAACTGTGAGAGCAAATCCACTATATAACGGTTGATTACAAGAATCTCTTGGTATGAAGGTGCTCGATTCGGCTCGGCCTTGAAGTTTGTCGGGCTCGGCCTTTAAGTAGCTTCGACCTCGGCTTGGAGATGGTGGAAGAGCTCTATATGGGCTTAATGAAGAGCTACCTTGGAGCTTTGGAGAAGACTTGAAAGTCTTGTGGAAATCTTGAAGGCCTTGGAGAGAATTGGCCAACGAGCTTTCTTGGGCCTTCATCTTCGATCCTTGGAACTCACTTGAAGCTGTTTGGGGGATAATCATGTAGTTGATAATGGATGACACCATGAGAAAGGCCTTGAAACACTCATAAAGATAGAGAAGTTCTAATGGAGTCGGAGAGTCTTTTTCTTCCTTTTTTTCTTGAGATCCCGCCTCCCTCACTTGCTTGACCTCTCCCCCTTGTATAAGGGAGGGTATGGCTTCATGGTTAAGAGCACTCGGGCCCCACTCTGTGTCAGAACATCCCCCTTCTCCTTTGTTAGAAAATCCTCCCTTTTCCTCTTACCTTCTTATCTTCTCGGGCTCAGTGCCCCTCTTATCTTCTTATTCCCTTGGAACCCCCTCCCTTGGAGGAAGTTCGGCTCGGCCTTGGAGCATACCATTCAGTCGAATTACGGCCTTGGATGTGCCCGCGTGTCGAGGCATCAGTGTTTGACCTTTTTTACCCATATCACTAGTCCCTCGATGCAGCTTGCGTCTAAGGTATTTATTACCGAGTTGTCTCGGGCTCAGGTCGGCTCAGATAGCTAAGCATTAGGTTCGGTCAGTTGGGTCTTTCTTGAAGCTTGGACTTGGAGCTTTGAGCTCTTCTCTCTCTTGGAGATGAATTCTTTTTGAGTCTTTATGTGGATGAGCTCTTTTCAAGTCTTTATAGGGATGAGCTTTTTTTGAGTCTCCATGAGGGTGAGACCTTTTTGAGTCTACATGGAGATGAGTTCTTCTTGAGTCTCCATGGAGATGAGCTCTTTTTGAGTCTTCATGGAGGACTTTAGATATATGTTAGAGATCCTAATTAGTCCAATTGTCGATACCGCTCTTCTTGTGTGCCCGACTTTGGACTTGAATGAGCTAAGGAGGCTCGGCACTTGGGGGACTTTATGCGAGCTTCAAGGAGCTCGGCCCCTACTTGACTTTAGGCGAACTTAAGAAGTTTGGCTCTTGGAGGGACTTCTTAAGAGCTAAGGAGCTCGGCCTTTTGAGGGATTTTGAGGGAGATTTTTGTCTTGGTCCCAGGGGGACTTTGAGAGAGGCTTTTGCCTTGGTCCCGGGGGGACTTTGAGCAAGACTTTTTATCTAGGCCCTGGTGGGGACTTTGAGTGAGACTTGGTCCCAAGGGGACTTTGAGCAAGGCTTTTGCCTTGGTACTGGGGGGACTTTGAGCGAGACTTTTTGTCTCGGCCTTGGTGGGGACTTTGAGTGAGTTTTTTGCCTTGGCCCTGGTGGGAACTTTGAGCGAGGCTTTTGCCTTGGTCCCGAGGGGACTTTGAACAAGATTTTTGCCTCGGTCCTGGGGGGACTTTGAGCGAGGCTTTGCCTTGGTATAGGAGGGACTTTGAATGGGGCCTTGGAGAACTCCATGGGGTTGTCTCGGCCTTGGAGCTTGCCACTGGGTTGGCTCGGCTTGGAGCTTGCCATTGGGTCGGCTCGGCCTTGGAACTAACCACTGGGTTGTCTAGGCCTTGGAGCTTGTCATTGGGTCGGCTCGACCTTGGAGCTCTGCATGAATCAAAGAGAGAGAGAGAGAGAGAGACCGTACCTATATGCTTCATACTTGGCGTTCTCTTGGAGCTTGGAGCTCTTCTCTCTTGGAGATGATCTCTCGTTGAGTCTCCATGGAGTTGAGCTCTTCTTGAGATGACCTCTTTTTGAGACTCTATGGAGTTGAGCTATTCTTGAGCCTCCATGGAGTTGAGCTCTTCTGGGGATGACCTCTTTTTGAGCCTCAATGGAGATGGTTGGCCTCGATCTAGGAACTCTTCATGAGGTCAGCCTGGCCTTGGAGCTTGCCATGGGGTCGGCTCGGCTTTGGAGCTTGCCATGGGGTCGGCTCTGCCTTGGAGCTTGCCATTGGCTTGACTCAGCCTTGGAGCTTACCACTGGGTCGGCTCGGACTTGGAGCTCTTCATGCTTGGCAGAGGAGCTTAGAGAAGAAGAGCTTCATAAAGAAAAGAAGAGCCTCATTCCCAGATGGCTTCATGGAGAGCTTCATATATAGATTGCTTTTCCCATAAACGTCTTTGTACATGTAGAGTTCTGATAGCTCTTGAAAAGGAGCTATTCTAGTAGCTATATATGAATGCAAGTAGAGTCAAAAGCTAGCGGCTTATTGATTGTATATTTAAGTATTTATACTCTTAATCTTTGTTAAGTGACCACAATGATAATCTTGCATGTTTTATAGGTGATTTACACTGTTGGAGTGAGACAAGTACTAAATCGGTGAAAATTATATACAGCGGTGAAAAGGAGCAAGGATAGAGGTCCACATGTGATGTCATTTGAAGAAGACATCAGCGATGTCAATTTCGACGAGCCGATTCTCGGAAGAAATCGGTCGTGATGTTCAATATGAACATCAGCGATGTCAAAGCACCATGGAGTATCAACTGCGGAAGACATCGCGATGTTGGGGCGTAAATGCTTTATCAGCGATGTTAGTTATGAGCGAGCGCTAGGCGAGCTAATAAATCGGTCGTGATGTTGCGACATGAACATCACGATGTCATCTCGAAATGATTGAGAATCGGTGGACATGCGATGTTACTTTTGACATCCAGCGATGTCAAAGCATAGACTATAAAGCGAGGTTCTAATTAGGGCAAAGGGGGAAGAGATTTGCGGTGGTGGTGGCGACTTCAAGCCCTAGAGGTGATTTTGACCCTTTTTTTGGAGAGGAGTCAATCTATGAGGAACTTCCTAACTCTTATCATTGTTGTTTAGGACTCTTTCTAGTGATATAATGGATGTTTGTATGGATGCTATTCTTACAATTGTCTTCTCATTTGTAATGGTAGCTTAAGCACCATATCTAGGGTTGTATGAATGTTATGACTTAAACCTATATTATCTTTGAATTTGCTTGCTAGCTTGTATGTGGATGTGCCTTTGAGGCTAGTCTTTATTTTCCTCAATTGTCGAGAGAGATTGAGTTTCATTAACTCCATGCACTATGAGAGATCTAGGTATGAGAGTAGGCTAGAAGATTAGGAAGGGCCAGTGACATGATTTGATCTATCTCTAAGAGATCGGGGTAGGCAATTCCTCGGTAGTGTTAGGGTGTTGTCCTATAATGCATCAAAGGCACCAGAGATGTGGGCTTAGATGCATGATCCTTAGAAATAGGGACATGTAAGATGCACAGGTGCAGAAAGCACATACCCTGACACACATACACCCACATCAGTATACAAATTAGCTTAGCTATTCAAAGAGAAAACCTTATTAAGTCTGACATATCATGCAACCCTAGGTCATCTCATTATAGAATTCAACCCTCTTTTACCCTTTGGTGTATCACAAATCATTCACAACCAATCCTACCATTTTCACACACACAACCTTCTCACACTCGTGTTTCACACTTGACTGATAATTAGAAGAATTCATCTCCGTTCCCTTGGGATCTCGACCCGGTATTTACCGGTTATTACTCACGACCACGTACACTTGCGTGCGGAAGCCTAAGTGTTTGCACTCAAGGTTTCTAGTCAACAAGTTTTTGGCGCCGTTGCCGGGGAACGGTGTAGGAGTTTCTTTCGTTTATATCAGCTAGAGTGGTTAACTTGTAGGGCTTCTACTCAGAAGCATGTGATATAATCTCCATTTGTTGTTCTTCTCCTATTTTAGGAAGGCCCGAATCACAAGCCGCAAGAGTTGGGATGTCTCTGAGTGGTTGAAGTAACTATGGCGAGCATACAAGAGAACGAGGAGATAGAGCGGATATAATAAACATGATTTGGGAATCAACTGAACTTTGAAGGGGTATTTTCGATGCGAAGATCCTTATCAGCATATTCGTGCATTTCTGGAATTGAGTGATGCACTGATACATAACAGGGAACATGCAAGCACACGAAGAGCAAGATTGTTTCCATTTTCATTGAAGGGAGAAGCAAAAGAATGGTTTAGATCATTGGAAACAAACATGATAACCACATGGGAGCTCTTAAGGATAGCGTTACGAAGATATTTTCCCTGCAAAAGCTTGTCAACCTAAGAGTGACATCATATCATTTGCACAAACATCAAGCTGAAACTATCACATGAGGCATGGAGGAGGTTTAGGAAAATCCTCAGAAGCTGCCCTCGGCATGGCTTTGAGCAGTGGGTACAACTTCAGCATTTCTATCACGGCCTAAGGGATGAGTCTAAGAAGTTTGTGGATATGGCAGCTAAGGGGGCGTTGTTGGAAAAATCAGTACATGAGGCATCTTCCCTATTTGATGACATAGAACTCAACGAGCAGTTTTGGTGCCAGGAAGGGTTAGCCTGGAGGAAAGAGGCCGACAAATCAGAGGAATTAAAATTCTCGGCAGTTATTGATACACTTGAGCAGAAGATAGAGAAGATAGTGATCATGGTACAGGATAAGGCAACACAAGCACGGAATGGTGATCAACTAAACCAACAGGGATATTACAAGGGGTATCAGTTAAGCACACAACAAGCGGAAACATCAACATTTCGGGAAGGCGAGACAGTACCGAACTACCAGCATGAGTGGAACTTCACCGAAGGTCTAAAAGATGATGGAATGTGTATAGAAAGGTTGAATGGGGACAGTGACTCAGAAGAGGAGCAGGAGTCATCAGACCATTCTATACATCATAACGTCGCGGTGAAATCATTCGAAGCTTTAAGCATGGAAGGCATAACTCCTACTGAGACTAAACCATCTTGGGAAGTACCTCCTACACTAGAGCTGAAACCCCTCCCGGAGCACTTGAAATATGCATTTCTAGGGGAAGGCACCACACTACCCGTCATCATCTCTAGCAAATTGCCAGTGGAACGGGAACACCAACTTCTTGAAGTGCTCAAACGTCACAAAAGAGCACTAGGATGGTCTATAAATGATATAAAGGGAATCAACCCATCTTACTGCATGCACAAAATACTCCTGGAAGATGGAGCAAAGCCTTCCATAGAACATCAGAGAAGGCTTAACCCAGTCATGAAGGAGGTGGTAAAAAGAGAGATCGTGAAGTGGTTAGATGCTGGGATCATTTTACCGATGCTCGGACGGTCGTGGAGTGATCCGGTCAATGTGTTCCGAAGAAGGGAGGCATCACAGTAGTAACAAATGCACAGAATGAAAGTATCACCACAAGGACGGTCACGGGTTGGAGGATTTGTATGGATTACCGGAGATTGAATAAATCTACAAGAAAAGATCATTTCCCTCTTCCGTTCATCGACCAAATGCTAGACCGGCTAGCCGGACAGGGAGGTATTCTTGCTTCTTAGAGCGGATATTACGGCTATAATCAAATTACAATAGCTTAGGAGGATCAAGAGAAGACAACTTTTACATGCCTGTATGGGACATTTGCATTCAGAAGGATGCCCTTCGGGTTGTGTAATGCACCGGCAACATTTCAAAGATGTATGATGGCTATTTTTGCAGACATGATCGAGAAGAGCATGGATGTGTTCATGGATGACTTCTCGGTGTTTGGTGAATCATACGATCACTGCTTAATAAATTTAGAGAAAACACTAATCAGGTGTGAAGAAACCAATCTGGTACTTAACTGGGAAAAATGCCACTTCATGGTGAAAGAGGGGATCGTTTTGGGTCATAAAATCTCACAGGTAGGCCTCGAAGTTGACAGAGCTAAGGTAAAAGTGATTGATAAATTACCTCCCCAAGCGTCCAGTAAAGGGAGTTAGAAGCTTTCTTGGGCCTTGAGGTTCTATTGGCCAGCTTCATAAAAGATTTCTCTTTGATTACAAAACCCATGAGCAAGTTGTTTAGAGCAAGAGGTCCCTTTCAATTTCGATGATAAATTAATGCTGCGAGCATTTAATGAAATTAAAAGCAGGACTTACAACGGCACCCATAATCATAAACCCAGTTGGACATTACCATTTGAGCCGATGTGTGGCTCTTGGTGATATAGCGATTAGAGGCTGATGTGGGGCGGCCTTGAAATGGAATCTTCCATTCAATCTACTACGCAAGCAAAGCATTAAATCACACTCAAGCCAATTACACCACCATAGGAAAGGAATTGTTAGCAGTGGTCTATGCCTTCGATAAGATCAGAGCGTATTTGATAGGTACACGGGTAATTGTTCACACTGATCACTCAGCAATTAAATACTTGATGGCAAAAAAGATACCAAGGCTCGACTGATGCGTTGGCTTTTGCTCTTGCAAGAGTTCGACTTAGAAGTGAGGGATCGAAAAGGTACAGAAAATCAAGTGGCAGACCATCTGTCTCGACTGGAGACCAACGAACATTGCTCTAACCCTGCTGTCATCAGAGAGGCATTTCCAGATGAACAATTAATGTTGGTGAAAGCACGAAACTACCCATGGTATGTGGATGTAGCAAATTACCTTGTTAGTAATATTACCCCCGAGGGCCTAACATATCACCAGCGCAAGAAATTCATACATGATGTTAAGCACTATATTTGGGACGAACCATATGTATTCCGAGTAGGTGCTGACCAAATAATTCATCGTTGTATAGCCAAAGAGGAGCAACAGGGCATCTTAGAACAATGCCACTCAGCACCTTATGGAGGCCATTACGCAGGCGACAGGACTGCGGCAAAAATTTTACAAAGCGGATTTTACTGGCCAACATTGTTCAAAGACGCCCATCACTTTGCCAAATCATGTGACCGATGCCAGCGTACGGGGAACATATCGCGTCGTCATGAGATGCCTCTTAAAAATATGTTGGAAGTGGAGATTTTTGATGTGTGGGGAATTGATTTCATGGGACCATTCGTA
This sequence comes from Dioscorea zingiberensis, assembly GCA_026586065.1. Classification (NCBI taxonomy): domain Eukaryota; kingdom Viridiplantae; phylum Streptophyta; class Magnoliopsida; order Dioscoreales; family Dioscoreaceae; genus Dioscorea; species Dioscorea zingiberensis. Next base: position 38,375,457 of record CM048824.1, read on the forward strand.
TCATCTTTTAAGAACACTTATATCCTAGTGGCAGTGGATTATGTGTCCAAGTGGGTTGAAGCTATAGCAGTGCCATCTAGCGACTCGCAAACGGTACTTAAATTTATCAAAAAGAATATTTTCACTAGGTTTGGCACCCCCAGAGCAATTATCAATGATGGAGGATCTCACTTCTGCAACAAAAGCTTTAACAATCTCCTGGGGAAGTATGGGGTGTCACATAAAGTCACTTCTCCATATCATCCGCAAGCCAATGGGCAAGCCGAAGTATCCAATCGGGAAATCAAAAGAATTCTAGAGAAGACGGTGAGTCCATCTCGGAAAGACTGGTCACTTCGATTAGACGATGCCTTATGGGCATACCGCACTGCTGCTAAAACACATCTTGGCTTGTCACCTTACCAACTGGTGTTTGGAAAAGCTTGTCACCTCCCTGTGGAACTGGAATACAAAGCATACTGGGCTATCAAACAACTGAATCTGGATCCACAGTTGGCTGGAGAACAGAGATTACTTCAGTTGAATGAATTGGATGAATTTCGGCTCAAGGCATATGAGAATCTTGGTACACAAGGAAAAGGTCAAGAAATGGCATGACCGTCGCATCATCCATCGCGAGTTTACACCGGGACAATATGTATTGTTATTCAACTCAAAATTGAAGCTATTTCCAGGAAAACTGAAGTCCCGATGGTCTGGGCCATATCGAGTCTCCCAAGTTTTTCCTGCTTGGCGCATTGGAAGTAGAAGACACTAACTCTACCACTACCTTTGTAGTCAATGGGAAAAGGGTAAAACCATACATCGGGCACGAAGCTGGGCAAGCGAGAGTAGTGGTAGATCTGGAATCACCACCACCCTTGTCGAGCTAGCGACTATAAACTCAGCGCTTCTTGGGAGGCAACCCAAGCTTTGAACAAATTAAAAATTATTTTGTAGTTGGTTCCCATGCTAGTACTTACTTCGTTGTTTTCTGTTTCACCATCCGTATGCAATAATATCCGTTGTTTTGTAGGCAATCGCTGAAGCTTGGGGGGAGACCTTTTGGAAGCACGGTGTGAAGAAAGTAAAGGGTTGAGGTACGGCATAATTGTCGATCCGGGAAGGCTTGGTAATGTTTTCTACTCTTAAAGCTAAATATTCGTGATTATATTCGAACATCGCCAAGTCAAAGAGTGTAAGGTTATCTATTAAATTCTGCAACTAACATCGCGATATCCTCATATTACATCGCGATGTCAACCCCAGATTTTGAAACAGCAGACATCATCACATTTTGACATCGCGATGCTTACTTCTGGACATCGCGATGTAGCTTTTGCACATCGCGATGTCCCCGGGGCTGGGACTTAAACCCCCAAGCATTCAAATCAGATCGCGATGTTCATCATGAACATCGCGATGTACATACACACCGGAGTTAAAATCGTAGTGACAATCGTAGTGACATCGAGATGTAGCTTTTGCACATCGCAATGTTGACTGCGAAATTAGAGTTAAAGCGAGCGGTGACCGGCAAAATCAAGAACCCCTAATCTATATTTGTTGCGCCGGACTGCACCATTTGGCGACACTAGAGGCCCAGAGCCCCAATTTTCGTCGTGTCACCCCAATCCAAGCCTCCTCACTTCGTCGGTATGCGTATCTACTTGTCTTCCTTTGTTTTTGCAGTGCAAATGTGGTGAATGGTGTGTAAAAAAGGGGGGATTCATCCCAAATAGGTTGAAGTAAGGGTAGTTCCTTCATGTTGAGAACAATGGGAATGTTTGTAACATCCGGGAACCTCCGCATTGCAAAGGAAACTCTGCCGAAATTTTGGGTGAATTTCGCCTCAATTTTTGCACTAATCTCCATTTTTTTTTCTTTCTTTGTGCAAGGTTCTATGGCCCCCACCAAGCGAGTCGCCATTAAGAAGAAGAAGGCCGACAATGCACCAGTGTAGAAGCCTGACAAAAAAGCTAGAGCCTCCACCTCCACATCAACTCCCACGGAACAGGACAGCGTTTTTTCATCCCCTGCAGCCCTTGCCCGCCATCAGATTCTCTTGAGCAAGCAACCCGTGCCTGAGAGGGGAATTAATTTTAGTGACCCCGAGCTTGCTCCACACTTTCAGATTATTCAAGCTCAAGGATGGGAGCGTTTTTGTTCTCAACCAGGGTAAGCCATTCTACCCCTTGTGCGGGAGTTCTATGCAAACCTTCCGGACCACGGGGACACAATAGTTTTGGTGCGTGGGAAACAAGTGTGCTATGATACTGCTACCATTAACTCCATCCTTGGCATCCCGGCCGTTGCACCGGATGACTACATCATCTGGAGGAAGGGCCCGGTGGACATTAGCCTTGATCTTAGAGATGTGGCGCGGGGGCCGTATGGAATACTGAGGACCCCTCGTTTGATAGAGGTCTCCTATGCAAGGACGCCCGTGTGTGTGGCTATACTTCATATCTGCACGGCTGATGCCTTCTCAATTCACCAGTCGGGTGAATGTAGATCGCGTCTGCCTTATTCACGCCATCCTCCATGGCCTACGGATTGACGTAGGTCCGTTCATTCATTGGAGTATCCATCAATGCTCTCATCATCGACCGAAGGGTTTGTGGTGATCACAGCACTATGCCAACAAGCTGAAGTTCCTTGGGAGCCTACTGAACCACGGCAGCCACCCAAGTGCCTCATTGAGTCTAGCATTCTTCATCGTATGGCCCCAGAGCGCACCGTCGGGCCCTCTGAAGGCTTCTTTGGAACCTCTTGATTCATGTGAGGAACTGCACCGGCACCGTCGAACCGACCTAGCCCCACTGTGTATCACGGTGACCGTCTAGAGCATCTCGGCGTGAGACCCATTTGGCCGATATGGTCACCCAGTGCTAGTGATGATATCACGGCGGTCCCACGCCCGAGCTTTCTCGGTGATGCGGCACTCACGAAATGTGTACAGGAGGGTTTTCGTGCACTTAGCGTTGGAGTTCAGCATGTAGCCGCACCCACACAGGGGCCCCAGACTGATTCTGGCCTCGATCCGTCCAGTTAGGGGAGTGTTCTTCTTGTTTCATGTCGTTTTTTTTGTTCATCCTGTTTAAATGCAAGTTGTGTTCCGTCTATTTTTTCTTGTAGTGTGTCATCGAGGGTGATAACTAATCTTTGTTGTGGGGGTAGCAGTCGTACTAGTCTATTGAAACTTATTCTGTCTAATATATCTTATTAGTTTCAATCATTTTGCGCCACTTTAGAGTATTGTTCATATACCTTCCATTGCATAGTGTAGTAAACACAAGAGTGCTTGGAGAATTTGAACTTTTCAAAAGAAGGAAGGTAATATTTTTAATATACATACATTGCATCTAGAAATTCCGTTAGCACTTTATGAATGCCCTTGGTCAACCTTGTATGTTATATAGGGCACATTTATGCAAAGGGAATAGAGGTAGGGTATAAACTTTGTGGTGCGTCAAGTAGTACACGATACATAGAGAAGTATCTGAGAAACTAGAGTGCAGGTGAGTTTACATCAACTTTGTGAAATGGCTCATACTCTAAGAAATAAAAAAAAAAGTGAATTTAATAGCGAGGCCTCACTCTCAAGTTATGGAGGTAAAAAAAAAAAGGGGGGGGTCAAGAACTATAAGGTGTAAGCAATAGCCTGCCCTAGAAGTAAGGTCTTCATCTAAGTAGAAGGCATCGAAAGATTTGACTCGGAAGATTTGTACTTCTAGTTCTATTCCCCCTGCATACATTGATTTATATTACATACAATGTGACCAAAGGTATTACACTTGTTGAATTCTAATGCACAGTGTAGAATATCTAATTCAGACTTGTACTTGGATTGAAAGCTTCAGCCCCTTATTTATTGTGTTTACTTGCATCTATTTTCATTGGCAGAGGAGACTTAACCTGAAACAATTTAAGCTATGATCTATTATGCATTTATCTTTGAATGTGTCATTTGCTTGAGGAAAAGCAATAGTTCAAGTTTGGGGTGTTGATAGCTCTTGAAAAGGAGCTATTCTAGTAGCTATATATGAAAGCAAGTAGAGTCAAAGCTAGCGGCTTATCGATTGTATATTTAAGTATTTATACTCTTAATCTTTGTTAAGTGACCACAATGATAATCTTGCATGTTTTACCGATTGATTTACACCTGTTGGAGTGAGACAAGTACTAAATCGGTGAAAATTATATACAGCGGTGAAAAGGAGCAAGGATAGAGGTCCACATCAGCGATGTCATTTGAAGAAGACATCGTGATGTCAATTTGACCGAGAGCGATTCTCGGAAAGAAATCGGATCCGCGATGTTCAATATGAACATCAGCGATGTCAAAGCCCATGGAGTGTCAACTGCGAGAAGACATGCGATGTTGAAGTAAGCATCGCGATGTTAGTTATGAGCGAGAGAGCCTAGGCGGTGATAAATCGGTCGCGATGTTCGACATGAACGTCGCGATGTCATGCTCCGAAATGATTCAGAATCGACTGGACATCGCGATGTTACTTTTTGACATCGCGATGTCAAGCGCCTAGACTATAAAAAGCAGGTTCTAATTAGGGCAAAGGGGGGAGAAGAGATTGGCAGGCGGCTGGTGGCGACTTCAACTGGCCCTAGAGGCGATTTTCAGCCCTTTTGAGCTGGAGAGGAGTCAATCTATGAGGGGGAACTTCCTAACTCTTATCATTGTACGACTGCTAGCTTTATGGAGGGTCCAAGATACGCGCAATCGAGCTGATGTTGGGCCAGGTCCTTAAGATGGCGGTACAAGCATCGATGCTTGACCCACAAGGATACTTTGATTTAACCACAGACGGTATAGCTTCTTGATTGGGTGCCCATGGACGGTGCCAAACTGTTAGTGCTAAAATCGGTATCTTCTAGAGATTAACCCCGATCTAGACTAACGGTTGAGATTTATATTTAGGGGGATGCTATATTTACGTGGAAAACCCCATAAATCAGGGGAAAAGAAAACCATGGGCCCCAACTGCGAGAGCAAATCTACTATATAAATGTTGCTTACAAGAATATCTTGGTATGAAGGTGCTTTCGATTATTTCGACCTTGAAGTTGGTCGACCTAGGCCTTTAAGTAGCTCGGCCTTAGCCTTGAAGTTGCTCGGCCTCAACCTTGGAGATGGTGGAAGAGAGCTTTGTATGGGCTTAATGAAGAGCTACCTTGGAGCTTTGAAGAAGACTTGAAAGTCTTGCGGAAATCTTGAAGGCCTTGGAGAGAGTTGGCCAAAGAGCTTGCTTGGGCCTTCATCTTCTTTATCCTTAGAACTCACTTGAAGCTATTTGGGGATGAGCATGTAGTTGGTCATGAATGACACCATGAGAAAGGCCTTGAAGCACTCATGAAGATAGAGAAGCTCTCATGGAGTTGGAGAGTCTTTCTCTTCCTTTTTCTTGAAATCCTGCCTCCCTCACTTGCTTGACCACTCCTCCTTGTATAAGGCAGGGTATGGCTGCATGTTTAAGAGCACTCGAGCCCCACTATGTGTCAGAACATCCCCCTTCTCCTCTTACTTTCTTATCTTCTCGGGCTCTGTGCCCCTCTTATCTTCTTATTCCCTTGGGTTCTGTTTCCCTCCCTTGGAGGGAGCTTGGCTCGGCCTTGGAGCACACCATTTGGTAGAGTCGGCCTTGGTGCACACTATTGGGTCGGGTCGGCCTTGGATGTGCCACGTGTCAGGTATCCAGGTGTTTGACCATTTTTACCCATATCACAACACATCTAAAAAAAGACCGCCTTTGTACTTAGTTTTGACTTTGGAGAATTTAAAGGAATCATATGATGTATTTTATTGTACCATATGTCGACAGTGACACCCTTATGCATATATATATATATATATATTTTCATTATTTATGGAAGCACACATATAATTTTTAATATTTAATTAATCGAGAAGGAGCACCACCATGCCAACGTATAACTCTGGGTCCAGGAAGATGCATGGAAGGGATTGGAGAATGAACAAGATAGAGTTCAAGGCCAGAAGAGAAGCTCTGAGTGTATAGGTGACCGGATGACGGAGCAATCGTCATATAGGGACACATTTCGTCCGAGGATGGGTCAGTGTAACATAGTGTGGACGCTAGCATGGAAAGGGAATCAATAATAACTTGATGACTGGGCGAGCTTTGAAGACGTGGACAGATTCTTTGTTGGCGCTTGGATGGAGGTTAATTTGGTCACCCACTAAGGGAACCCATGCCGCTACATGAAGCACAATAAGCTCGAAACACGGCCAAGTATTGGTGCACCTGGCACACTTGAGGGGTCAGACGAACCAGGACCCGCTCTTGTAGCTTAGAGTAGCTAGCGAAGTCAATATGTGCGCGATAATTGGGCCCGGTAGATCTCATATGATGGATACCCTATCCCTATCGTATCACACTTATGAGGGAAACCGGGACCACGTGCGGGAGAGCAAGAGAGTCGAACCTGACCTCAATAAACGTTGACATTGAAGTAATTTTGGCCCACTCATACGAACAGTCGCCCATTTGACTGAAATTCATGCCCCATCCACACTTTATCAAACTAAGTCAATAGCTAAGTCACCGAGCCTAATTGTAATGTTGGGGAATTTGGACCAAAAGGGGCATGTTGAACCCTATATAATGCCAAATGAACCAAAAACCACTACTGTTACTAAAGAAAGAAGATTAAGTGGTTTAGGGAGTGGGGCCAAAATTGATATGATAAAGTTTCTCTTTAATATATCAAAGGCTCGTATACAGAATCTTATATCCGATGTTCTCCGCTGAGAACATCCAAGAAGATACCCCTACTCATGAACATCTTTCCACTGAAGTCTCAACAGAGGATATCAGGCGAACAACAACCCAAAAAGACTTTGAACACTCAACAAAGAATCCCCAAGGCCAATGGGAAAGCCAAGGAAGAACAAGGTCATGACAACATCCATTGAACAATACTAATCCAATACAATGATGACCCGGCAACTAGGAGGGAAAAAGAGAAAAATGTATCGTATTGACCTCAACGATAATCTCTCAAACCTTTCTACTATTCCCCTAACTTTATATATTTATTTATTTAGCTTAATTAATTAATAGATATTTTTTTAATTTACTTAGCTTAAAATATTTTAAGATGGTATTTAGCTTAACTAGTCTATAATTAAATCATAATGTTTTCATTTATTTATTTAGCTTAAAATATTTAAAAATGATATTAAGTTTAATGAATAGTTAATGGATGATGTTTTTATTTAATTATTTAGCCTAACTAATGAATACTTAAATTTCAAGCAACACAGAAGAGCATCTATAAGCAAAATATTTTCCCTAGATATACATAAGGTTCAACCTAAGTACATAAAAGAAAGTTTCAAATATTTATACAACCATCATCATTTCGCAAACCAGTTTCAAATATTTTCCCTAAACATACATAAGGTTCAACCTAAACACACAAAAGAAAGTTTCAAATATTAATACAAACAATTTCATTTCACAAACCTAGTTCAAAATATTCATGTAATTCTTTTCTAAACAATCCTAAATTAAGCTTTCTGCCCTAACAGTCCTATGATATCCTCTACCTTGTACTGACCAAGAATATCAAGTGCACCCCAAAAACTACTTGTTCTAGCATCATCTGCACCTTAATATGCATAAAATTTGGCCATATCACGTGTTGAATAGCTCACCTCAGTTAGCTTCATGCATGCTTCTGATAGTCTAGTAGCAATAGCAACTGGATTGTGATCTTTAATTGCATCTGCAACTCTATCCAATTTTGAAGCTACATTTTGTATTAATTCAGAATCAATACCAAGATCCCTTATCTTGTATTTCTTTCTAGCATGTGCATCTTTAAAGGTACATGTCTATGAGGTATTTGTAGGCATTGTTGAAGGTGGTATTGGCAAGAGTGTCTTAAACCCATAGTCATTGCCAAAGAATTCATGTTCAAGATCAGCAGGTGTACGATCCAGTGTTGAAATCATCTTGTGAGAAATTTGATTCACCATCATCAGTGGACAATGACACAATAGTGTTGTGAGTGAAACGTCCCATTGCATGATCGTTGCCACAAACAACCTCTAGCAGATCATAGTCTTTAATGGGTTTATTTATAAAGGGTTCTTCGTTTGAATAGCATTGTCAATAATATATTAGAGAAGTGAACATTAAGGTCAGACAAATATAAACAAGTGTAATGAGTGACTATAAAATTATCAAATATCATGTACATACCTTAAGATACATCATGTATTCATCTTCCCCCATAATTATCTTCTTTCTTCTTCATCCCAACCAACACCACTCATCTCTCACAGTGTAAAATCCAAGGATTTTAGAGTTTAAATTTTTCTAGCTAATTTCTTTGATCATTTGGTTAATAAGGGAAAGTCCCAAGTTTGTGTTTGTTCGTGGTTTTGTTTCTATTTGCTCTTTAAGCAATTAGTTGAATAATAAAGGATTTATAATTTGCTCTTTAATTATTTTGTAATTAAAGAAGTTCCTCATGTTTGGAAATAGTTAGATTTGTTTAAAATGATTAATACTCTAATTAGAGGAAATTAGGAATATATATATATATATATATATATATATATATATATATATATATATATATATATATGATTACGGTTTGAAAGCATTAAATGCATATATTAGATTATATTATTATATATATATGAACACACAAGTTAATGCTAAGAGACTAATTATGCATCTTTGTGATATCATGTTCAAGGAGAAAGACCAATTCATGCATTTAAGATATGATTTGATTGATAAGATATATATAAGTATATGATTTGATTGATAAGATATATGATTAAGATAATATGATAATTTGAATTCAAGAGCCATGTCAGCCCATTCATGAACTTCACTCGTTTAAATCCATAGCCAAGATTAGAGTTGTGGAAATAAATAAATAAATAAATAAATAAATAAATAAATAAGTAAACATTTCATTGGTGGTGGTGGGTAAAGATATCAATCAAATTAGAGGTTGATTTGATAAATTATATTTGACAAATAATATATATTTATATAATCATAGCTGATTTGGCTAAAGATGCTTATGAGATGATATTATATAGATATATATAAAAGAAATGCATGCATGGAGTTTATAAAGATATTTATATAAATATTTTATGGAAAGTAAGGGCATGATTAGAAAAAATGGGATAATAGATATATACAATATATATTTAAAATATGCATGTAAAGGATGGTTCTAAAAAAATAAAATAAAAAATAAAATAAAATCTCTCTCGTACATGACACTTAGATTATATTATATATTATATATCATATAGTAATATGTATATATTATAGTATATATAATATAATAATATATATGTTATTATATAGGCATGAAATCATGGACGAATATGGTTGCAAAAATTAAATGTTGGAAAGCGTGTGATTGAGTGCATGTGATTAGAGGTGGGCACGGGCCAGGTTTTAACCCGCCCCGGCCCGAAACCGGCCCGACAAAACCCGCCAGATCAGTTGATCTGGCAGGCCGGGTCGGAAAACCATAACCGACCCGCTACAGTAGCGGGCCGGTTACTGGTCCATATAAATACAACCCGTGACCCGGCGGTTCTACCTACCGGGTCAAGCGAGTTGACCTGCCGGTTCAACCCGCTGGGCCATCTGGGTTGAACTGGCGGGTTAGTGACCATATTAGGGGTCCGTCAGACCAGTCGATGGCCAGTGGTAGCGGTACCGATGGCGACCGGTGAACTGGACCGGTCCCGGCCGGTCGGTGGCTATCTGGTGACTAGTCGGGACTTCGTCGGCCCGACCCGATACCGGTGACGGTCGATCGATCGATCAGCGGTATTTGGACTCGTCGACCGGCCGACCTAGGTGACCAATTGTAAAACCCGCCCCAAAATAAATAAAGGTTTTATTTTCCCAGATTTTTTAAATGGCAATTCAATATGGTGAGCAGTGAAGTTTTGGGAAAAATCACGTGTCTGAGTAATCCAGATTAATTAAACGTTAATTAATCGAGATAAATCAGTTGTTAATTAATCCAGATTAATTATATGTTAATTAATTCGGATTAATTATCGAGAAGAGAAAATAAACAAATATTCAAATCCCGGGAAAAGTGGATCTTGTCGGGGACTGAGACGGCCCCGTGATGCCACAGTATGCCCGTGATGAAGGAATTGACCGAAAGCCAATATTCTCGGATCTGGTCCGACGAGAGACAGATCCCGTGATATTATAGTGCACCTGTGCCACGGGGACCATTGACCCGAGATTCGCGGATCTGGGTCGGGCTTGAGGACGAGAGAATCATGACAGTGGACCCCGGCGAGAAATAATTCACTTACCCGTGATTGAATAGTGCACATGTGAGAGAATAATAAGCATGTGACATTTAAAAGATTATTTATTTATTAAAAAAATAATAAAACCCCATGTTATTATATATCATAGAAGAGAGAGAGAATGATATTATTATCTCTCTCTCTCTCTCTCTCTCTCTCTCTCTCTCTCTCTCTCTCTCTCTCTCTCTCTTCTTTGGTTCTCTCTAGATCTGAATTTCAGATCTAGAACGAAGCCCTGCCGCCGTTGTTGATCGCGGCCCGATCCGGCCGGCCGACGCCCAGGCGCAACCCCCAAGGTCGTCCGCCCTTCTCCTCACGAGCGTGCGACCACAGGTTGCTCTGGGCCGACCAGCTCTGCCCGGCTGATTACGGTCCGCCCCGAGCTGGCGCCCGGTGGAGCTGCTCCCTAGCCCGAAAGTCTTGGTCCTCCCGCCGGCCCATTTGCGGCCATTGCGGCGTGGCGGCGGTGTTACGCTTTCTGGCGCGGCCCTGCCCGGCCTCCAGTGACCCACGCCGGCAACCCACGAGCTCACACTCACCGGCCCAGCCTTCCCCCTCGCCGCAGACCGCCCTTGTTGCCTAACCATCCCCCTACTGACCGCCTCCGACCAGCTGCAGGCCCCACTTCGTCGGCAAATTTGGACCAACACCCTCTTGCTCCTTCTAGCTCCCGTTAAGATCCCGGTCGTGATTGACGACCGGTGAAGCTCCGGCGAGCTGCAGGACTAAGAAGGGAGACTCGTCATCACACATCAACAACTCAACCTCGAATTGTAGGGTAAGGATCGGGATTTATCAATGGACTTCATGATGTTTAATTAAGGGAATTAGAAGCCCTAAATTTCTCTTAGTATGAAATTAATGGAATTGTATGTGGTGGAATGATATATGAAATAAGAAACCCATGTGTAATGGGTATGTGGTGAATGAATGTATAATTTCAGGGCCCGATAAATAGGGGAGATGCCGCCGAAATTTCATGGAGATCCCTAAGTATAAATACCCCATTAGTGCTCATGAACATATCTAATTGCGATTAACATGCTTATTGGTATTATACCTTAGATTGACTTATCCTGAGTAATGAAGCATGCTTAGGGGCATTCTAAGAACCTTAATGACATGATATGCTCGTTAAGTAAGGAAGCATACTTTGAGTGAGGATTATGTCTTCCAAGCATGATTTAGTTAGGGATTTATGTGTAATCGTATTCCGTATTTAGATAGAAGATTTCTTAAGTGTCGAGGCACTAAAACTCCTATCTATTTACTAGATTTTGATACGGACGCGTGAGACGCGACGAGGATCAGAGACTTTGCTTCTAGCCAGGTAGGCTCCCGCACGGGAGGTTTGTGAGTATTCTTTCTTCCTACCCTACTTTGATGTTGTGCTCTTATTTCCTCGAGAGGTTCCCAATACATATTCGAGATGGGTTTCCTCATATGTATTGGTTTTATATCTCGAGGAGATTGTTGCTTGCATGTTTTCTTATGCGTATTTGAGTAGAGTTTACTCCTTAGATACGTATTGGCTTCCGATCTCGATGAGGTCATTGATCTTTATATATTCAAGATGTTGCTGCCTTGGATATATATGTATACCTATTGTTAGGTATTTGTACTAGTAATCACTTACTTTCAGGCATGATACATCGGATGGATGCCCCGGCAGAGGGCGTATAATATTTGGCCACGAGCACTTGATGCTCCATCGGACGGATGCCCCGGCAGAGGGCGCATAATATCTGGCCACCTGGCTCAGTCAGAGAGCGGCATTTTCTAACCATGCGCACATGTTTGCTATAGCACTATCCGGCTTAGGCCGAAGACGATACTGATGGTGTCGTTGATGTCGTAGACATCTTAGTATCATATATGCCAGAGATTTAGTACATCTGTGGATTTATCCACATTCCAGTTACTTGTTATTTGCTTGTCGTGTTGTTACACTTGCATGTTTTTACTTACTTTATTCTGTTCTTTGTTTATGGCTTCCGCCTCTTTTATTGTTTATGCGACCCTACTGGGCCTATTCTTTAGGTTCATGCACTTGACTTGTGTGTTCTCAGGTTCAGACGAGGAGGAGTAGGGTCGAGCTTAGGCGGGGATATACCGAGTGGTTGACTTGGCTACTTGTATTTGTCTCGTGGTCTGCATACCTCTTTTATCCTGTGTGAGACTTGTATTTTGTATTCCTTTTTGTATGGATTTCTAGGGGTGACTGGACTAGATCCTAGTCTTGGGTTGTGTAAACCCGGTATTGTACTTGTACGGAGTTGTATAAACTCCCTTCTTCTTTTATCTTATGATTCCGATGTTATCATTACCTCCGAATACTTATTGTATAAGAGTTTCTAAGGCCTTGCGCCTGAATGGGGACTAATCCCTGTTTGGGTGCGATAGGTTGTCTAATGCACGGGTAGGTGGTTCGAGGCGTGACAAGTCGATCGGTCGATCACTGGTGGTCGACCGATCATTGGCTAGTCACCCGTATTTGGTGAGTGACTAGTCGATCGACCCGATCTTTGGTGACTAGCCAGTGATTGACTTTTTTTAAAATTAAAATTGTTTTTTATTTTAATTTTCTTACTTAAATGATTTAAGTTAAATCTATATATAGTCTTCCTTTATATGACATTCCTCTCTTTCAATCCACACCAAACACTCTATTCTCTCTTAATTTCTCAAGTTTTCAATTCTCTCAACAATTCTTTTCATTGGTTCAGCTTACAGAAGAGAAATGGCATCACGTGGTGGAAGCTCGAGGGGAAAGGGCATTGTCGGTTCGGCCTCCTTGCCTACTCAAGAGAGCAATGAATGGCAAGAGTATGAAAGTGTAGCTGACGAACTGACACCGTCTACTGCACCCTCAGAGACTGGAGGAACAAATCCCACTACAGAAGCAATGCCAAAATCTGACATTTTTAAAGTCCATTTTACAAAAAATGTATGATAATGATGGCATTATAACTCATGCTAAATGTAAGTATTGTTCTTCCGAATTTAAGCATAGCAAGGGAGGAGGGTATGACACATTTGCTAGACATATGGAGAAGAAGCATCTGGACAAGATAGGAAATCTTCGAAATCAATCTCAAATTCGATTCGCCGTAGACGAAGGTACGGGTTCCCACTCTTCTTTATTTACGTTTTCTCAACCGAGATACAGGGATAAAATCGCGGAGACAATTTCTGTGGAGCACTTGCCATTCAACTTTGCGAAGCGATGCCAAGTGCAGGAGTGCATCAATGAGACATTGCAAACGGCATGCAAAAAAGTTTCAAGGAGAACGATTCAAAGAACGATCTTCAAACAATACAAACATGGTAAATAACAACTTTGTGAATATTTTCACGCTTGTACCTCCTATGTTTCTTTATGTTCTGATATATAGACCGATGTATTCCATGAAAATTCTTTTATGGGTATTACGGCACATTGGATTGATGACTCGTGGAATATCCAAAAGCGCGTCATTGGTTTTAGGGTATTCAACGAGTCTCATACTGCCGATAATATTTATAGGATGATTCGTGGGATCATCGAAGAATATGGTTTGAGTTTTAAAATTTTTTCAATTTCATTTGATAATGCCTCTGCCAATACAGCCTCGATTAGACCTTTAGAAGAATATTTGAGGCCTTCATGTGGGGGAAAATATTTCCACATTAGATGTGCTTGTCATGTATTGAACTTATGTGTGCAAATCGGACTAGAGTCACTAAAACAATTTGTAGGACCAATTAGGGATATAGTATCATATATAGGAAGGAACATGACATTGATGAAACAATGGGGTCATTATTGTAGAGAAAATAACATGAGGCCCAAAAAAATCCCAAAAGACGTTAAAACTAGATGGAACTCCACCTATAGGCTTCTTAATGCGACATTCCCTTATAAGACATTGTTGACTGCTTTTGTTAATGAAGCTTTGCTTGGTTTTAATTTGTTTGAATATCAATGGAATATTGCTACTAGAGTTATGGATTTGCTTTCTGTGTTTAATACATGTACAATATTTTTGCAAGTTTATTTTCCCACCGCACATTTATTTTTGTATGGTGCTGTTGATGTTGTTGAACAAATGTGAAAGTTTAGATTAGATGCTCAATTGGTTATAGGTCTTGTAGAGATGAAGGCAAAGTGGTTGAGCTATTATAGAAATATACCTCCTATTGCTTTAGTTGCATTTGTTTTAGATCCTAGGCAGAAATTATAAGGTTTAAATGCATATTTAGAAGCTTATTACAAGTTCTTAGGGTTTAATGGAGATTATGATTCTCAAACATGGGCCATGAGTGAGTTAGAGACTCAATGGTATGGGCCGGGGGCTGACATTTATATGGATGTTGGTGTAATTGCTAGTGAAGTTCGGTCACAACTTTTTGATTTGTATGAGAGCTATTGCTCTCGATATGGTCATATAGTTCCACAGGTTGTAACTGAGGCAGTAGGACAGTCTAGCAGTAGTGGGGGAGAATCATTTCGATAAAGGCAAGCGAAGAAGAAGCCTAGGGGTTCTCAATACACAGAGGTCGACCTATATTTGAATACCACCTTCCGGTTCTCTGAGGATGAGAATGTAGATATGACTTTTGACATTCTTCATTGGTGGCAGAGTAATGGAAATCCGTATCCTATTCTTTCATTACTTGTAAAAGATATTTTTGCGTGCCCTATGTCTACAATAGTGTGCGAGCAGACTTTCAGTGCAAGTGGAAACATGCTGATTCAACACGTTCCCAGTTGTCGGCACGAAACACTGAAATTCAAGTTTGCAGAGATGATTAGAAGCGTGCACAACGACGATAACAAGAAGCAGAGATGGGAAGTCCAGAAGTGAGTGACTTCTTCTTCACCGATAACATGATGAACACAACAACGACCCCTAATACTGAGCAAGAGCCAGAACCTGACGCCGACGAATAGGTAAGTGGGTGACAACTCCAGTCCAGTTTAAGGTAAGAGAACTACGTTGGCTTTGATTCCTCTTACACCCAAGAGGATACGTAGGCAACTTAATTCGATAGGTAAATGAATTAAGTGCAAGCCGTAATTATAATATCATAGTTTTTTTTAATATTCATCAATTTCTAACCACTCCTTTGAAATTGTCTCGATCATAGTTTAAATATAAAATCCAGAAAGGTCATTTACTAGTTCATTGCGAACATGTTGCATGCATATATCGTCTTGTGCTCTAATTAAATTGGATTGGTCATTTAATAAAATGCAGTCTCTAAGAAGCATTTGTTCATATACCTTAACGACCTCAACTATGGTCTTGATAATGTTGGCGGCAACGCGCTCAGTGAAGGTGACGCTCAAGAGGTGTTGAGGCCTGGTGAAGAGCATTCTGAACATGGAGCCAACTAAGCAACATGGGCAGCAACAACAAGCCAAGATTGGATCATCATGTGAGTTGTGACCCCCATGGTAGTGGTGACACATGTAGATGAAAACTAGATACTATAAAAACAATAAACAATTTTATTTTTTTTTAAGTTTGAGTGAATGCTTTAGAAGATGGCAAACCTTTTAGGTTGAACACAGAGGCAGGCTCCAATATCACATGCAGAAGAAACCTTCAAACTGAGCCTGAAGGTAAGTATAAATAAAGTCACTTATTATACAGAGATCAAGAATGGAGCAGTTTTAGTGGTATTGTCTTGATTCTGATTGCATGGTTGAGATCCAATATATAGGCTAAGAACAGGACCTAAAGTTATGCATGTTATGTTATGTCTAATGATCAGGAAACATTTACAAAGAGGCTTTCTAGATAAAAATGAAGAAACATAATTGTGATAGCACATGTAACTTATTCCTTTGTCTCTTTGTCTCTTCTAGTGTTGGATTATTATCTTAAAACATGCCCAAGTGCACCACTAAGTTTGTTGGAAAAAGTAATTCTAAATTAAATCATTATCAAGTTCATCACAGGAGATTTTCTAAATCTTTTCACACAATTTCACCCAATACCTTCGAGATTAAATCAAAGAAATGAAAATGTTGTCATAACTTCATATGCTTTCTACCTATACATCCATCCTATTTTCTTTATTCAATCAAACACAAAGAAAACACTACGCAATGTATAAAGATTGAAAAGAAAATTTACATGGTACACCTCCAGAAGACCAGAAGTGTTTTGCACTTTGCTTGAGATTCAAAAAAGAGGGAATGCTCTTCACCAGGCCTCAACTTGGAGATGCTCTTGCAGGCGAGGACCTCTCTGATGGACGTGTCAGTGCATCGTCGTGTAATGCCGAACTCACCGTGGCAGAGCTCGGGGCCGAGGTGGTAGCGGCGGAGGAAGTCGAAGGGGGAGGTGGGGAGGGGGCGGTGGCGTTAGAGGAGGGAGAGCTAGGGGTGGAAGAGTTGGCGGCGGACGTGTAGGAGTCGGAGGAGATGGAGGGGAGGCAGCGGAGGCTCTTGTCTCGCTTGAAGAACAAGTCTTGCGTTGATGGGGACACCGAGCAGCAACCTCCCATTAAGCACGGGCTAGCGCGTGTCGCGCTGGGTCTGACGGCACACGACGCGGTGGGGGCCGCGGATGAGCTAATGAAGATGGCGGAGCACACGAGCACATGAGCTAATGAAGATGCTTAGAGGACTGCAACGAGTACGAGGACGCTATGCAGCAGTATGAGGTTGTGATGTTTATTTATATACAAGTTTGTTGGAAGTATATGAAAAAAAAAATTAAAAACCGACGGGTTGGGCCCGGCACGCCGGTTCTACAGTACGGCCCGGGCGGGTTACGGGTCACTCGAAAGTGACCCGTGGCGGGCCCGTGACCCACCGGGCCCGGCGGGTCAACCCGGCTCGGCGGGCTAGTTTTTAGCCCGGGCCGGTTCCGGGTTGGCCTTTGGCTGGCCCGGAACCGGCGGGTTGGGCCCGCCGGGCCCGGTTAACCAGCCCGTGCCCACCTCTACATGTGATATACTATATATATATAGTAAAATATATTCATATAACTATATATATAGAGAGATAGAGAGAGAGAAAAGGAGCCACCACCGATCGAGAGGGAGAAAGAAGGTAGTGTCGGTGCTTCTTGAGCGGCCTCCAAGCCCGTCGGAGCACATCCCTTGTCTATCAGCGAGTGCTTTGAGTCGTTTGCTGTCGGATCCTGTCGAAGCATAGGTATAGGAGACGAAGAACAGTCTCAGCGCTTCATCAAAAGAGATGGAAGACGACGAACAATCGCCTCCAGTGAGCTCTCCCTACTTGTAGATTAATGGGTAATAATTACTTTTGTATTATTAGTTAATGGAGCTGTCAACCATGAGGGTTGAGTGCTTGGATGAGAGGCCTCCAGAGCTTAGTAGTGGCTGTGGTAATGGCCGAGGAGAGGAGTTGTGGGTACATTGGCCTGTTGGTGAAATGATTTATAAATGAGGGTGGTAATACGGTTTGGGTTTCATAGATAAGAATGTGTTTGTAATTGCTGGATTGATGATCCCTAGGGTTTGTTATGCATAAGCTTTCTCTATGGATAATCATGAACATGAATAAATATAGACTTGGTGTATAGGCTTATAGATTGAACTGTAAGCCTCCTGTCCTTGGAATCATAGTTAAGAGACGGTTAGCATAGTGGCATGATTTAAAAGTTCATGAAATATAGGCATAGAAGATAGTTTAAGTGGAGTACTTGTTCATCAAGCATGGATGATCTTAAGTACATGCTCTTTGCTTTGGTTGATATAAGATGACAGTAATGGAAATACATGAATATATAGTTGAGTAGTGACTGATGGTTTTATGTGATTGTATGGATATCTGGGATTGGATGGAGTGGATCTCATTTGAGTTTGAGTTGGGTAACAACCATGCAGTGATCTTGATTTATAAAGGGAATAGAAGACAAGCCTAGTGTTCAGTAACTATGAAGGTTTCATATTAAATTTGGTATTGGGTCCTTGATGAGAAGTAGATGGGATTGATAATGAGAAGTTGTTAAAAATTCATGGTGATTGTTTGTTGGGTTGGATGTGTTAGCCTTGGAAAGATGGTTTGGTGAAGTTATCAACTACTAGATGTTGGTAAACCATGCTTCTGGACACTAGCTAGTTGATGAAGGTTGGGGTAGTGTGGTGTTGTTATGAAGTGTAAGTGGAATCAATTAAAAGAATAGGCTTGGTTTGGGGTGTTAAATGAGCTGTTGGGCTAGATTGAGTTAAATGTAAATAAGTTATTTGGATTCATGACTTTGGGGCTGTGAGTTGTTTGATGATTTGGCGAGTGTAGTAAGTGGTGGTTGATTAAATAAAACCAAAAAGAGGACATGGTTAGGGTTCAATAATCTTGGTTTATGATAAGTAAATTGTTTTATTTAAATAAATTGAATTGGTTTACTTTAGACCCAACTCGGGTTTTGTCAATTCTCGTTGGTGGGATCTAAGAGTTGAGCTGACCCACAAATAGGCCTTGGTCAAGAGAGTTGGGTTTGTTAATGGGCTGGGTCCACTTAATGAACTTGTATTTTAAAAGTAATCATTTTTTTTAGACGCACGAGCATTTATGAAAAGTGGACTTGTGTTTACCAGATTCAACGCTGAGCCACATCAGGAGTGACACGAGTCGGTCGAGCCGACTTTTTGGTAAAGGTAAGTACTTCTACCTAATATCCCTATCAGTTGATATTAGTTTATTGGCTTTCGCTCTTTCCCCGCTTTTGTAAGTGCTTCTTCCTAGTACCCACCCAGCTTTGGGTTTTCTTGATTTTATGCTTTTGTTTCTGCTTCATTGCTTGAGCGTTTATTTATCTTGATATTATTGAATATCCTTGAACTAATGTTGCATTGTTTATTGACCTTGATATCGCCATGATTGGTACTTTGTGGTTTGGATTTGCATACACATATTCACTTACTTGCTTTATCGAGTTTCCATGTTAGTGTATGCATATTGATGTGTTTGTCTTGTGTACACTAAACAGGCCTTCCCGTTGATCGGCACATGGCCGTGGAAACACGTGAGCCGGTGCTCCATACAGGATGGTGTTTCAGTTTTTCTTGTGTTGTGGAATCTCCCGTTCAGTACAGATTATTTTGCGGGCGTCCAGGGGGAGAACACTCTGGACGTCCTATAATCCTACTAGGGGGAGGGAACTCTGGATGTCCACCCGTCAGTGGGACGATACGCTGATCGTGTACATACATGTAGGAGCGCTATCAGACTCAAGGGTCTAGATGATAAGATTCAAGATCGGCTTAGGTCGATGGCTGCCGAGAAGATGATAAGTTTGTTCTTTATGTTTGATTTGACTTCATGCTTTGTGCCTGTGCTAAGTGATAGTGATCCTCGTGTGTTTTGAGCTTAGTCTTTCCTATGTTATTGCTTTGTGTGGATCACTAATACACGATTGTTTTCATGACCTCTTTGCATTCCTTGCGGGGGTACTTACTGAGCTTTCCATTTGAAAGCTCATTCTACTTTTTTCCCTTCTTTTGTTCCAGGACTTGAGGTCTAGGTGACTCGGGATCAGGAGCTGTGCGAGGGATCGAGATATTCTAGTAGAGGTTCGAGGACCTCAGATTTTCCTATGTGAGAATTTATTTTGTAGGACCCTTGTAGGGCCTTAAGTTGTGTAAAGTGTCAAATTATGTTTTAAATTCCGGTGAAAGACTCTGATTATTGAAGTTAGTGGATTATATTATTGCATGCTTTTGATTACTTAGGCCTTGTATCCGAGTGGGGCTCGTCTCCACTTAGGTACGGTCGGTCTGCTCACGTGCTTGAGGTCCCGGGATTCTTGTCGGGGCGTGACACATAGTCTCTTGATTATAGCCCATTTGCACGTTAATGTTCGGAGATGGTTATATATGTTAGCATCTGTACAGTTTTTACCAAAATTCTCTTTCAAAGAACGTATGAGTGCATGAATTGCTTGTAGATTGAAGGTCTTATCACACTTTAGACAATTTTCCACTTGTGTTGCCATAAATTGTAAGAAAAACTAGCTCTCATTCGGTTTCCATCGCATATTACATGCAGACTTCTTACTGCTTGAGTGGCTACCAACCTCCATTATTTACTCCTAGACTGCAAACACACATTCATATTAAAGCATGAAGAATAAAAAAAATATAGAATACATAAGCTTAAGAGTTATAGAAGATATACGAAATAGAAACAACAAAACAAAATTTGCGAACAAAAACTCAAAAGCTCATTGGAAACATATTTAAACCAAGAGTGAAGATTGCTAATCAATCAACTCCTAACCATAGTGCCTATATGATAATTGTCTAGGGCTAAAGTTAAGGAAAAACATAATGAAAATTTAAGAATGTAAAACTAAAAATTCAATTTTGATTACCAATAAAATCAATAACAATAGATCAATAGATATCCAAAACAGATGATAAAACCAGAAGCACAAATTCAGAGTAAACATGTTGGCAAAAAATGTATAATCAAACATTCAAAGAAGGCCATTCAGTGTATATTAGAAACATATCAACCAAGCATAAAGACAACAGTAGTGTCTATCTTAGCATTATCAAGACTAAAGTTAAGAAATAACGCAGAAATTTAGAAAAGTAAAACTCAAAATTCCATTTTTATTGAGTATCAAATTAATTGAAGAAAAGAAAAAATTCTGAAACCAAACAAACTATTTAGCTCACCCAAAGCAACAAATAATCAATCGATAACCAAAAAAGATAAAACCATGAACACAAATTCAATGAAATATATATATATATATATATATATATATATATATATATATATATATATATATATATATATATATATATATATAATAAAACATCCAAATAAGGCCTTCAGTGCTCATTGTAAACATATTCAAACCAAGCATTAATATTGCTAATCAACAATCTTCCAACAATAATATCTATCTAAGCATTATTAGGAGCTTTAGTTAAGATGAAATAGACCGGTATTTTGGAATTAAAAAAAACTCAAAATTCAATTTTTATTGTCTATCTAATCAATTAAACAAGAAAATAAAAATACTTAAAACAAATCCAACATATTCAATTAATATTGCTAATCAACAATCTTCCAACAATAATATCTATCTAAGCATTATTAGGAGCTTTAGTTAAGATGAAATAGACCGGTATTTTGGAATTAAAAAAAACTCAAAATTCAATTTTTATTGTCTATCTAATCAATTAAACAAGAAAATAAAAAATAAAGCTTAAAAACAAATCAGTGCTCATTGTAAACATATTCAAACCAAGCATTAATATTGCTAATCAACAATCTTCCAACAATAATATCTATCTAAGCATTATTAGGAGCTTTAGTTAAGATGAAATAGACCAGTATTTTGGAATAAAAAAAACTCAAAATTCAATTTTTATTGTCTATCTAATCAATTAAACAAGAAAATAAAAAATAAAGCTTTAAAACAAACCTAGTATTTAGCTAAATCAAAGCAACAACTGATCAATGGATATCGACAACATATGATAAACCATGAACATAACTACGGAGTACTGAAAAGAGTGAAATAATTCAAATGAGGTATTCAATACTCATGGAGAACGCATCCAAATCTTGCATAAAGATTGCTAACTAGCAGTCTTCTAAAGAAGTAACAGAAGAAAAAAATCAACAATAAAAAAACTCAAAATTTAGTTGGGTAGTGCATCTCAAATTGATCAGAGAATAAAAAGAAAACAACAGGTTTGAAAAGAAACCAAGTATTTAGCAAAACAAAGGCAACAACAGATGAATAGCTATGCGGATAAAAACCATGAACATAAATTCAACATGGTTGTTTTTCAGTTGCACTAATTTAATTACACAACTTAGATAGCAAAGAATATTGTTTTTTTTTTTTTATTAAGTTTACTTTGAACATGACTTTTGTCTACCCTTTCATATCAAGAAAAAAAATCTGGGTGGTTCCTTCACACTTGAGAATTCAAGCAACAATAGATTTTCAAGGGATTTTTATGACAATTACAAAATCCAATCAACAAAAAATCTAATCAATAATTTACAAATCAACCAAATCTAAATCTAATCAACAATTCATTCAAGATTTTAAGATACAGAGGAGAGAATGGTTTGTACTTTTGGTAGCAAACCAACCCGGTAGCTTGGTATAGAGAAAGCCCCTCAAAAGAGGGGAAGATCGGATTGGAGTCTTCTCGAAGAAGATTCTCGGAGAAGAAGGTTATCTTATGAAAGGGACATCAGATGGATGGATCTAAATCTAATTAAAAAAATCTAATCAATAATTTACAAATCAACTAAATCTAAATCTAATCACCAATTCATCCAAGATTCAAGATAGAAACGAGAGAATGGTTCATACTTCTTGGCAGCACACGGACTAGGTACCTTAGCAGAGAGAAAGCTCGGACTAACAAATTCACAAGCTTGGCAAAGAGGCAGATCGGATGAACAAATCCGCAAGCTTGGTAGAGAGGTAGATTGGATCAGAATCTTCTTGGAAGAAGGTTCTTCGATGGTGATTTAATCTCGGGAGAAGGACAAGAATCAGAAGAAGGTTCTCGGTAGAGAGAAAGCTTAGTTAGTTGGGTAGGGAGGTAGATCAGGTAGGAGTCTTCTCGGATAGTGATTTTCTATTGTTGACAATTGTTTGACTGAGATGGTGCTATGAACAGGTACAGGGTGACTGAGGCGTGCAAGGTTGCACTAACCTTAAGAACAATTTCGCTTCCTCTGAGTGTATCACTCGGTGCAGTAGGACACAATGATAATGTTCTCCTAGGATACAACAGTCCTCATCCTCTGATTCGTGCACTCAAATTGAGGACAGTCCGTGCTCTATGATTTTGCCCCGACAGAAAAAGAGAGAATGAGAGTGGATACACCAGGGAGAAGAAGAAAGGGAATAAAAGTTTTCTGTAAATTGGAAGGCAGGGATGAGGATCCTTTTATAGAGTGAAATCCAAAGGGATACAACACTTGGGAAGCATCAGTTCATTCGAAACAGAATAGTGAAGAGAAGTATTAGTTCATTCAAATAGAAGCATCAGTTCAAACATGACTGTTGGGGAAAAGGAACAGTCAATTCCGTTGGGAGCTCAACTATCACGAATAATAAAACTAAGGTTTGCGCAAGCTGAGCAATCAAACCGGTGCGTTGTGTGCGAAGCATGCGCCCACACGAGTTAGGAAATTTCAAGGCAAACTGGACCCAATCCAACCTGTATTTGCACCCCCCTGCGCACGTGTATAAGAGAGCATGCCTACTAAAGAAGTCCAAGAGGCTACTAGAGTGGATCATATAAAAAGATAGTGCATGATTTATGAATAGGCAATGTGGTACTAAAATATTCTAGTA
The DNA here is from genome assembly GCA_026586065.1 of Dioscorea zingiberensis. Taxonomy (NCBI): domain Eukaryota; kingdom Viridiplantae; phylum Streptophyta; class Magnoliopsida; order Dioscoreales; family Dioscoreaceae; genus Dioscorea; species Dioscorea zingiberensis. The sequence goes on from CM048824.1 coordinate 38,399,103, forward strand.
TATTTGAATATTTTGAAACCTAGCTATATGAAAGCCCAAAACCACATAGGCCTCTAACAATCCCCCCATTTCAAAATATTCAAACAATAGTGAAGTAAACGGAGCATAAGAATGTAATGCATCAGAACTAGTGCCTTGTGGGCTATGAACTAATCCTTAGATATATAAGAAGTGACTTACAGGAACTTGGTGAAATAAAAATTTCTACAAACCAGAATTCTTTATTGTAAATTAGCGTTCTCATAATCCACATCATATTCTAGAAATCGGAGCAACTCTAATCAGGGTAGCACCTCTAGGTCATGTGCCAAATACCTGGAATTCATAAGTGCTCTAGAAAACTTGCCCAAGTTTTTCATAGAAAACAGCTCCACTTTCACACTTATATAGGTGATTCCATCAGGTGTGAATTGCAATTATACACACTATCCACAATATGGACTATGGAATTCATTAAGAGTCAAAAACTCATCCTTATACATTGCAATTATACTTTACATCATAGGAAGGGATAATCAAATAAATAGTGTATCTCCAATCAACCAATGACTTGTTTTTACCCATATGAACCTATTTCTTGGGTTCACCAATTACATAGGTTGGGTTACCATCATTGTTGATTTTTGTTATAGGTAATAATCTTATTCCCCTCGATGTCTCATACACTAGTTTTCTACTTAGTGTTTTAGTTAAAGGATGAGCTAAATTCATTTCTGACCTTACAAAGTTTAGTGACATCACTCCATCATCAGGCAATTGCCTCACAATATTATGTCTTAGGCGTATATGCCTACTTTTGCCATTATAGGCTCGGCCTATTGCCGCCATGCTATCATAATGAATTGAAACCGAAGGAGCCGGTTTAATCCAAAGAGGAACATCTGCAAGAAAATTCCTGATCCATTATGCTTCTGTGCCAGTTTTCTTAAGTGCAATAAATTCATATTCCATTGTTCATTTAGTTGTGCAGGTTTGCTTTGAGGACTTCCAAGACACTGCACCCCCACCTAAAGTGAAAATAAATCCACTAGTTGATTTGTTTCATCCGAATTTGAAATACAGTTAGCGTCACTATACCCTTCAAGTACTACAGGAAAGCCAGAATACCTAAGTCCAAAATTACTAGTTCCTTTCAAATATTTTAATACCCTAATCAAAGCAGTCCAATGATCCTTGTTTGGACTATGGGTATATCTGCTTAACCTACTAATGGCATAAGCGATGTCAGGACGAGTACAGTTCATTAAATACATTAAACTACCAATAACTTGTGCATATTCATTTTGAGATATACTAACTCCTTTATTCTTTCTTAAATGAAAAGCACTATCATATGGGGTTGAGACTGGGTTGCAATTCAATTGATTAAATTTCTTTAATACTTTCTCCACATAATTTTCTTGTGAAAGCATTATTCCATCATTTGACTTGGAAATTTTAATTCCAAGAATAAAGTGAGCTTCACCCATATCTTTCATATCAAATTTAGATGAAAGGATATTCTTAGTCTCAACTACTACTTCTAAAGAAGTACCTATAATAAGTATGTCATCTACATATACACAAATTATTACAGCCACATTATTAATAAATTTACTATATACACATTTATCTGCTTCATTAATTAAATATATATCCATTAGAAACTAAAACTTGATTAAATTTTTCATGCCATTGTTTTGGAGCTTGTTTAAGTCCAAATAATGATTTCATAAGTTTATATACTTTATGCTTGTTGCTAGAAACTACATACCCTTGGGGTTATTCCATGTAAATTTCTTCTTCAAGGTCTCCATTTAGAAAAACCATCTTAACATCCATTTGATGGATAATTAATTTGTTAATGGAAGCTAGTGCTATTACAATACGTATAGAAGAAATTCTAGTAACAGGGGCATAAGTATCAAAATAATCTACTTCTTTCTTTCGTGAGTATCCTTTAGCTACTAATCTTGCCTTATATTTGTTAATAGATCAGGTTTAAGCTTCTTCTTAAATATCCATTTACAACCTATAGCTTTTGAATCAGGTGGCAAGTCTACTAATTCCCAAGTATGATTAGATAAAATTGATTCTAATTCACTATTAATAGCTTCCTTCCAAAATACAACATCATGTGAAGTGATAGCTTGAGAATAAGTTTGAGGATAATCCTCCACAAGATAAGTATCAAAATCATCTCCAAAATTATTTTCTTTTCTAGACCTTTTGCTTCTTCTTAGTTCAATTTCAGAATTATCAATCTTTGCAGAATCATCAATAGGAGTAATATGAGGTGTATGAGCAATTTTATCAACACAAGTCTTCAAAGGAAAGATATTGTCACGCCCCGACCCCAAAATCCCGGGCACATGGGCACGCGATAGACTGGCCATACCAGAATAGGGATGAGCCCTTCCCGGATATAAAGCCTCGATGATCAGTCAACACATAATCATATACACAGTAGAACACATATTAAAAAACATAATCATGTCTAACACATGAGTACACAATGAAAACAAATACAAATCCATGGGTCTATAGATCCTGTAGTTATATCATATCTGGATCCTACATCGAAACCTATGATAACATGTCCTCACACACAAGAAGACAAGAGGCAACTGACCTCAGCAATCTCAGCAAATCCCCGCAAGTCTCACAAGGTGTTCCTACGGCCTGCGTCCTACTCCTCGGGATCTGAAAAAGGAAAATCAACAAGTGCATGAGCTTTCGTAAGGAAACCCCAGTAAGTACCCCACAAGGAACACAATGAAGTCATGTCAAACTCAAAGTAAGATAAACAAATGAATAAGTAAATCAAGAAGAAACCCGGCATGGGAAACAAGGACCCTACCCGACAAACCATATGGAGTTTCAGACCTACCCTAATGAAACATTTCCAACGGTAGAGACTCCATAACCACAATCATATCATCACAAGACAAGCAACTCGAGCGAAACTCACAAACCATCCCCCAGGCAGTCATCAGCCTAAGCCGATATTGATCCTCGGTCACAAATCGATAGCTACCTCTCATACATGTATACACGGTTGGCGAATCGTCCCACTGACAGGATGAACGGTCAAAGTATCCTCCCCCTGACAAGAACTATTAGGCTCAAAGGTGTCCTCAGCCCTAGACGCCCCACCGGAGCCTTGCTCCACTGCACTGGGCGAAAGAATCCACTAGAACACACATATCGAGTGGAAACAAACCCACAATCAACAATCATACATACACAAGTATGGATTCATATATCAAGGATAATCATCCAACAAAGCAAAGATGTATGTATATATGCCGAAGAGTCAAGTATCAATGATGTAAGCACATCCAATGATAAGAAGACTAGGTAAAAGTACTTACATCCACAAGTATGAAATCAAGAATCATAAACTATAAAGGAGAGAAGCGAAAGTACTTACTTTATGTCCAAGATATCACTACTCAGTCACAATATCTCTTGACGCACCTTCCGGCCCTATGTCGAGATTTGGTAAGCAATTCAAGACTTAACATGTTTGCCAACCACATGATAACAAACATGCTCCTATATATATACTCTAATTGAATTGCATGTCCCTCATATGAACATGTTCATGCAGGTTTACAATTTCAATGGCCTGAACTCGGGTTTCAATAGATTAACAATCCATTAACCTAAGCCTAATACTTAACCTCAAACCAATTAACCTTCATAAACATGTAACAAGATATCGTTCTCATTCAAAGCCTAAGCAAGGATGTACGGGATTCTTCCACACCCAACAACTGAGTTCTCATCTCTTAGAACCCATGCACACTATATGGTCTCATCTCTTGAGACGACTGTGAAAACATCCATATCAACACATCTTCTCCTTGATCACCCCATTAACCTTAATGAATCTCATTCTCATCTATCAATGAGTCTGTTTCTATCTTTCTCTTATTACCCATATTAATTAATGTAAGGAGAACTCTTCTCAATGAGTGCAAGGTGGGTCTCCCCTCCTGAACTTGCTTAGTTAATACTCCTAATAACTAAGCAACTACTGACATTATCCATGGCTTTAAACACAAACTCATATGCATGCAAAACCAATTCATTTGTACCCCCTCATCACTGTCCTAGCTTAACACTAATGAATTATGATTTTAATCATGGAGTCCCCTTCTCCCCTGCAACTCTATTCCACTCAGGGTTCATGTACGCCCTCGGAACTACTATGGTTCCTCATGCATGTTTAAAGTAACTGAGGTAACAAGGGAAGGGAGTTGATGAATGTGGCTTACTTGCAGTTCCCTTTCCTCTCTCTTTCTCTCGTCTAGAAGCAAGCCCTCCAAGCTCCGGTGTAGCGTGTTGTTCCGACATTCCACGCCGCCGTAAGGATAATTCAGGTGGTACTTTTCCGGAGAAGACGTCTAGCTTCACTACTATGCTCTCTCTATCCAACACTTCACGGTGTCCAGACTCATCTTCAGTGACTCTGACGCATGTGAAGACCAACTCCGGGAGCTAAGGTGGCAATGTTTCTTTCTTTCCCTCACTAGTTCTCTCACGTCTCCACTGGAAATAAAGGCAGACCTTGGAGAAGAAGAGAGTCGAGCTCGATGGATGCGAGGGCCTCAAGGCTACAACAGCCCGATATGACTCGACGTTGCCTGTGCTCGGCTACAATCGCGCTTGACAGAGTGATTCGGATTCGCATTAACGATCAAAAGGATAAAGGAGATTGTTTAAATTGAGATTGTATCACCTCGGATCCAGCTTTGGTTGATGGATGGAAGGTTGTGGCGCCGCGTGGCGTTCCCATCCATGAATTCATGCTCTAGTTGTGAAGCCCGCTCGCGTGGTGACAATTTATCTCTCCACCGCACGATTAATATCACCATTCAATCCAAGCCATCCCTCTCCTTCCCCTTCACGCGCTTTCACTCAATGCACAACCATGCACTATTAACTCTATTAAATTCCTAAGTTTCAATTAATTAAATTAACACCAAATTGTATGTTTTTATATTTCATTTCACATGAGATCATCATTGATCATCTCCACTACACAGCCTCGTGTAGTGGTTTTGGCGTTCTTACAATTAAGCCCAAGTTTCTCTAGTTTTCTATTTATTTATTTATTTATTTATTTATTTATTTATTTTTGTCCCTCTGTTTTATTATTTCATGTGAAACCTTTGTACACTAACAAGATATCTTTGACTTTCTTCAAGTCCCTCGCAAGACCTGGCCCTTCTCATGGGTCACTTTGCACTTAAAACCCTCTAGTATTGATTGATAGGGACCACATCAATCTTAATTTAACCCTCAAGTTTCCTATATTTTGTGATTTCATTATCTATTTGCTCTTTGGCCCTCTACCATTATTATATTTGCATGGGTCTATTTACACAAAAATCAGGTAATCCTATGATTCTATTTAAAGCCCTTCTTGTATTTTAAACCCTTCTATTACAAGTCCATTACATGCAAGCCCTAATGCATGAAAATGTCATTATATGGACCTTTCTCACTTTAGTCCCCTTATTCTTTGGTATTTCTAATTCGTGATTAATTAGCATTTAATTAATCATTCAAAATTTTAAATTCCTATTGTACCACAAGGGGTGGTCTCTACGGATATACTAAAAAAAGTCTGCATTTTTAGACTCTATAATAGTATTAGCTAGGTTCCATAATGTCACTCTTAACAACCATAAATCTATATGCAGCACTATTTATAGCATATCCAATAAACATGCCATCAAAAGTCCTATTTTCCTCTTTTTAGGATAAGTTAACATTACCTTAGCTAAGCATCCCCAAACTTGAAGATAGTTCAAATTAGGTGCATACCCTTTCCATAATTCATAAGGGGTTTTTCCAACCTTCTTAAAAGGGACTCTATTTTGTGTATGACACGCCGATAAAATAACTTCCCCCCATAAATAATTAGGAGCACCCGAGCTAATTAACATAGCATTCATCATATCCTTAAGAGTCTTATTTTTCCTTTCAGCTATTCCATTAGAAGCAGGTGAATAAGGAGGAGTAGTCTCATGTATTATACCATGCTTCTCACAAAAATCCTTAAGAATGCTATCTTCATATTCTCCACCTCTATCTGATCTAAGTCTTTTGATCCTTTTATTTGGTTGATTCTCTACTTCAGTTTTATACTTAATTAATAAACATTTCACATGCTTCATCTTTTGATCTAAGCAAATATAAAACAGTATATCTAGAGAAATTATATACAAAAGTAATATAATACTTTTTACCTCCTCTAGTCATAGTATGCTTTAAATCACCTAGGTCAGAATGTATTAATCCTAATAATTATGATTCTCTTTCAATTGACTTGCAAGCCTTTTTGGTTGATTTAAACTCTACACATATTTCACATTTGTCAATATTATTAATTAGAATCTATCATGTCATGAATTAAACCTAATTCTCTCATTTTCTTAATATATGAAAAGTTCAAGTGTCCTAATCTAGAATGCCATAAATCAATTGAGTTCACTATGTAAGAAGAAGAGGTTGATGTATTTCCATTACTAATATTGAGTACATTCAAGATAAATAAACCTTGGTTACAATACCCCTTACCTATGAAGGTTCCATTTTTAGTCATAACTAGTTTATCAGACTCAAAGGCAACTTTTATTCCAGCCTTACCAAGCAACGAGATGGATATTAAGTTAACACGAAGGTCAGGGGCATGTAAAACATCACCGAGTGCTAATGTTTTCCCCGATGTAAGCTTGAGCAGTACCTTGCCTTTCCCATGAATGGGAGAAGGAGATGAATCTCCCATGTACACCTGCTCCTCACCTTTGGCCAGAGGAATGTAAGAGTGGAAGGCAATCCTATCTGCAGAAATATGCCTCGTGGTTCCAGAGTCTACAATCCAGTCCTTTGCATCCGCCACCATGAGTGCTTGAGAGACGACAACAACAATTACTTCTTCAGTGTCTCCTTCAACTAAGTTGGCTTTTGGAATTGGTACTTTCTTGAAATGGCATTGAGATGCATAGTGACCTGGCTTACCACAAACATAACAATTGCCTTTCTTTTTGAAAGTAGCTTGGAAGTTATGGTTAGATTTATTATTATTAGTATTGAAGCCAACTTTCTTATGCCCCTTGAATTTTTGTGTAGAAGCTTTGAATTTCTTTCTGGTACCTATGAAACTTTGGAGATGCCCCTTGCTTGATCCTCCTTCAATGAGATTTTCCTTGGATGAAAATTTTTTCACTTTATCTTTATTGTCCCTTTGACAGTTTTTCTCTTCAATCCGAATATGAACTATAACATCTTCAAGACTCATATGTTTCCTTTTATGCTTGAGATTGTTCTGGTAATGTTTCCAAGATTCAGATAAGCGCTCGATAAGGAAGCAAGCGACGAAGGTTTCAAGTAAAATGATTTCTTCATTTTTGAGATCATTGACTAAAACATGATATTCATGAATTTGTGATGAAACATCCTTTTCCTCAGTCATTTGAAAGTTAGCAAAATTTCCTATTGTATATTTCTGATTTCCAGCATCTTCTACTATTTACTTTTTATGCAATAATTCCCAGATCTCTTTAGCAGTTTGATAATTGCAGTAGATGTCATATAATTCATTTGATAATGTACTAAGAATTGTATGACTGCAGATTTTGTTACCTCTGTCCCAAATTGGTAGGGTTTCGGCATATCTCTCGGATGTAGCATCTGGTTTTAGATCAGTGAGTATATGCGCGAGATTTGTCCATGTCAAGGGAGGAGTAAACCTTCTGTTGCCACCGTTTGAAGAATGTGCCTGTGAATTGGTCAATCTTGGAGACATCGGGAAGCGACTTTGCAATGTTGATTGCAGCATCCATAAAATTGTTCTTAAGATCGTTGGAAAATTGTTTGATGGAGATGGTGCTATGAACAGGTACAGAGTGACTGAGGCGTGCAAGGTTGCACTGACCTTAAGAACAATTTCACCTCCTCTAAGTATATCACTCGGTGCAGCAAGACACAATGACGATGTTCTCCCAGGATACAAGAGTGAGTGCTCTTTGATTTTGCTCCGACAGAAGAAGAGAGAATGAGAGTGGGTACAACAGACAGAGAAAAGAAGAAAGGGAATGAAAGTTTTCTGTAAACTAGAAGGTAGGGATGAGGATCCTTTTATAGAGTGAAATCCAAAGGGAAAAGCAATGACCATTGGGAAAAAGGAACGGTCAATTCCGTTGGGAGCCCAACAATCACGAGTTCAAACTAGACCCAATCCAACCCGGATTTGTACCCCCCTGCGCACGCGAGTTCAAACTGGACCCAATCCAACCCGGATTTGTACCCCCCCTGTGCACGCGCGTAAGAGAGCATGCCCACTAAAAAAGTCCAAGAGGCTACTAGAGTGGATCATATAAAAAGATGGTGCATGATTTATGAATAGGTAATGTGGTACTAAAATATTATAGTGTATATGAATATTTTGAAACCTTTATGAAAGCCCAAAACCACATGGGCCTCTAACATCTCTCGGGATAGGGACAAGGAGATGGATAAAGAGAGGATAAAGAAAGGGATGGGTAAAGGGATGAAGAGAGGGATATGTGCTCCGATTTGGGGGGACGTTGCTCATCCACATTCAAGGAACAAGGCGCATCCTCGTCCAGCTCCATCTGGGCAACTGTTGCCCAGATGGAACCCCGACCCAAGATATCCCATCGTCCTCATCCCAAGATATCCCGGGCAACAAACAGATTCTTAGAAGCCAAACCGCAAAAGCTAACGCTTAACCCATTAAATAAGTGAAAACACCCAAAAATAAATGATTAAACCGTTTAATAAGCAAAACCAAAAAAATAAAATAAAATAAATATTTCACTCGTTTGATTTGTGGAAACCCCCCAAAAATAAATGTTTCGGCCTTTTAATAGGAGTAACCCCCCCCCCCCCCCCCAAAAAAAAAATAATAATAAAAATAAAAAATAAATAAATAAATAAATAAACGCTTCAGCCGATTAATAAGCGGAAACTCCTAAAAATAAACATTTAAACCGTTTACTAAGAAGAAACTCCAAAATAATATACAAAAAATTATAAAAATAAATAAGAACCCTATGAAATATCTGAAAACCCAAATAATACGCAAGGAAAGGAAAACAACAAATCAACACTCCAAAAATCATGAGCAAATGTACGTAGAACGTACTTCCATTCTAAAAACAAATAACAAAGTTGTTAGAAATGAAGAACATACAAAATACTAACAAAGACAAATTTTTTTAATATACGATCTTGGGATGACTCTATCCAAACTTCCGTTGTCAGACCCCTATCCTTAATGATCATGTCTACTACGATCTGTTTGAATATACGATACACGCTGCACATCCGTAAGAAATTTCCATTTTACTCAATTGGACATACAATCTTGTAGTCGTTTGGAATGATATACTTCACTCTCACGCAGAAAACTTTCAAGCTCCAATGTTTGCATATATCCTTTAACACAGACTGCCAAGTTGACAATATGCTAAATTCAACAACATGACCTTCTTTTGTACCTTACAACATCAAAAAAGCTTTCCATTGGCAACTTGCTGAATAAATGGGCAGGTGTTCAATTGAAGACGCTTTCACTAGGTAGAGGAGTAAGATGGAAAAGATGATGAAGCTTGTTGGGCAAACAAATAGAAAAAATAGTTGCCGGATATGACTGAGAGGGAAATCTCCCGCCAAAGCATCCAGAGGTAAAATTGGTATTTTTTTCAAAAAATTTGACAGCTCTTTGATGGGAGGGACCTGTTAAGGAAATAATAGTGATACTGATTTGAATCATAGTGCTAATTATGTTAAGGAAATATTCATGATATTGATTGGAGATCATCATGATGCTAATTATGGAGATAATTAGGAGTAACTTGTGGCGAAAGTTAGGGTAACTTGAGGGGAAAGTTAGGTGATATTTTATTTGTAATCTCTATATATATAGATGTAAACGTTCTTGTAAAGAGAGACACAAACCTACAATTCAATTCTCTTTTCATCAATTCAAATTCCCTTTTCATATTCAATTTTCTTTTCATTGAAATTCCTTTTCATATTCAATTTCCTTTTCATGGTACCAAAGCTATTTTTTCAGATTTCTCCTAAAGGTGCATCACCTTGGGAAAATCTAATTTCCTTCCTTTCTACTTCTCATCTACATCTACACCAAAAATTCCCAATTTCATCTTCCTCGACCAAAGATGATGACATCTATCAAAGATACTACGCACCTAATTTCAATCATTCTTGATGGCCATAACTACACACGATGGGCTCCATCTATGCGGAGTTATTTAAAAGGGACGAGGCTTTGGCTTTTTGTTATCGGAGAACGAACGATACCAATCAAACAACTCGATGAGTCTGATGACAAGTTTGTCGATCGCCTTAAGGACTGGGAAAGTAAAAACCATCAGATCCTTACATGGTTTACCAATACAACTGTTCCTTCTATCAATGTTCATTTTGGGCGTTTTGAGCTCGCAAAAGAAGCCTGGGATTTTATTGTTGCAACACCTAACACGGAATCCACATCCGAGTCTTCTAGTAAATTTACACTTTCATCAGATGACCTTCAAGTCTTGATTGATAAACTAATATCCAAATCTCAACATACTGCCATGGTTGCTGCTCTATTAGGTAACACCTGGTTATTTGATCCTGCATGTGGAAATCATATGACTTCTAATTCTTCTTTATTTAAGAACACATTGCATGTACCAAATCCTTCCAATATTACAACTGCTAATGGTTCCACGTTGACAGCCACCCACATTAGTACTGTAGATACCTCTACTCTTTGCATACTTGATACTTATCTTGTTCCTAACCTCACCTTCAATTTGATTTCTATTGGCCAACTTTGTGATCTTGGTCTTGATTTGCATTTTTCTAACCATTATGGATGTATTGTACAGGATTCTCGGACGGGTCAGAAAGTTGGGACATGGCGTAAGATTGGACCACTGTTTGAACCTGAAAGTCTAAAAGTTACACATCACTTCATTACTGCTGCTACACCTGACTCCAAATCCTTTCCTACTTCCTTAGATTTGTGGCACTCTAGATTGGGTCATGCATCTTTTTCTCGAGTTAAAACATTAGCTTCTACTGGTGTTTTAGGAGACACCACAAATAACACCTTTGAATGTTTGTCTTGTCAACTTGGAAAACAACATGCCTTACCATTCAATAATAGTAAATCCTCTTTTGTTGCACCATTTGATTTAGTACATTTTGATATTTAGGGTCCTGGTCCAATGGCTACTATGGGAGGATCACGGTATTTTGTTATTTTTATTGATGATTTTTCACAATATACTTGGTTATATTTGTTTAAACAACGATTTGAACTCTTGTCAATTTTTCATGAATTTACTAACATGATCAAGACCCAGTTCTCTAGCACAATCAAAATTTTTCGATCTGACAATGCTGTTGAATATACTTCAATTGAGTTTTGTAACATGTTAAAGAATCATGGTACGCTCTCTCATCGATCATGTCCACATACTTCCCAAAAAAATGGTCGAGCTGAAAGAAAACATCGGCACATACTCGACACTATTCGTACTCTCCTTGTTTCTTCTTCACTTCCTGAACAATTTTGGGGAGAAGCTGCTCTTATTGTAGTATACACCATCAATCGAGTTCCCACACCTATCCTAGGTACACGATCCCCTTATGAATGCTTATACAATAAAGTTCTTGATTATCTTTTCCTTAAAGTTTTTGGGTGTATTTGCTTTGTTCTCCTACCAGATCATGAACGAACTAAACTTGAGCCTCGTGCTCAGTTATGTTGTTTCTTGGGTTATGGTACAGAACACAAAGGATATAGGTGCTATGATCCATTCTCTATGCGTCTTCTTATTTCCCGACATGTTGTCTTTTGGGAACATAAACAATATGCTAGTGTATCCTCTTTGTCTTCCCGATCTCCGTCTCCACATATTTTTAATGATATATCTTTTGATCTCTCATCCAATGATGAAACTTTTACAGGAACTTCTAGTTCAAACAGTGATCGATCTTCCTAATGAGGTTTCTAATGATACATCTGTGGCTTTCCCACATCCATCTCTCCCTCTTCGTCGATCCACTAGAGTCCGAGAACCAAACACTCAACTTCATGATTTTCATTGTTACTATGCTCTTGCCACACTACATGAACCACGTACTTTCCGAGATGCCTCTTCTAATCCTATGTGGCAGCAAGCAATGTCAGAGGAGTTGCAGGCACTTGACAAAACTCATACTTGGGACATTGTTGATCGACCATTAGACTCATCGGTCATTGATTGTAAGTGGATTTACAAGATCAAGACTCAGTCAGATGGCTCAGTGGAGCGTTATAAGGCACGTCTTGTTTCTCAAGGCTTTACTCAAGAATATGGTATTGATTATATATGAAGAAACTTTTGCTCCAGTCGCTCGTCTTACATCTGTTGGTGCTCTTTTGGCTGTTGCTGCTGCTAAGGCATGGCCGATATTTCAAATGGATATTAACAACACGTTTCTAAATGGTGACATCACTGAGGAAGTCTATATGAAGCCATCACCTGGTTCCTCTATACCATCTAATAAAGTTTGTCGTCTTCGTCGAGCACTATATGGCCTCAAGCAAGCTCCTCGTGACAGGTTTTCCAAATTCAGTTCCACTACTTCACAACTCGGTTTTGCATCTAGTGACCATGATCATGAGCTTTTCACTCGCAAAACAAGACATGGTACCACCCTTCTTTTAGTTTATGTAGATGATATGATTATTACAGGTGATGATGAGGATGGTATTTGAAACCTCAAGACTTTTCTTCATTCTCAGTTTGAGATGAAAGATCTGGGTTCCTTGAGCTACTTCTTGGGTCTTGAAGTTAATAGTGACTCTACTGATATACACTTATCCCAAACAAAGTATGCTTCTGATCTTATTACTAAATCAGGATTGACAGATAGCAAGATAGCTCCTTCACCACTTGAGCAGAATGTCCTCCTTTCTCCTTCTGATGGTATACTTCTGAAAGATCCCACTCTTTATCGAACCTTGGTGGGGAGTCTTGTTTACCTAACAGTTACTCATCCAGATATCGCTTACGCTGTCCACTTAGTTAGTCAGTTTCTCTCTTCTCCTCGCTCCACTCATTTTGCTGCAGTTCTTCGCATTCTCAGATATGTAAAGGGTACCATGTTTCATTGATCGCATTTTTCTTCTAGCTCCTCTTTGGATTTGCAATGTTATTGTGACGCAGACTAGGGAGGGGATGCCACTGATCATCGTTCTACTACTGGTTATTGTTTCTTTCTTGGGTCGTCACTTATCTCTTGGCGTAGTAAGAAGCAAACCATTGTCTCCCGCTCTAGCACCGAGGCTAAATATCGTGCTCTTGCAGATGCGACATTTGAATTCATATGGTTACGGTGGCTTCTGCAGGATATGTGTGTTTCTCATCATTCCAACACTCCCATTCATTGTGATAATCAAAGTGCTATTCAATTAGCTCATAATGATGTCTTTCATGAGCGTACTAAGCATATCGAGATTGATTGTCACTTTATTCGTCATCATTTGCTTCAACAGACACTTCGACTTGTTCCTATTGGCACTTAAGCCCAAAAAGCTGATATCTTCACCAAGTCATTTTCACCTGGTCAATTTCTTACACAAGTTTCCAAACTCAAGTTGGCTTCTACATTACCACCTTGAGTTTGAGGGGGGGTGTTGGAAATAATAGTGATTGGAGATCATCATGATCAATCATAGTGCTAATTATGTTAAGGAAATATTCATGATATTGATTGGAGATCATCATGATGCTAATTATGGAGATAATTAGGAGTAACTTGTGGAGAAAGTTAGGGTAACTTGAGGAGAAAGTTAGGGTGATATTTCATTATATATATATATATATATATATATATATATATATATAGATGTAAACCTTCTTGTAAAGAGAGACAGAAACCTACAATTCAATTTTCTTTTCAATTCAAATTCCCTTTTCATATTCAATTTGCTTTTCATTGAAATTCCTTTTGCATATTCAATTTCCTTTTCAGAACCGATGAAGAATAATCTCAAAAAAGAGGAACCGACAAAGATTATCAAATATTAAAGATGTTATATGATCAAATGAAATGAGTTAGAGACTAAAAAATAATTTTATCTGAATCTTTATATATCTCATCCAAACTTGAAAACGTTCTCATTGGACGGAGGAGGAAGATGGAGAGGATGATGAAGCTTGCTTGGCAAACAAATGGAAAGAATAGCTCTTAGACATGATTGGGTGGGAAATCTTCCGCCAAAACATCCAGAGGTAAAATTGGTATTTATTTTCAAAAAAAATTGATAGCTCCCTGACTGGAGGGACCGATGAAGAAAAATCACAAAAAAAGAGAACCCGACAAAGATTATCAAACATTAAAGATATTGTATGATCAAATGAAAATTCATCAGAGACAAAAAATAATAATAATAATAATAATAATAATAATAATAATAATTATCTGACTCTTTATATATCTTATCCAAACTTTTATAGAGCAACTGGTAGTTAAACTCGCCCCTTCTTTCCATTTCATTTTACTGTGTCAGAAAGGACGCCAGTAGGTTGGATTACGACTCTACCTCATTTCAATATCATAAATTTGACAACTCACTCACTGGTCAGACTTGACACCACATTAAAGTTTGAATAAGGAGAGATATGTAAAGTTGTGCTGCTGTTTATATATATATATATATATAGACTTGACACCACATTAAAGTTTGAATGAGAGATATGTAAAGTTGTGCTGCTGTTTATATATATATATATAACACACGCAATCCATTCTTAAACTTGTCGACAAGCAGGGAATTTCTTTGCTGCTTAAGATGAACATCTCAGAAGAAGGAATCAATGAGAACAAGAAGCATGAAGAGATGCAGGAAAAGAGCCAATTTGTTCAAGGGAGAAGAAAAGAAGAAGAGAAGAAGAAAAGGAGAGAGGTGAGAGAAAAGGCATCATTCTTGCAGCTCTTCTCTTTTGCAGATGCATGGGATTGCACTCTCATGGCCATGGGCTTTGTTGGAGCTTGTGTTCATGGAGCTTCTCTTCCTCTTTTCTTTGTATTCTTGGGAAAGCTCATCAATGTCTTTGGGGCTGCTGCATATCTCTTCCCTGCCTCCACCTCCAACCAAGTTGCCAAGGTCTCTCTCTTTCTCTCTATATATATTTATATATGAACTCATGCTATGAAATAATACTTAAATATTTTCAGACTAACTTCAATGCTTCTTGTTTCCTTCTTGCATGCATGCAGTACTCCCTTGATTTTGTTTACTTGGGCATCGTTGTACTCTTCTCGGCATGGATGGGTATATATATACCTTCCTTCTGGCTCTCTCTCTCTATTTATATATACATAAATTAAAAAAATAATGTGTCACTACTCATGCAAAGAAGATACCAAGAGAAGGGTCTTTGGATCAGACTGATTTTATAAAAACTCATAAAGCTACTGATATGATAAGTGCTCCTATAAAAAATTAGTTTTGCACTTTATATATATATATATATATATATATATATATATATATATATGGGAGTGTTTGTATAAAGATTCAACATCGCTCATTTAAGCCGCCTCATTCTACTTACTCAGAAAGTGTTTTAAGGATTTCCAACCGTATGGATGGAAAGAACATCGAAAAATAAGTTAACATGCTAATTTTCATACAATTTGGGAACTTGTAGGGTCTTCATCTTAACGGGTGTAAATTTATAGAAATTTTATTGGTTCAGAATTTCATCCTTTAAGATGAAGACTCTAAAAGTTTTAAAATGGATCGTGATTACATAAGCATTGCATCTATAACACAACCCTATATATATATATATATATATATATATATATATATATATATATATGATAAGTTAAAGTTAAATATAAACTCATGACTATCAGATGTGTTATAAGTTTATAAATAGATGTATGCTATATTTTGTAATCAATAATTTTTTTTATCTCCCTACCTATCATTTTTCTTATTTTTAAGAATATATTTGAAAATTGTTGACTTAAATAAAATAAAGGCGCATAAAGAATTCATTTTTTAAAGTCATTTGTTCAAACATAAAATTACTTAATTAATTTATCAAAATAAACACTTCCACCAAAAATATTTACAAAAAACTTAAAAAAACACTAGTTATAAAAGCATATATATATATAAACAAGCTTTGGTCATATTTAAGTCCACTTGTTACCAAAAATCAGTCCCCGATTGAAAACAAGGCCTTAACAGATAACAATCATCCTCTTAATTAACCTTCACATCGTAGCTCTTTCTCTTAGATTTCACTATTATTAGTTTATTGAGTTTGGTATGCGTAATAATCTCTATTCTAATTTTGTATTTGTGTGTATGTGGCAGAGGTGGCATGTTGGATGCACACAGCAGAGAGACAAGCCGCAAAGATGAGGATCAAATATCTAAAATCATTGTTGAATAGAGATATCGCATTCTTTGACACCCAAACTTCAACCGGAGAAATCATCACTACAATTACCAGCGATATTATCATCATACAAGATGCTATCTCTGAAAAGGTCATACATGCACATATATACATGCATACATATATTTATTCTTTTTCCTTTTTCTTATATACATATTTAGACTTTATATATTGATCCAGAAATGTCATGCATTAAAAGGCTTTTAAATGTGTTTATCGTTTATCCAATTTTTTATTTATTTAAGGTTTGGCCACCAATTGAAGCGAGAATAAATAGGAATAGAATTATTACAATAAAACTATTAACTAGTTATTTTTGTTTGAATATAAAATAACTAAAAATATAGATAAATATAATGCTAGCACTCAAAAAATATTATCACAAATAAAAATAGGAAAAAATTAAGAGCAAATTTCCTATAGGTTCCTACACTATTCATACACTATTTACCTTTTGAACCCACTCACCCAAAACCGTATTTACACAAGCTCCTACCCAAGGACCCTAGGGGGATGAATAGTTACTATTGAGGGATCTATAGAGAATAAATTTACTATTGAAGGATGAATAGTTATTTACCTAAAAAATTAATCAATCAACTAATAATACTCTGATTTACTATAATTTTTTTTTGATAAATTAAATAAATCACATTCATTGAACAATAAAGGTTGTGTACATAATATAAAAGATAAGATCCTATAATAGATCAGATATAAAGGAGTATGGTGACCAATACTATAGGATCTTTTTTCATTTATGAGTGTCTTCAAAGTCCGTCTCCAAAGAATGTGATGGTGGGACTTCGAATTTGGTTTATTGTATCCTTCACATTTATTGAGTATACCAAAACATTTGTCTTGATCTAAGAAATAAGTTTCGCAAAGATAGAGGGGCCCATATTTAATATTACCATCTACCTTCGTACAAAGCACCAACTCTAGCCTTCATGTCAACACAAGCTTTTCTTTTGCTTTTCTAGAACTCCATCATATTTATTACATGCTATGATTTTTATTTTTTTAAATTTTTATAATATATATATATATATATATATATATATATATTAAAAAATTTATAAGCTAAGAGCATCTCTAATCGAGCTCAATGGAGCGGTCATTGAGAGCTGCTTCCATTGAGCGCTCATTAGGAGCGCTCAATGGGAATTGAGCGCTCAATTGGTGGGTCCTGCCTATTATTTTTTTAAAACTATTTTTTTAAATGATTTGTTTCCAAAATGTTTTTTTTCTTAATAATCATTGCTTAAAAATAAAATTAATATAATTTTAATTATTTGATTAATATGTATTTGAATGCATTCTAATTTTTTGTTTAAAAAATAGCCGTTGCTTAAAAATGAAATTAATGTATTTTTATCATGTAATTTGATTGTTTATGTATTTTTTTAATTAATATGTTTTGTTATATATGAAATATTTTAAAAATTTATTTTTAAAATGTGGAATCTTTTAATATATTAACTAATTATTTTTATTAAATAATAAAATATTTTTATGAGATAAATATATTTATAATGAAATATTTATTATGAAAAATTAAAATAATAAATAATATGATTGTAGGTCCCATGTTATAGCTTTGTCACTATGGAGGATAGGTTAATGGAGATGAGGTTAATGGGTTGATGATGTGGCATGGGCATTGAGTTTTTGGAAAGCTCAACCACTAAAGTTGCTATAAAAGGATTAAATTATAAAAAATATATATTTTATTATAAAATTATAATTAGAACGTCGTAATTAAAACTTTCCAAATGAAGTATGAAACTTAATGAATAAATTGATTTAAAAAAGTATTATGTAATTTGATAAGGGAAAAAGTCGAGAGCTACGTGGAATCAAACCAGCCTGTGGAGAGATCCCAGCCAATAATCTCTTCGGTGATAACTCAAATCCCCTTCGGGAATAACTCATTCCCTCTTCAGTTCTGGTTGCACTCTCTTCGGAACTTAAGACGACACTATCTCTCCGATTTTGAGAAGGCACACCCTCTTCGAGCAATCACAGAAGCCTTCTCTTGGAATTCCGTAGAGAAACACACCACATTTGGAATCTCACCTACCGAACCGCTCCCCATCATACCGAATAGTTTGGTAGAGACAAAATCCGAAGATGTTACCGAAGGCTCACTTATTCTTCTAGAAGAACGAACAACTGGAGTTTAGTTGGCAGATGAGTTGGTGCCTAGCTGGCACCTAGAATCCTCTAGAAGAAGTATGAGTTGGAGCCAAACTGTCTCCAAGCTGGCACTGAGCTGGCGCTCACCTGGCAACTAAATAAGAAAAAGCTTGCCACCCAAGTTTCCCTCCCCTCTCAATGCCTATAAATAGAGGAGCCCATCCTATTCAAAGAATTGAAGGGGGATCCACAGTAGTGAAACTTTGCCACATTGGAGGCTCAGTTCTTCTCTTCTTCTTCTCCACTCCATTGAGATGTATCCTGTAATCTCTTCACCGATTAGTGGATTTGATCTTTCAATCTTCGTGGTTTTTCCCTGATTTAGGGTTTTCCACGTAAACCTGTGTCTTCTCCTCTCCTTTACCCTGATTTCCTCTTGATTAATTCTCTCTAATTTGGTCTCCCATTCAACTATAAATTCAACCATTAATTGAAAATCGGGGTTTCTCCTAATTTTTGGATCAACTTAATTCATAAAAAACATCAAATTCTAAAAATCATAAAAGTTAATATTATAAATTAGCGCTACATGAATAGAAAATAACTATAAAATTCATATTTATAAAAGTAAAATAAAAATAAATAAAATGATTTGGGAGAAAAAAAAGATTTTCTAAATAAAAACTTAACCATAAATTGAATTGAATTTCCAGATTTTTTTTGTATTTATTTATTTTAAAGAATTCCAATTTTTTTAGAAGCCCGCGGAATTTTTCAGTTTCAGTGTGGCCTCGAAGTCCAGAAGCCCGAAATGGGAGGGTTTTCGCCGCCTCCGGCTTCATGTCTGGCGGCGGCGCCACCTCTCCGACCACCGCCATGGCGGTCCGGGTTAGGAGTCTTCTTTTGGATGCGGCGACGGATCGCTCATTGCCTTAGCCATTGGCGAACAAGTGCGTTCAAAATTCAGTTGATTTAGAATTCATAGCATTAGGGTTTGGGATTCAAAATCGTGTTTTTGAGAGCTTTAGAAGAAAGATACCTTTTTTTGCTATTTTTTATTTCTATTAATTGGATGTTGACACTAATATTTAAATGCTTGCATATTTCTAGCCTGCAATCTGTGGATATGCGCAATATGAGAAAGTTCGTTTCTTTTCTAGATCAGTGGTAAAATTAATAACAAAATCAGAGATTCAGTAGGATTTAACAATGGATGGTTTTATTTCTGAATGATTGACTCCTGATTTCTAGATCACAGGTTAGTGTCTCTAGTAGTAATAATAATTTAGATCATTTGGCCATTTGTTGTAGATCAGAAAGCTCATAATTGCAACTTGAAATTAGTTTATATTAAGAGGGCTTTTAACTTTATTGCATTCTCATCATAAAGAAACCCATAGTGTAAGGATTTACACCAGCCCAAGATTAACAGCCAAATGGAAAAATAACAACTCTCAATGAAAACAAAAGCTCCAAGCTAGATTAGAGAAAAATAGAATTCAACTTAGGGGTTAACGTGTATTACATGACCTTATATAGATATAAAAGACACGACTCTTTGGAAATAACATGACTCTTATCAAGGGTTGACTTTTGGGGAATAACACAATCATCCTTGAGAAAGGACATAAAACACAACTCTTTGAAATGTGCCATACCAGCACAAGGGAGAACCGCTTTTGCATCATGCAATTAGGAAACTCCAACTCATCTTAAACGTCATCAAGTGCCTTGCACTTCCACTTCTACATCCACCATTGCTAGCGGCGAGATCCATCCTTTTGGACTTGAGTACAAGATCCCAAATTTCATTTTTAAGAAGTGCCTTTATTTCTTCATGTATGATCTTGACCTTCTTATTCAACACAATCACCAATAATTATTTTAGATCTATGGTGCAACCTCCTCTTCTTATTCAACAATGTTCCTTATGTTACGATATACTACCGTCTACGAGGAATAAGTAGAAGATAAACTAGGAGTTTGTTGAGAGCGTACACACACTCATGCAAGTGCACGTGTCGTCAAAGTTATAAATTATGGTGAGTACCATGTCGAATCCATATGGAATGGGAAACTAATTGAACAGGAGCCTACTAAGATACCTCGAACCTTCAACAATGTAAGTAAAGGAGTTGATCTAAACTAATTCCTAAGAAAAGAAGATAAAATGATGAAGAGTTTAGGAGAAACTATCAGTAATAAGGGTCTAGGGTTACATGACGTCTAGACATAAGATAAGATAGATTTTCTTTTCTGATTAGAGGTGGTTTATCAAGATTGATAATAAGGGCTATTCATTAACATGCTAGGCGACTTTGTATGCATGAAGCGTAGATGCTGATTCCTTATTCCTAAAGAATATGCCTACGACCTCCGCTATATATTCTTATAGAGTGGAGTGAAGCAATATTGAATCTAGACAATACCTTGACCATGGATGACCCACAACATATTCCTATGCCGGGGCAAATGCCAGTTTGTCGCACCAATCTTCCACTTTGCGATACATGATCCGTCCATACTAACATTCACATGCCCTTAATCTCATACTAGATGAGGTTGGCTATATGAATTCTCTATTTCCATATCTCTCTATCAAAGGCAAGATCCGGCTCAATATCTAATATATATAGGTCCTTAGACCTTATCTTTTCTACGTAATCTTAGGCCTACCTCTATCATTCTTCTTACTTTCTATTACTAAACTACCACATTTTCGAACTGGGTCACCAGGGGGGTCTACAACGCATGTGTCCAAACCATCTTAAATGCCATTCTTTTATTTTATCTTCAATTGGTGCAACATGCACCTTCTATCAGATGTGTTCATTTCTAATATTGTTCAATCTTGCATGACCACTCATCAACTTTAACATCTTTCTTTCTACAACATTTCTCTTATGAATATGTTGAACTTTAATTGCCCAACACTCGCTCTTATATAGTATGGTTGGTCTAACTGCAGTTCTATAGAACTTTTCCTTCTTGTTAGGCATTTTTTATCACATAACACACCCGTGACACTTCTCCATTTCTATCATCCTATTTGGATTCTATGGGTTACATCTTCATCTATCATTCCATCATTATGAAAAATGGAACCTAGGTACTTAAAATGGTTTCATTTAGGTACTACCATCCCATTTAGTCTCACTTCCTTTCCATCTCTCCTACTCAGACTAAAATTACAATGCATATATTCTATCTTACTTCTACTTGGCCTAAAGCCTCCACATTCAAGAGTGTTTCTCCATAGTTATAACTTCTGATTAACTTTTGACTAACTCCATCTCTAGTCACATCAACTAAGACAATATCATTTGCGAACAACTTATACCATGGAATGACATGTTGGATACAAATAGTTAACTCATCCATTAATAGAGTAAACAAGTATGAGTTCAAGGCCGATCCCTGATGTAGACCCACGGTTATAAGAAATTCCTCTATATCGCCTTCGTATCTCTTCCCTTTGTTCTCACACTTATAATTGCTCCTTTATACATATCCTTAATGACATTAATATATTTAACATGAATGTCTTTCTTCTCCAATACCCAAAGAACTTGTTTTGGTACTCTGTCATATACTTTCTCTAGGTTAATGAAAACTATATGAAAATCATTTTTCTTCTCTTTGTAGATCTTCATCAAGTGTCTTAACAAAAAAATGGCTTTTATTGGAAATCTATCTGGCATAAAGCCAAATTGGTTCTTTGACACTCTCATAATATCCCTGAGTCGATACTCTGTTACCCTCTTTCTGAGTTTCATATTGTGACTCATTAATTTAATACCACGGTAGTTGGTGCAATTTTGAATATTTCCCTTATTCTTATATATAGAAACCAAAATATTTTTTCTCCAATCATTTGATATCTTTCCCTTTTATAAAATAGGGTTGAAAATTTTGGGAAACCATGATTACCCCCTTCCTTCAAGACACTTCCAAACTTCAATCATGATAGCATCCGAGCCCTAAGCTTTCCTAGTCTTCATCTTTTTCAGTGCCTCCTTAACCTTACTATATCTGATTCTACATGTGTAGCTAAGATTTCTCTCTATCGCTAATATATAAAGATATATGAAGTTATCCTCATGACTTGCATTTAATAGGTGATCAAAATAGCTTCTCCATCTCTCTTTGATTTCCTTATCTCCTGTTAACACCTGTTGAGACTCATCTTTAATGCACTTAACTTGGTTAAGGTAAAAATCTAGTCACACCTATGAAAAGCTCCAAGCTAGATTAAAGAAAAAATAGAATATAACTTGATGATTCAACTTCAGGTTTTACTTGTATTACATGACCTTATGTAGATATAAAAAACATAACTCTTGGAAAATAACATGACTCTTGTTAAGGGTTGACTTTTGGGAAATAACACAATCATTCTTAAGAAAAGACATTAACATAGCTCTTTGAAAACTTGAATGTGCATGTACCTACAAGCATGCATCTAGAAAGAAAAACCAATTAATAAAACCAACTTTCATTCTCTAAAAAATTACATTAATTTTTAACACCACCTTAGAGTGATATTTAGAAATAACTCCAAAACTACAACGTGGCATACCAGCACAACGGAGAACCGCTTTTGCATCATGCAATTAGGAAACTCCAACGTCATCCTAAACGTCATCAACATATGCCTTGAACTTCCACTTGTACATGCACCATTGCTAGTGGCAAGATCCATTCCTTTGGACTTGAGTACAAGATCCCAAATTTTATTTTTAAGAAAAATTGCCTTCATTTTTTCATCTATGACCTTAACCTTCTTATTCAACACAATCACCAATAATTATTTTAGATCCATGGTGCTACCTCCTCAACTTATTCAACAATGTTCCTTCTGTTATGTTGCACCACCGTCTACGAGGTACAAGTAGAAGATAAACTAGAAGTCGTAGTTGCACTTGATGTTGATGGCAATTCAACCTTTGGATTTTAAAGAGGATCATCTCTACTTTTGTTAAGAACAACACTATTATAAACAATACCTGTCTCCAAGTTTTTTATGTTGTGAAGAAACTTCACATCATTTGCACCAAAGAGGATTTAGTAAACCGCATCCACCTTATCAATCATTAGAATAAGTTCTTCTCCATCCTTGGAATATGATAGACGATGGGATAATGATCTATATCTTCAAGGCTAACGGTGTCTTCTTTCTCAACTTGATGGATGGTGTTGTTCATCATTGCAATAGCTTTATTTCTTTCGTAATCATGATAAGTAGCAAACATTGAATCATCATATGTATGATGTCACCAAATCTAGAGTTGATGATCCAATCTTTTCAATTGATAGAAGTCATAGCCTTCACCGGAGTAACTTCCGCCATAAGGCACGTGCCCTACACACACATCATCTCCTTTGTGTAGTATTTCAACCCTTGAGCTTCACACAACAGTTCTTCTTGATGTGACCCAATATGCCACATACATGATCTTTTATTTATTTTCGTAAGAGAAAAACCCCTAATTTTGTTAATTTCAACCTTCTTTTTATCTTCTCGAAAGAATTTTTTACTAGAAAAAGAGATTCTTTTTACCTCTTGAAAAAGAACATCTCGCCATTTGGTGAGCCAAAGATTCTTGCAAAGCAAGTAAATTTTCAAACTCTGTCTAGAATGGTTATGTATTCCACCGTTGAATTGAGGTTAGATAAAGATCATACTCCTGTTGAAAACCACAAATAGAATAGTTCGAGCCTTTAAATAGGTTCCTTTGAATCCAAGAGAGAAATCTCTGAACAAAGATGTTAGATCTTCAAGAAATATTGAGAAATAAGGAGATCACCTTATATGGCATTAGCCAAATCATTCTCTAGAAATAGAAGATGCCTCATGTTCTTTTAGTTGAGCAAGGAATCAAGAGTATTCAAAATTTCTGAAGCTGATTTCCAATGTTCAAAGAGACCATGAGAAATAGACCTCTCCGACACAAACTCAGCTTCGCATTTGATGTGCAGCTGCTTTGCACTATTTTTTCAGTTGCAAGATTTGCGACTGGAGTTGAAGTTGAATCACCACCAACGAATTCCCATATTTCTTCACCAATAAGATAGAACTCTATGTATGTACTCCACATTTGATAGTTGAACTGGTTGAGCAACTCCATATAAGTCCATTAGCCCGACCACTCAAATCCAATAAAGTGCAAGAATTGTTTTCTTCACCAAGGGAACCTGATAGACATAGTCTTCTCTCTGATACCATATAAAGAATTCTTACCATTATCGATGTTACAGTGGCCTTGGATTAACAAACAAACAGTAGAAGAACAATTCCTAATAGAAAGGTAAACTCGAAGATAGATTAGAGAAAAATATTATAGAAGACAACTTGTAGATTCAATTTGTATTTACAATACGGATTACATGGCTTTATACGGGAATACATGAGAACATTTTTTTTAAAGACTTCCATAGAAAATGTAAAGTCTAAACTCCTGGGAAATAACATGACTTTTACATCAACACAAACATTAACAATGTTCACTCTTAGAAAACCTAAATGTGCATGTACTTGGCTAGACCATGTAAAAATCAACTTGCATTCTTTAAAAAAATAAGCCTAATTTTTAACACTGACATCAAGGATTGCTTATATTGTGAAATGTGAAAGATAACCATTATTGGATATGCCTTGCTAAAATGGTAAAGATAGACATGGAGCAGATTCACTTGTGTTAGGAGTTAAAGGTTCATGGTTAAATTTTTCACAATGATCACATTGATATAGAATAACTTTGTGTCAAATATGTCATTAAGTTTGCTGTCAACCACATTGCAGGTGGGGAAGAGTGTGCTCTGTATTAGCCGCTTCATTGTGGGTTTCGCAATCGGATTCACTCGCATTTGGCAAATTAGCCTTGTTACATTGTCCGTTGTTCCCTTGCTCGCTGTTTCTGGTGGCATCTTTGCATATACCACTGCTAGTTTTATTGGCAAAGTGCGGAAATCTTGTGTCAAGGCAGGAGAGATAGCAGAGGAGGTCTACTTTCATTATCTTAGGTGCATCTGTTTTATTTGCTTAATTTGGTGGAGTGGTCTTAATTTGTCTTGATTTATGTGCATGCAGGTGATCGGAAACATCCGCACTGTGCAGGCATTTGTGGGAGAAGAGAAGGCTGTGAAGTCATATAAAAACGCGCTCTTGAAAACTTACAGATATGGGATGAAGGTTGCTCTGGCCAAGGGTCTTGGACTTGGCTCTGTGTATGGTGTGCTAACTTGTTCATGGGCATTGCTTATCTGGTTCACCAGTGGTATTGTTCACAAGAACATTGCCAATGGAGCAGAAGCATTCACCACCATCATCAGTGTCTTTGTGTCTGGCTTGTAAGGATCTGAAGTTTGAACCATCATACCCTATCTACTCACATTTTTCAATTATGTAATACCATAATGTTTGAAAAGCAATGTGCTTGGAAATTAAATGCATACAGGTCACTAGGACAGGCAGCACAATACATCTCCGGGATCCTCAAAGCAAAAACAGCTGCACACCCCATCTTGGAGATGATAGAGAGGAGCAGACTAAATAAAGCATTCAAAGTCTCTGGACATACTTTGGATCAAGTGGATGGGCACATTCAGTTGTGCAACCTGTGTTTCAGCTATCCATCACGGCCTGGTGTTCTCATCTTTGACGGGCTTAATCTGGACATCCCATCTGGGAAAATTATTGCGCTTGTAGGTGGGAGTGGTTCTGGAAAGAGCACCATAATTTCACTAATTGCGCGGTTTTATGAGCCCCTCTCTGGATCCATACTCCTGGATGGGCATGACATCAAGAATTTAGAGCTCAAATGGCTGAGACAACAGATAGGTTTGGTCAACCAAGAGCCTGCTCTCTTTGCCACGAGCATTCGTGAGAACATCATCTTTGGAAAGGAAGATGCAACTTTGGAGGAGATCATGCGTGCTGCTGCACTAACAAATGCCTGCACCTTCATTGATAACCTTCCTGATCAATATGAGACACAGGTTATGAATTTACTGCCTTGTTTTAGTTTTAGCTGTGAGAGTATTGTTTACAGATAAAGTAATGCAGGTTGGGGAGCATGGAGTCCAGCTATCAGGAGGACAGAAGCAGCACATTGCGATTGCTAGAGTAATGCTCAAGAACCCCAGAATTCTCCTCCTTGATGAAGCCACAAGTGCACTTGATGCAGAGTTAGAGAAGAGTGTAAATGAGGGGCTCAATTGTGTTATGGTGGGGTGCACGACAGTCATAGTGACGCATCATTTATCAACCATCAGGAATGCAGATTTAATTGCAGTTGTCCAATCTGGGAAGATCGTGGAGATTGGAACACACAATGAACTCATGCTAGACCCCCAGAGCGCCTATCAGTCACTCATTCAATTTCAATCATCTGCTTCTGCACAAGGATCATCAGTCATTGGGCATTCTAAAAGGTTGGTGATTATGTTCAGTATTCTCTGCAACTGTAATGTCTTATTAGATAATATGAGAGCTCATCAGTATTCACTTTTCTTGCGTGGTTTGGCACAGAGGCTCTGATAAACAGTTTCACAGCTTCCACTCTGATAAGGATTCCTTTAACTATTATGACCTGGAGGCAACTGAGAGAGTGAGGACTGTTTCTGTCAGAAGACTGTATTCCATGGTTGGTCCTGATTGGATCTTTGGTCTGCTTGGCACCATTGGTGCGTTAGTGACTGGTGCCCAGATGCCAGTGTTTACTCTTTATATGACACAGGCTCTAGTTGCCTTCTATATGGATTGGAAAAGCACCCAGAGGGAGATAAGAAAGATTGCTCTTTTTTTCTGTGGTGCTTCGCTTCTCACCTTGGTCTCTCATACAATGCAACATTTCAACTTTGGGATCATGGGTGAAAGACTTGTTCTCCGAGTACGAGAGAAGGTTTTCAGAGGTAAAAGTGCTAACATTTCTCTGCATTATTTTCCAGTAAGCATCCTAATAGAATATCAGCAAATAAAATCAGAAATCATCATTGAATTCAATTTGGGATCATGTGAAAGTAGGGGTGGTGTTTAAACAGTTCAGATGAAAATATATATTTCTGTTTCTAGTTACAATCATAAGACTGATTTATCAAATACTCAAAAAGTTTAGACAGTGCTGCATAAATTTGTGAGACTGTGTACTTCATGGCAAACAGTATGTTGTCATAATCATAAGAATCTTATCATGTTGTAAGATTATCTTCTTACTAACTGTGAACATCCCATTGTCTTGTTAAAAACAATACCATCCCAGCGATTCTGCATAATGAGATTGGATGGTTTGATGACACTAGTCATACCAGCACATGGCTGTCTTCTCGCCTAGAAACTGATGCAACTGTGCTTCGAATGATGGTTGTCGATCGCTCTGGTATTCTTCTGCACAATGCTGGATTGATCATGTCATCGTTCATTATCACATTTATGTTAAATTGGAGGTTGACTCTCGTAATCCTGGCCATTTTCCCATTGTTAATCAGCGCCAATATCAGTGAGGTATCATTTCTCGTTCATGTCATATTGGCCATTTAGAAACTCAAAAACAAGTTCAATCATCATCTCTGATTCAGTTTATGTTTCCCAAACTGCAGCAATTTTTCCTGAAAGGATTTGGTGGCAATTTTAGCACGGCTTACTTGAAAGCGAACATGCTTGCTGCTGAGGCTGTGAGCAACATGCGCACGGTTGCATCCTTCTGCTTGGAAGATAAAGTTGTCAAACTCTATGCCGGTGAGCTTGATGCAACTGCCAAGCACTCTCTCCAACGTGGCCATATTACAGGCATAGTTTATGGCTTCTCTCAGTTTTGTCTCTTCTCTTCTTATGGCTTGGCAATGTGGTATGTTGAACTCAGTACTTGGTTAACAAAAATTTGGATTGCTCATTGTTTCTTTCTCCTTGTAAAGTGTTTCGTGGTGTAAAATTTTCAGGTATGGCTCAGTTTTGATGGCCAAAGATCTTATCAGCTTCCCATCTGTTATTAGATGCTTCATGGTCTTGATTGTTACTGCATTTGCCATGGCAGAGGCCTTGGCATTGGCCCCTGATATCGTCAGAGGGAATCAGATGGTAGACTCAGTTTTTGAGTTGATGGACAGGAATACCGAGGTGGTGAATGACACTGGGGTTGATGTGGGAAGTGTTACAGGAATGGTTGAGCTGAAGGGACTGGAGTTTTATTACCCTTCAAGACCAGATGATATGATTTTCAGAGATTTAGATTTGAGAGTGAATGCTGGCAAGACCATGGCATTGGTTGGGATGAGTGGCTCTGGCAAGAGCACAGTTCTTGCTCTTATTCTCAGGTTCTATGATCCAACTGCAGGGAAAGTGATGATTGATGGTATGTGCTCCTGAACACTGTCTTTTATAGTATTTATTTTATAGTCCTACTACTCTTGTATCATTTAATTAAACATTTGTTGACTTGAATATATATATATATATATATATAGATATGTGTGTGTGTGTGTGTGTGTGTGTGTGTGTGTGTGTGTGTGCATATGGGCATCTCTTCCCATAGCCCTCTGACTCAAAGAAAGAAAGTCTTGATGAATCAATGATATTGTGGCTTCTTTGTGTTCAAGCTGAATTTACAATTTATCTTAATTTTTTTCTAGATTTTTCATGTTACTTCTGGTAATGCCCTTCATATTGCTTCATGTATGATGCCCTGCAGGTAAAGATATCAGCAAGTTTCAACTGAAATCTCTTCGGAAGCACATAAGTCTTGTTCAGCAGGAGCCTGCTCTCTTTGCAACAACAATCTATGATAACATCTTATATGGCAAAGTTGATGCATCAGAGGCAGAGGTTGTCGAGGCTGCAAAGCTCGCAAATGCAGATTCTTTCATCAGTGCACTCCCAGAAGGCTACTCAACCAAGGTTGGAGAGCGAGGGGTTCAACTTTCTGGTGGACAAAAGCAGCGCATTGCCATTGCTAGAGCCATCATCAGGAACCCTGCCATTTTGCTTCTCGACGAGGCTACAAGTGCGCTCGATGTTGAATCAGAAAACATTGTCCAACAGGCACTTGACAGGGTCATGCAAACACGAACTACAGTCATGGTTGCACATCGGTTATCGACTGTTCAGAATGCTGATATCATATCAGTTTTGCAAGATGGGAAGGTCATTGAGCAGGGGAACCATGCGACTCTCATAGAGCGGAAGAATGGAGCCTATTACAAGTTGATTAGCTTGCAGCAACATTAGCAGCAGCAGCAGCATAACCATATATAGAATAAAGATAATTGAGATGTTCTAGGTATAACTATTTCTCATCTCAGCTATACCATGAAAGATCTCGGAATAAGAATTCTGTTTCTCGTTTCTGTTTTTCAATGTTTTCACAGCTTCACATTGCAAATGCAGATGAAGCTAAAGCTTTGATGTTTAAAACTTTTTTCAACTATTTATTATGTTCTGTAAGGTGACATTTGCAAATAATTCAAGATCATGATTTATTCAGCTCTGCATAATTTTTCTGGATGATTTCACTTGGCATATGTTAGATTGGCTTGACCTAATTAACATTTCCAGGTGCATAGAGATGAACTCAATCCAATCTACATTTACTTAATTAAATATTTTGAAACTAATAAGATTATTATTTCCAATTGATTACATAATTGGAGGTACTTGTTAAAAATACAACTTTTGCATGGATGTTGTATAGTGATACAATTTTATCAATGTAAATCTTTTTCTTTTTTTTTTTTTTTTGACAGAAAGAGCGGCTAGCCAAGTGGCTAGCTACTGAGTCAAAGTCTTGACTCAATGTAAATTTTGACTGAGTGCAGACGCAATTTGCAAATAATGCATGTACATGGAAGAGATGCGTCTCCCACACACTAGCCTGTTTTTCATGTTTTCCAACACTTGAAACCTATAAAACCAAATGCATCTCTCCATCAAGTAATGCCTATACTACATATATACATGTAGGCTTGGTTTTGTTAAGGAGAAAGTTGCACCATTCTTAGCTCATCGTCTCATTTTCAGAGAAGGGAAAACTTTGATCAATGGGGAGGCCACCGTGTTGCGATGAGACCGGTGTGAAGAAGGGTCCATGGACACCGGAGGAGGACAGGATGCTCATTGATTACATACAGAAGCATGGGCATGGCAGCTGGAGAAAGCTTCCAGAGCTTGCCGGGCTTAACAGGTGCGGTAAGAGCTGTAGACTCCGGTGGATGAACTATCTCCGGCCGGATATCAAGCGAGGGAGATTCGATGACGAAGAAGAAAGACTCATCATCCACCTCCATTCAGTTCTTGGAAACAAGTAATCTAGCTTCATGTCTCTTTGTAGGATCATAATTATATATATATATTAACAGTATTAGTCTTATGCTTAATTACTCTTGTAGGTGGTCAGCAATGGCTACTCATCTACCAGGAAGAACTGATAATGAGATCAAGAACCACTGGAACACTCACCTCAAGAAGAAACTCCTGCAAATGGGTATTGATCCAGTTACACATCAGCCAAGAACCGATCTCAATCTGAATGCTTATCTTTCTAATTTACTCTTAGCTGCGACAAACTCCATCGGCAGCTTAACATGCTCTTCAGACATTAATGCTCTCAGACTACAAGCTGATGCTGCAAATCAAGCAAAACTTCAGGTTCTTCAAAGTTTGGCTCAGGTCATAATAGCTTCTAGTTCTCCAACAAGGGATGCATTGGATGCTTTGGTTCAAAATCACCAGCTCAGTGAACTATTTAAGATGAACAACCAATTTGATCAGGGGCTTGTTCATGGATCAACTGGAGTTTCTCAGGATACACTGTCAATGCCTTCAATGCTTTCAAAACCCAATAATTCAAACTCTGAAAAGCCTTCCATGGAGAACACCATCAATGCTTGCAACCAAGTGGTTGATTTCTATGCTAATTTTAATTACTCTCATACACCTTCATTGGTTCCAGTCTCACCTGAAAATCAAAACAATGGTTCCATCGATCAATTACAAGATCATATCAACTTGACCGAAGAATGTAGTGGTTCAAGAGATTGGGATATGCTGAACCCAGGGAATTTAGACACTGAACTTTGCTGGAAAGACATTCTTGAGTAAGTTTCTGACTAATACTATCACAATTTCATTGGTTTCGACGAAGTTTAAATGGTTTCTACATGATTGCAGGCATATTTCTTGAATCAGAGGACATCACAAATCAGGAATTGAAGACAAATACAAGAGCTGAATTCATTTATTAGATGATGTACAAATTAAGTACCATATCTGGATGTAAAGTATTCCAGTTTTCTCTATTGGAAAGTACTTTATAGTTCTTTTATTAGTTGTTTCTGTTGCATCAGAACATGTATGACAGTCTGAGGAACTCTGATTTATTATAAAAATTTAAGAGAAAATCATTAAAAAAAAGGATTAACACATTAGAAAAAAACCATTAAACTAAAATTGGAGTTGGTGGTAACTTATGCGAATAGTTTTAGAGAGAAAGAGAATGGTGAACATATTATATGATTTTGTTCTGATCCCCTCTATGAAACAGAAGTCAAGTATTAGTTATCATTAGGTAGACTCGTTCTTTATAAGCAAAATCTTCATTTCTTAATTAACATGTTCTAATGACAGACACTACATGAATATATTAATTAAGAAATAAAGAGGAGGAACCAATTTCTCTTTTAATGACATTAATTTCTACTCAAATAGAACTATATGATGTGTTCATGGAGATATTTCTTAGTCTTTCCTTACAAGAGATACCTTGATATTTGGTTGGTAAGCTATGAACCTGCAAAAGAACAACTACTTCACCTAATCTCTAAAACCAATGATGTGACCCATCAAAAGCTCCATTTTTCCAGTTCATTGTATGTGTGTTTTGTGAAGAAAGACGATAACAAGAGGAGTAATATAGAAGACAAGTAGTTTAGATAGTGGAAGATTTGAATTACACTACACCATAGAACCCCTAAGAGACATCATAGGAACCCAGGAGACACTTTAGAAAACAAAAATAATACAAAAAGCAATTTAAAGGTTAACATTGTGTGTGTTGGAGGAAATGCCAACAAGATTGATCATTTCTAAGCTAGTTATGCATGCCCGAAAAAATTAAGAATAACGTTTTGTAAATTACAACACTATGGATAAGTTTTCTCTATGAGACATTGATGAAAAAGAACAAGTGTTAATAGGACCAACTACCTTCCACAAATGCTGAGATAGAGTTTATGAGATAATTGTAAATTTTCATAATGGAGATGAATTCATTTAGATGGTCATCTTTCAAACTAATTGACTCCAATCTAAAAGAATTGCATAGAGTTCCTTTTTATCTTTGCTTGTGCAGCTGAAAAATCAAAAAGGTGGAGGATTAGGTAATCACATTGTAGAAAGATTGGCATCAGTAAATTCCATCTTTGCAAACTTTTATAACAAAATTGAAGTACAAAGTAAGTTAAACAATGTCATAATTGAACTGAAATCTCTCAGCAAAGTTACGGTGTTAGACTCATTCTAGCATTTCAACATCAATCACAAAAGGAAAAGGTATTTGAATATGAACAAGGGACAAACTTGCAATTTCCTGAATCGAAGATAGTCTGCAATATACTTCCAGGTGCCAGCAGAAATTGCAAGCAGAAAATAAAGGATGTGAACTCATACTTTACACAAATCATTACATCAGAGACGCATATAAATAATCTTGAAACATACCTTATCAACAGCAGCACAAATACATGGCTAAATAGAATGACAGTTAAGCAGTAAAAACTGAGTGGATGTTAAACAAGTTCCCCACATCATAGTAAAAGTCTTAAAACAACAGGAGACAAGGAGCAGTTGGTGTTTAGATACTGGATAAGGCAGAGAATCCCTCCAACCATAACTATTAGGACAACTACCTATTCCTTAGAATAGAAAACCACCTTCTATATTTATTCCCTTCTATACTTAAATGATTGTAATCAATCTTGATTTAGTTTCCTAATCTCTCTAGAGCATCTTCTACATGTATTCCATTACAATTCCATTGATCCTTGATACGGTAGACACAAGTTGATGAAGACTTTTTTTACCCCTCCGTGTTTGAAGCAACTATGAAACTGTGACAGTCAGTGATAGAATGCAAATTAAAAATCACAAGTCAAATTTATAGCTGCATGAAATGTATAAGACCTTCCACAAGTCAATTCCCTGTGAGGTAAACAGGAAATTATTTGTAG
Organism: Dioscorea zingiberensis; assembly: GCA_026586065.1. Taxonomy (NCBI): domain Eukaryota; kingdom Viridiplantae; phylum Streptophyta; class Magnoliopsida; order Dioscoreales; family Dioscoreaceae; genus Dioscorea; species Dioscorea zingiberensis. The sequence continues at coordinate 38,432,963 of CM048824.1, forward strand.
ATGAAAAGGAGAAACTAAAGCTCACTATTCCATTAGGAATAGTTCAATAGAGTCATGTGTACTATTCAATAGGTTACCTCACAGAGCTAACAATTTCAAAGGCTGCAGCTGTGGGCTTTAACAAGTCAAATGAAGTATATTTCATTCCATGTGTATAAATGACGGTTTATTTTCATTCAATCTACTAGACATGGCATCTTTTGTAAAAAGTAATATTCTGATCTTGTAAACATGAAACTAGCTAAAACATGAAGATATCAATCAATAACTCTGTCTCATCATCTTCTCAGTCTATATGTTGAAACTACAAGCCACCCAAAGTCAAAAGACTCGAGGAAAGTTTCATCCAATTCATCCAATAAGAAAAAACTCAAACTCTGGCTATTGTACCATGTTTTGACTATTTGCCAGTTGACTAAGTGTAAGAGATATATACACTTAGAAAAAATGATAGAAATAAAAAAAAATGCCGACAAAGAACTCGCAGGATACCTCCAAAACATAATTCTTCTCAATGACAGACAACTTGCATGCATTTTAGAAATTGATTGCGCTTCCTTTGTTTTAGATTTTCTTGTTTTGAACATCTTTGTTCTTACTACTTCCCCCCCCCGCCCCCCCACCAAAAAAAAAAAAAAGTCTAACAAGAGACTGAAAAGAGTGTAGTGTAGAAAGACAATAAGGAAAGAAGGAAATGCTTTCTCATGCTAGATATTCATGAATGCTGATCTGCAGATTGCATAAAGTTCACATTTATGAAAGTAGCCCATGTCAAATTCATTTGATGATCCCACAACAATCTTTTTGTTTGTTATTAGCAGAATCAATCAAGAGAATCAATCAAGATCAATCCCATATATTTAACATATTTTGAAATTCCATATATATTCAAATCTACATATACGTAAACGAAGTCGATGAAAAATATTGAAAAATCATTTCTTCATTTTACTTTTCACATGGCATCCGAGCCTTGTTGATCCTTCTTCCTCTGCCAATGGCTTCATCCGCCAATGCTTCTCATTCTATTTTCACATACTTTCTCACATGGATAAGTGCCAGAGCCCAGCCCAATATATGAATAAATTACACAAGTTCAATTCCATTGGTTAAATATAAAAAATTGAACCTACCACCAACTCTACTAGAGGAAATAACTTGGCCATTGATAAAAGTTCATAAAATTTACTGCATAATTTTAATCATGATAGAATTATTGCTTAGAATCCAAACATAAGAAATACTGCATATTTCAATCTTGTTTCATAAAAATTATCAGAATAAAATATATCAAATCAGACCACAGATATAAGATCAACAAAGTGTCAAGCCACTAAATAAGTTGAAGCAAAGGCTTTGATTGAAACCTAACAAGGAAATCAGATTATTCATCAGCATTGACAAAATCCTTGCTTTAAAATTGTTGAATTGAATTTAACTTTCGCAAGGAAAGTTGGCTAGCTCACGCCTTCATACAATGAGTTGTTGAGGGTTCGAACCACGCCTCTGACGTGTTCTAGTGGTGGCTTGTCCACATTTATCCAGAAAAAAAAAACATATTGAATTGAACGAGCACTAGACAAGCTCACTTGGAGCCTTCTTACCTTCCTAGGTATTCATTGCACAAAGAAAACCTACACAGAATTCATGAAACTCTAAAAAGTACCATTGGAATCAGTCATGTTGCCTATGAAGTTAGCCATGCAAAGCACGTCAAACCCATCTCTAGGGAAACAAATGGCGATTACTGAAGATACATGGCGTGTGGACAGTGAGGAGAAGAGAATCTTCATGAAGGAGTGGGACCACGCCGCATGTCGTCACGGGACGCGCGAGAAGAAAGTAAGCACACGCCTGGAAGGGTACGTACTGCTAGCGCCCAGAAGAGGTTAAAAAGGAAGGGGGCCTATGGAGACCTGGCAGCCAAGTTAGCAGAAGAAGGGAACCCTAATCTCGTGAGAGAGGAGGGATAGGTCATGCTGGGATGTCGAAGTGACTGCCTAGCCGGATTGGGTGGCTACTGTTAGCCGCTGGTTATCTTACTGTTTGTTAGTTGTTATTGTGGTGGTGTTTTTTCTCTCGTCGTATTGATGAGTTGTCTGGAGTTTTCTTATGTGTTTACTGAGTATTTCCTTGAATAGATAATGATGTTCTTATTTCCCAGTAATCTTTAAAGCTTGTTTCCTTGAATAGCTTCTCCATGACATTGAGTTGTCTTAACTGGTGCTTTCATTGACTCCGCCCTCGTCTAGATCAACGGAGGTTTCATGGAGGAGCACACTAGTTCGAAGGACATCTCCCACAAGGTGGATTTAATGATGACTTTTATGGAACAATTTGAGCTAAGGTTCCAAAGAGTGGAGCAATCTCTCGAACAGATCGATCATCTAGACGAGCGTTTTGGGTCGATGGAGCTTTCAATGAACAAGATGAACACATTCCTGGAAGCTCAACATGGAACACAGGGGTCCTTCCCAGCGATTCCACCACCGATTCCCCCCTCACTACCAGCAGCGGAGGAGCTCTCTTTTCTCTCGGGCCCACCACTCTCGGTGTGCCTGGATTTTCCTCGCTTTGATGGCAGCGATGCTTTGCAATGGATCTTCAGAGCAGATGAATACTTTGACTACTATAATATTCTTGATCTCTATCTCTTGAAGATCGCCTCGATACACTTTGAGGGTCTAGTGGTACCCTGGTTCCAAATGCTCCAAAAGTCCTGTGGTGCAACATCATGGGGTGCTTTAACGCAAGCTATTAAGATGGCGTATGGGCCTTCAGAGTTTGAGCGTCCGCGTTACTCGCTCTTCAAGTTGACTCAGCTCGGGACCGTCTCCAACTATTATGCTCAATTCATAGAGTTGGCGAACCGGGAGGAGGGCATCACTCTAGTAGCCTTACTGGATTGTTTTGTTAGTGGTCTCCATCGTGAGTTACAACACGACGTGATTCCTTGGCGACCGGAATCCCTGACGAAGTCTTTTATGTTGGCCAAGCTTTATAAAGAAAAGTACAGTCCGGTGGGAAGAAGCTTTGCTTCCAAAGCTGCTTATACTCCTGATACTCTGATCCTAGTCAAAGTGACGATGGATTCTAGTCCTCTTCCAAACAAACCTCCTTGTGACTCTCGACACACTCATTTTCCCAGCGCCCGAGGTCCACCCAGTGTAGCGTTGCCAGTACCCCCGGCAGTTGCTCAACCCGCTCCTGTGTTCAAGCACATGAGGTTTGAAGAAATGCAGCTACGTAAGGCAATGGGCCTGTGCTTCAACTTTGATGAGCCGTTCTCCCGTTCTCATCGGTGCACCAATGATGGTCTCTTAGTCTTTCAATGGGAAGATGACGACCAGAGGATGTCACCACGGAGTTCATGATTGATCTCGACCCCTCGGCACCATCGGAGGAACTCGCTAAGGATCAGCTTCCCAAGGTGGCGCTCAACGCCATGAATAACGCTCTCCTCTCTGGTACTATGAGCTTTTAAGGGGAAATACAGGGTCATCTGGTGCATGTTCTCCTCGATGGTGGCAGTGATGATAACTTCATCCAGCTACTCCTTGCTAAATTCCTCCAACTTGAAGTCACACCGACAAAGGTTTTTCGGGTGCTCATCGGTAATGATACGACCCTTCAGGTGGAAGGTTTGGTGGACCCTCTCCATCTACGCATCCAAGGTAACCTTCACACACTCCCTACGTATGTGTTATCTATCTCCGGTGCTGATGTTATATTGGGCACGGCTTGGCTCGCCAGGTTGGGCCCCCACCTCGTGGACTACAGCTCGTTGACATTAAGATTCTACCTCAACGGTCGATTCATTACCTTGAAGGTCGCCAAGCCACCATTGCCTGAACAAGGCTCTGTTCGTCAACTACACAGGCTCTCGTCCACCAAGGAGATTGACTATTTTTTTGCACTGACGGTCAATGACTCAGACGATATTGACAGATCCGCCTTGTCTACCAAGAACTTCAGCATAGTCAACCACTTTTCCCCTGAGTGGCCAAACGAGCTGAAGGCTTTATTATTACAATTTAGCGATGTCGTCTCTTCTCCGGTCATCCTCGTCCGGAAGAAGGACGGTACGTGGAGGTTCTACACCAACTACCGTGCACTCAACGACATTGCTATTAAAGATGCCTTCTCGATTTCGACGGTCGACAAGCTCCTTGATGAACTATTTAGTGCTTGTGTTTTCTCAAGCTGGATCTCCGGTCAGGTTATCATCAAGTCTTACTCCATCCGGCCGACCGCTTCAAAACCACCTTTCACACTCACCACGGCCACTTCCAATTGCGAGTAATGCCGTTTGGGCTTTCAAATGCCCCGATGACGTTTCAAGCCCTAATGAATTAGGTTTTTCACCAGGCTTGAGAAAAATTGTTCTTGTTTTTTTTATGATATTATAATTTATAGCTCCAACTGGGAGGAGCACCTCCGGCATCTTGAGTTCGTCCTCTCTACCCTTCGAGAACACCAACTGTTTACTAAATTTTCTAAATATGGATTCAGTCTCACGGAAGTTGATTATCTAGGGCATGTAGTGTCTAGTCAGGGTTTGACAATGGAGTTGAACAAGGTTTCAACTATCCTACAATGGCCTGTTTCGAAGACGATGAAGCACCTTCGCGGGTTTCTGGGTTTAAGCGGTTATTACCGCCGTTTTATCAAGAATTACTCCATGATTGCCCATCCTCTTTCATAGTTATTAAAGAAGGATATGTTTATCTAGAATGATACAACTCAGGTGGCGTTTGATACCTTGAAGGCCCTCGTAACTGCAGCCCCGGTGCTACAACTCCCTGATTTTTCTCGTCCCTTCACCTTGGAGACAGATGCCTCTGGCGACGGTATTGGTGCAGTCCTTGGTCAATCCAATCATCCTATTGCCTTCTTTTCTAAGAAGCTCAGCCCGCGGATGTGAGCTCAATCCACGTACACAAGGGAATTCTATGCGATCGCGGAGGCGGTTGGCAAGTTTCAACATTACTTGATTGGGTACCAGTTGGTCATTAAAACGGATCAGCAAGTCCTTCAACATCTAGGTAGCCAGTCAGTTAACACCCCTAAGTAGCAACGATGGCTTCCTAAACTTCAAGGTTATGAATTCACGATCAAATATAGACCGAGCAAGGAGAACATTGCTGCTGATGCTCTATCGCGAAGCTTCATGATAACTTGTTTGCAGCGAAACAATGCTCTAGTAGACTAATTGAAATCTTTAGTCAAATGATCCCTATTGCACCTCCATTCTTCAGGCCATTCAGGAGAAATGGTTGGAGGGACTCCAATTCTCTTTCAAACAGGGCTTACTGTGGTGTCACAGACAATTATTGGTTTCAGACAACACTGATCTTCGCCATTGTATAATGTATGAAATCCACACTTTGTCAAGAAATGCTCGACATGTCTTGATAATCATCAGCGTTAATCAACTGATGCCTTGAGATGTGTCTGCGTTGCTTCACCAGCGACAATCAGAAGGCCTAGGTCGACCTCTTGCCATGGGCAGAGCTCTGGTATAACACGTCGTTCCATCATAGCATTGAACGCACACCATTTGAAATGGTCTATGGGAGAGCGCCGCCTTCCTTGTTTCCTTATTACCCGTCTGAGGACGATTTGCCCTCCGTGGCGATGTTGCTTCAAGAACGGGCTCGCCTTATAAGACAGCTGAAACAGAGTCTTTTGAAGGCCAGAGCTCGCATGAAAAAGTTTTCTGATAAGAAACGACGAGAGCTGGTTTTTAATGTAGAAGATTGGGTGTATGTTAAACTCCAGCCATATCGCCAACACTCAGTCAGCCTCCATCATAATCAAAAGTGGGCTATGAGGTTCTTCGAATCTTTTCAGGTTGTCCAACGTTTGGGCGGGGTAGTCTATTGCTTGTAACTTCCATTATAGGCGAGAATCCATCCTGTTTTTTATGTATCTTGTCTTAAACTGTGTGTGGGCGACCTGCTCCTATTCCTTTACCTCAACTATCTCATGTTGCGGGTCCGCTAATACAACCTTCAGCCCTACTACAGTAGCGAACTCTCATCAAGAATGACCAGCCGCGCATTCAAGTCTTGGTCCGTTAGGACGACTTATCTCCGGCGGACGATTCCTGGGAGGATCTCTCCAAGTTACGGTCAGAATTTCAGTTATCAGACCTTGAGGGCAAGGATCTGTTTAATGAAGGGGGTATCTTCACTTTGCCTGTGAAGTTAGCCATGCAAAGCACGTCTACAGAGAGGAGAAACCCATCTCCAGGGAAACAAATGGCGATTACTGAAGATACATGGCGCGTGGACAGCGTGGAGAAAAGAATCTTCATAAAGGAGCGGGACCATTCCGCATGTCGTCACGGGACGCGCGAGAAGAAAGTAAGCACGCGCCTGGAAGGGTACGTACTGCCAGCGCCCAGAAGAGGTTAAAAAGGAAGGAGGCCTATGGAGACTTGGTAGCCAAGTTAGCAAAAGGAGGAAACCCTAATCTCGTGAGAGAGGAGGGATAGGCCGTGCTGGGATGTCGGAGTGACTACCTGTTTGGATTGGGTAGCTACTGTTAGCCGTTGGTTATCTTATTGTTTGTTAGTTGTTATTGTGGTGGTATTTTTCCTCTCGTCATGTTGACGAGTTGTCTAGAATTTTCTTATGTGTTTATTGAGTATTTCCTTGAATGGATGATGATGTTATTATTTCCCAGTAATCTTTAAAGCTTGTTTCCTTGAATAGCTTCTCCGTAACATTGAGTTGTCACAACTCATGAAAGAAAGAGGTTATAAAGGACTAACCAAGCGAATCTATTTATCCAACCACATCTAATTGCAATAAGCTTTGAGGGGGAAAAAAGAACATATCCACGAGCTCCTCTCTTCCTCAGATCCACTACAAACGACGATCCTCTCCACCCTCATATTTTTGATCGGCGACGAGCCCTCTCTCAATCCTCAGATCCCCAACCGGTGACGAGTCTCCTCTCCATCCACGGCCGGTGCTCATCCCAGGTCTGATCCTATTTGCGGCGCTCATCTAAGGTCCGATCCTCCTCTCATCTTATGTCCGTTCCTCCTCTCCTCTCTTCTATCTTCTCCAATTTGATCCCTTGCTTCTCCTTTTCTTTGGATTTTGTTTTTTAAAATATTCATAAAAGAACCTAAACCTACAGGCTTCTTGAATTGGTCCCATCAGATTTCAATTTGTTATGTGTTGTTTTCCTCTTCCTCCCGAAGGTGAGAGAATGTTTGTTGACATTCTTGCTAAAATGTAAATGGATCAAGTTCTATATATATAATTTTGATAAGATAAGGCAGGCCGAAAATGCTATTCATTTGCGGTCGCCTCCCATTTGGCCACCTGGAGCATGTTTGAAGGATTTTAAACCATACGGATGGGAAGATCATCAAAAAATAAGCTAGCATGTCTATTTTCATACAATTTGGTGACCGTTTGGTCCTTCCACTTAACTGTTGTAATTCTGGACCGTTAAGATTTTGATTAAATAAGAACCGTTAAATGGGAGGACCAAACGGTCACCAAATTGTATGAAAATGGACATGCTAGCTTAATTTTCGATGATCTTTCCATCTATACGGTTGGAATCCTTCAAATATGCTCCAGGTGGTCAAATGGGAGGTGACCACAAATAAATAGTATATATATATACATTAGTGATAGGATGAGGCCGGCCGCACTTGCGGCCCCCTTATCCTATCACTATTTATATGTATTATATAATATAAACTATATATATATATATATATATATATATATATATATATATATATATATATATATATATATATATATTATATTTTTTATAATCTATTTACATATATTTATATATATATAGGGTCCGGTTCATGGGACACACTATTTTGACACACCCTTTTACACCCTTTTTCATCCATTGGATTGAGATTATTTCAAGGGTTAAGATTCATCCTTTTTAAAAAATATTTAATATTAATTTATTAAAAAAATAAGAAGGGCAATCCACCGGAGGAGCAGGAGGATCACGGCGAGGGCGCTGAATCGCTGATGCCGTGCAGAGATCAGAAGTAAGCCCCGTGGCCGTGAAACACCCTTCCCCAGTGGCCGTGAAGCGCCCTTCCCGCCCGTGGCCTCCTCGTGGCCGTCCGACACACTCCTTCTCCTCCTCCTTCACCAAAACCCTCTTCTCTCCCTGAGTTCGCGTGTCGGGCGGCGTGCTCCTTCTTCTCCTCCTTCACCAAAACCCTAGATCGCACCCTCCTCTCCTTTGTGCTTTTTTTTAATATCTATTTTGTTTATTGATGAAGACTAATTGAATATGAGGGGGTTCTCATCCTGTGTCATTGAAATCTAACATAGTTCTGATCTGTGTGGTTGATGTATTTGTTCGCTTTGGTCGTTGAGGAGAAGTGATTGTATTTTAGAGGTTTCTCGTCATTCATTGCTGAAATCAAACACAGAGTTTTGATCTTTGTGCTTGTTGTGTTTCTTTGTTCACTGATGAAAACTAATTGAATATGTAAGGGTTCAAATCTTGTGTCACTGAAATCTGACATAAAGTTCTTATCTTTGTACTTTATTGGTTGTTTACTTGTTCATTGAGGAAAACTGAGTGTATTTGAGAGATTTCTCATCATGTATTTACTGAAATGAAACACAAAGTTTGGACCTTGGTGCTTGTTGAGTTTGATGAAATCAAATTGAATATTTGCAGGCTTCTCAGCTTCTAACACTATTGTGCTTGATGTGTTTGTTTATTTGTTCTTGTTTTCCTAAAATTTAGGGCAAAGTTCTAATCTTTGTGCTTATTATGTTTGGTCCAATGCTCATTATGGAAAACTGATGGTGTTTGGAAGGGGGAGGTTTCATCTACAATTCCGAGCTGCTCTTCTGCTTCCATGTTTACTAGTGACAGTACTCAATTTTATTAGAAACTCTTGTTGGTGAATTATTGCCCAGAAGGCAGAACCACTTTTAGTAGCAGATTAGAAAGAAGTGGGAAATCCATCTCAGTGATTCTTTGCTATATATTTTTATTTGGATGATGTATATTTCAACTATGGGATGAATTATTTACCCTAATATTCAAAAAAGTAGCTTAAAAAGCTGCCAATAGAGGTAAGCAATTCTATGGGTGACTTTTTTTCTTTCTTTTTTTTCCTTGTTATTTCTTATTTATCTGCTATTACTTTGTTGTTGTGCTGTTTCGTTTGTACAAGGGTATTATTATATGTAACAAACCATATTGATTCTAGTAAGTACACCAAAGTTTGAGACCGAACAAGCTAACTTCGTTCAAATCAAAATGTCTCTGGTCTAACTACCTTGATAAAGGTTTTTAGTGGCTATGTTGAAATCCTGGAATGTCATTCTGCTACTGAATATTGTCTTCACTAACACGGGATAAAGGAGACGCTTAGGGTCGAGCTTGACGAGGCGTTCGATGCCACAGTTCCTGCAAGGAGGAGAGAGACAAACCCTAAATAATATTTACTTTTCTAATAAATTAATATTAAATATTTTTTAAAAAAAGATGAATCTCAACCCTTGAAATAATCTCAATCCAATGGATGAAAAAGGGTGTAAAAGGGTGTGTCAAAATAGTGTGTCGCATGAACCGGACCCATATATATATATATATATATAATCTATAAAAATTATATATACATATCTAAATATTATCTAAAATATATAGATAAATCAATATATATATATATAGATTGTAAAAAATATAATATATATATTTTATATTATATAATATATATTAATAGTGATAGGATAAGGTTGTCGCAAGTGCGGCCGGCCTCATCCTATCACTATTGTATATATATACGGATCTGATATGATCCGGCTGACAGCACTGTTATGCAAATAAGGTCGCATCCCATTTGGCTACTTGGAGAGTGCTTTAAGGATTTCCAACCGTACGGATGGAAAGAACATCGAAAAATACGCTATTTTTATTTATCTTGATTTGGCAATTTATGGATTGTTGGTTCTGAAGAATGGTTGTTGTTGTTCATGTGGTTACTTTTATGACTGCCATTTTTATTTCTTTCACCTATTACTTAAAAAGCTGAAAATATCTGCAAAACTAGTCTTTTGTAATAATGCCTTGATCAAGTTAGATGCCACTTTTGTCATTGCCTTCTGTATGAATGCCCTGATTGAGTTAGTTGCCTTTTCACTAACTTTTGTTTCTTAATAGCTGTGGTTCATGTCTACAGTTTTTTGGTTAATTTGTATGCTAGTTTTCTTTCATTTAGATTATCATGCTAAATTTGGACCTTGCACATTTATAAGTTTCAACAACAAATGATGCATCTTAGTTTTTATTCCATGAGGTTATCCATTTCCACTGGTTTTCTATTGATATGTTAATTGGTTCTAACACCATTATCCTCTGTTGTTCATCGAATTTCCATGATCTTGTCTAGCTCCTTTATGAACATAGAAACAACTTTTCTTGACTGATTTTGCTGATACGAGTATCAAAATTAAATATAGCATGGTTGAGATATCTTGTGCTATTGGTATTTCTGTCATAGAGTGTTTATGGGATGAGCTGACCATCAACCAACACTTGCTCCAGTCTTGGGGGATTTACAGCTTTATTCACAGCAACAGAGTTGTCACACCAAGCTCTCTTGGCCCTGGTTGCTACTATGGACTTGGAGCGCTGGGTGGGGCCAGCCAAAGCTGCAAGGATTAAAGAGTTCTATCCAAATACTTCAATTGTGAATCTTCAAGCAGGACATTGTCTACATAATGAGGTCCCTTGTTTACATATGAAAAATGTAAATAAATAAATAAATAAATAAATAAATGATAAAAAATAAATATATTCTTATATTGAAATTGTAATTATTAAAATTTCAGATATATTTAAATTCAAAATATTTGATATTATCTGGTCATATCCCAAGGCGGGCTAAGACACAGATCCCGAAGCAAGCTAAGAATACAAGTCATAAGAAAGGCCAAGGACACAAATCCAAGAACTGCCCGAGAACACAAATCTCGAGCCAATCTCAAATCGCAAGATAGCCCCAAACACATATCTTGAGGCAATCTCAAATTTCAAGATAGCCCAAGAACACAAATCTCGAGGCAATCCAAAATCTCAATATAGCCGGAGAACATAGATTTTGAGGCAATCTCAAATTCCAAGATAACCCCAGAATACAAATCTCGAGGCAATCTCAAAAATACACATCCCAAGATAAGTCGAGAACATAAATCTCGAGAAACAAAATAATTAATTAAAATTAAATCTAAATCTAAATTTAAATTTAAATTCAAATTCAAATTTTTGATGATAATCTGGATTATCTTGTGATGGTTAAAATTAAAATTCAAAATTTGACGAAAGTATACCTATCTAGATTATCTCATGATGATTAAAATTCAAATTCAAAATTTTGATCTTATCATTACGATGAAGAGATTATACTTACTCTTATTAAAATTCAAATTCAAATTTTTGATCTTATCTGGATTGAAATTCAAATTTTAAATCTTATCTTATCTTACAAGGTTATACCTAAATCTAGATTATGATCATTAAAATTCAAATTTTTGATTTTATCTAGAGTATGATATCATGATGATCAAAATAAAAATTGAAATTTCAATCTTATCATCTAGATTATGAGGATTTATAAATAGAGGAGGAAAGACCTCTTGATGGATATACTTTCGGAGAAAGGAAAAATTAGAGAAAAACTTTTCAGAAAAATCAGAGAGATTAAGAGAAGGAAAAAGAGAGAAAAAGTGAGCCGATCCACAGAGGGTATCCTCCCCCTGCCTTATGATATCTCGGTCGAACAAGTGGACACAAGCCTGTCATTGATGGCTTTGTCGAAGGATACAGGCTCAGTCTATCCATAGACTGTAATACCGCTGAAGAAGCTGTCGCAAGAGGAGCACCACCCCAAGGAGTGGCGGTGTTGATGTTGATGCTGACGTCGCCGCCGAAGGAGGAGCACTGGCCCAAAGTGTGGCGATGTTGATGCTGCTGCTGCCGTTACCGCTGGAGAAAGAACACCACCCCTAAGCGTAGTGGTGTTGATCGAGTTGTCGCCGTCGGAGATGAAGCCTCCTTTTTATGTTTTCTGCTTCGCGAAGCCGGAAGCAATAGGTAGAAGATGGGAGCCATAAGTAGCGATAAAAGAAAGAGAAAAAAAAAGAGATGAAATAAAAAAAAAGAGAGGAGTAAAAAAAAGGACAAAAAAGGGGAGAGAGAGAAAGAGAGAAAAGATGAAATTAAAAAAAATAGAGAGAGAGTGAGAGAGAGAGAGAGAAGGAGAGATGAAAAAAATAAATAAAAAGGGAGTGATATCCATATATTATATTATATTATATTATATTATATTATATTGGTGTAATACCCTAAATGGTCCCTCTATTATATGCAATGTGCCCGTTTGGTCCCTTTATTCTAATTTGATCCCCACAGCTTCCTCTATTTTTCAATTGAAAACTTTCAGTTCTCAGACCAATGTACATTTCTTTTACCGTTTTCTATTGCTGATGTGGCATTTTTCATATATAAATATATATTAAAATAATAATATTTTTTTATCATTAATTGATGTTGCATTTTTATGTTTAAAAATATATTAATATTTTTTATTATCCCATCACTCACCCTCATCCCCTCCCCACTCAGCAAACCCTACGTGGAGGCGGAGCTCGCCGGGAAGCACCAATGCACCGCCACCGTCATCAACTCCCTCAACCCCTCATGGCGTCAACTTCATCTCCATTCCCGACCCCTCCTCTCTCTGTGACTTCACTCTAGACCTCTCCCTCTACCACCAACACCATAGCCAACACCACTACTTGAGCCACCACCACCAACTCCATAACCAGCTCCATAATAGAGGAGATGAGTGTCAGTATCTGTGTATAGGGGCTCAAGAGTGAACCTCTCCCTCCCAACCACTCCTCCTATGGCCTATATAGATATTAGACCCTCCAACTCCCAAAATCCTATAAATACCCCACCCTTTCATTCTTCACTCCATGCACTGACGAGGAGTACTCTTGCAACAAGAGCTTCTCTCATAGGTAATACTAGTAGAGCTTTAAGTGTTGCACTGCTAGTGTTGTAATTTGGTACAACCATATATGCTTGGCTTCTAGAGCTCTGTTAACTGTAGAGCTACCTCCCTATGGCAATAGTCATGGCCTTGGTGGTGGCTATGGTAGTGGGGGAGGAGGAGGCTATAGAGAAGGAGGAGATCATTGTAACGCCCCGACCCGGATTTCGGGAACTCGGGCACGTTTACAGACCGGCCGTACCCAAGTGGAAACGGGTCCCACTCGGATACAAGGCCTAATAGATCAAAAGCAGATAACATACTTAACAAAATAACTATAAAATAATTATTGAGTTTTACAGCGGATACAATTACATGTCTCAAAATGCCCTACAAGGGTCTACACAGGGTCGAATAAAAACTCACACACTCATACAAAATTCTTAAGGTGCCCGAACCTCAGCAAAGTATCCCGTTCCCTCGTATGTTTCTGAACCTGAGTCGACTAATCCTCAAACCTGAAAGAAGGGAAACAGAAAGGGATGAGCTTTCGAAAGGAAAGCTCAGTAAGTATACCTGCAAGGGAAGCAATGAGCTTGACACAGATATCAAGAAATAGTAAACCACTCGAACATAACATATCACAGAAAACAAGGTCAAGTCATACACATATGGTTCACTATCCTACAAGCACACAACACGGAACTTCTTGTCATCTCCCAGGCAGCATCTTATCTTATCTTAAGTCAGACCCTAGAGTCTGAGAGCGCTCTAACGTACACGTACACAGCCAGCGTATCATCCCACTGACGGGTGGACATCCAGAGTTCCCTCCCCCTGGTAGGACTACAGGACGTTCAGAGTGTCCTCCACCTGAACGCCCGCAACTTATCACAATCTGCGCTAAATGGGAGAATCTTCACACGAGAGTACTGACACAAGTCTACCCGAACTCAGCATATGCTCACGCGTTACCACGGTCATGTGCCGGTCAACAGGTAGACATGTTCAACGAATACAAACAAAACTTATCACATATATCTTTACAAGAAAAGGGAGCAATAAAAATGGATATATATACAAGTATCACAAAACCAATCAAGCATATTGATGTCACGACCAATAAACGATGAAGCAAAAAAGAAAAAAACAACAATTTTGAGATCAAATAATCAAGCAAGGTAACAGAAGCAAAACATATGGTCAAGAAAACCCAAAACTGGGTAGATGCTAGGCGGGAACACTTACTGAAGTCACGTAGTCTGGTGTTCCAAGGAACCGATTTCCCACGCACAACGTCAATCCTGATAATAAATCTATATTAACAATGGTAATTATGCATAAACCCTATATGCATGCGATTGGTCTGTTATTGGACCCTATTCGATACTAGTAAGCCTCCACTATCATAGAGAGGGCATGGGTTCCCCTATCATTACCTATAGTTTTTATCTCTTTTCTTTTTATTTTCTTCTACTATTCTGACCTACCAATAAGTCCATCAAGTGGATCCAAACCCAGTCCAATCCTTAACTCATCTAACTTGGTTTAATTACTTAATTAATATTAAACTAGTTTCATTAAATCAATAAGAATTTCGATTAACCCCAAACCAAGTCAAGTTACTTGATTAACCAGAACCCACTATAAATCACATTAGGTTCCATCGGACCATAACCCCATTCATTGAAACCAAGCTAGGCCCAATCAAGCCCAAAACCAATCAATTTCTTAATCTATCCAAACTTGGTCAAAACCCAACTTGGGGTCTAACTTACTCAAATAAAATTAACTCAACCACTCTATTTAGACTAATTCATCCTGATTAATCCAACTGTTGGAAACCCAATTAAAACTGAAAATAATACATTAAATCAAAGCCAAGGACCACTAAATTCACCTTAAAACTAAACCTCTTTCTAGATTCCAGAGGTCAACTAGTTCACAACACATTTGCGAATCCCCCTTACTACTTTCACCAGCACATAACCTTTATTGTTATCAAAATTCCAATACTAAACCTTCAATTCAGCATCAACCCAAGCCCAGATCTCAGAGAACAATATCACTAAACTCACACTCTTAACTACATACTTTCCATGGTTGAATGATTAAAACCCACTTCATTAATTCCACAAAGTAACTACCATGTCCCATTTATGCATAAAACCTGATCACTAATTATATACCCTTGCATGCAGGTGTATGTGTACAAGTTCTGTGAAAGCAACAATGATTAAACATAACTTTAAACCCCGTGAGGTCCATTGGTATCGGACCTCTTCAAACCCTAACAATACTCTATATATGCATGATTCTAATCTCATCACCAGGACTCAGGCAAATATATATATATGTTCACAAAATCCTGTCACTGTTTACATGCGTCTATGCATGAGCACACAAGCCCATCATCAATGATTATATATATGCTTATCATCAATTATGACTATAAGTTTCCTTAATCCTATCATACACATCTGTTCATTAATCATGAGATTAAAATAATGTCATCTAGGTATACCCACTTGAATTACTCTGATTAAACTAGACTGGTAACATAACTATTCTTTAAAAAACTTACAAAGATCGAAGAAGGCTCACCAATGTCTGCAGCGTCCCTGCAAGGTCTCCGACGAGGTCGCTCCGCTTTCCTCCTTTTCTCCTCTTCTCGGACGATAACCACGGCGTTGGTCTTGGACAAGAGGTATATATGATAGCAACTAGGGTTTGAGAGCTACTGTTCTTTTTATAGGCTCACGGAGGGGATTCTGATAAGATTGTAAATAGCGGATAATCTTTTATCTCTTCATTTAAATTTTGTTTTGCAGATGGTTGGCTGAGCGTTCCCCTCCACACGGCGACGGACGGTTATACAGAGGGAAACCTGTTTCCCTATTTGAAATTCACGCGTTTTCAACCATGATGCATTGACCTCAACTCCTCATCCGTTAGATCTAAGTTTAACTTTTACACTGCCTTCATCCAAAACATTGGTGTTAATAACCCCTTCAGTTGATCACGTGGGCTCATACAAGCTTTCTATATTTTATTTGAACTATTAATATACTTAATTGGTCAATTAATCCTTCTAGAAACATAGCCCTCTCTATTATTGCCCAGCTCTCACTTAATATTTATCAAATCAATTATTTATCTAATTCATATATATAATTGAATATATAGACATCATGATGAATCCACCGCATCTATCACTCAATTATATATATATATATATATATATATATATATATATATTATCTATCAAATCCGGTTTTTTTCACTTTTTTTTAATATATATACATACGTAGGAATTTGTTCAATTAACCAATTTTTAAAATAAATAATTAGAGGATTTTATTCTAATAGAAGTCTAAACAAATCCTACTTTGGGGAAACTTTCCCTTATTCTCTAATAAAATTCCAAAATAATAATAAATTAGGACCTAATAATGAAAACATAATTTCCTAAAATTATGGGCTTCACAATCATGGCATTAGTTATGGCGGTGTAGGAGGGAGTGGTGGAGGTGCTGGCTATGATGTAGGAGGTGACTATGGAATTGGCTACAGAGGTGGAGCTGGAGGTGGTACTAGAGGTGGATATGAGCTGGAGGGAGCATGGTGGTGGCTATGGAGGTGGTGGTGGCTCAGGTGGTGGTGCTGGTGGTTATGGAGCTGGTGGAGAACATAGTGGTGGTGCAGGAGGTGGTGGTGACTCTAGTGGTGGTGCTGGTTATGGTGCTGGTAGAGAGCATGGTGGTGGGTATGGTGGAGGTGGTGGTATTGGATGTGGTTATGGAGCTGGTGGAGAACATGGTGGTGGATATGGAGAAGGTGGTGGCTCAGGTGGTGGAGCTCGTTATGGAGCTGGTGGAGAACATGGTGGTGGATTTGGAGAAGGTGGTGGCTCAGGATGTGGTGCTGGGTATGGAGCCGGAGGAGAGCATAGAGGTGGATATGGAGGTGGCTGCGGCTCAGGGGATGGTGCTAGTTATGAAGCTAGTGGATAACATGGTGGTGGATATGGTGGTGGTGCATACTCAGGTGGTGATGCTGGTGGAGAACATGGTGGTGGTTGCTCAGGTGGTGGTGCTGGCTATGGAGCTGGTGGAGAAACATGGTGGTAGTGCAGGAGGTGGTGGTGGTTCATGGGGTAGTGATGCTAGTTATGGAGTTGGTGGAGAACATGGTGGTGCTACAGGAGGTGGTGTTGGCTTAGTGGTGGAGCTGGTGGAGAACATGGAGGTGGTGCCAAAAGTTGTGGTGGCTCAGGTGGTGGTGCTGGCTATGGTGCTGGTGATAGAGGGAGAGGTCCAGGGTGAGGTCGGAGAGAGAGGAGGGGTCAGGAATGGAGATGAAGTTGACTGCATAAGGGATTAAGGGAGTTGATTAAGGGAGATGAAGTTGCTTCCCGGCGAGCTCTGCCTCCACGTAGGGTTTGCTGAGTAGGGAGGGGATGAGGGTGAGTGATGTGATAATATATTTTTAAACATAAAAAATGCCACATATGATAAAAAAATATTATTATTTTAATATATTTTTATATATAAAAAATGTCACATCAGCAATCAAAAAGGGTAAAAGAAACGTACGTTGGACTGAGAACTGAAATTTCCCAATTGAAATAATATAGGGAGCTGTGGGGATCAAATTAAAATATAAGGACCAAACAGGCACATTGCATATAATAGTGGACCATTTAGAGTATTATACCTATTATATTCAGCAAAATAAAGCAATCCTCTAATCCTCTCCGATGATGCTCCTCTGGCAACCGCTCCATCATGTTCATCTACTCCAACATGAATATAACTGACACCAAGTCCTTCAAGAGATAAGCCGAAGCCTCGTGCACATGATTCCATACCATATGCAGTGCGCCTCTCCCAACCCTTCGCCGGATCCTACATAGATCGATGCCTCCCACTTCCTCCTCAATCCTGCGGCATTCATACGACCTCGATCTACCGATATCAACGATATGGATGAGGTTAGGAAGGCGATCAAGATCTGCGAGACCGAAGTCTTGAACGTTGAACCAATGTGAAATCCCATACTAGCGGCCGCCGACGTGCCTACGCTGAGCGCAGTGGCACACGAGAAGGGAGTCATGCTTGTCGTCACCAGCTAAGCTTTATAATATCAGGGTCGGACCCATGCATTAATGGATTGAATTTCTCATAACATAACTAGAGGTCTTAGAACGAATAACATGATATTTTAAATCAGTTCATAAAGTTGAATTGTGAACAAGAGTTGAATCTCCTCCATTGGATTTATCACAAGTTGACTTCAAATTTTCCTACCATATATTATGATATGGGTAAAAATGATCAAATACTTAGATGCCTAACACGTGGCACATCCAAGGCAAACCCGACCCAATTGTGTGCTCTAAAGCCGACCCGACCCAATAGTGTGCTCTAAGGCCAACCCGACCGAATGGTATGCTCCAAGGCCGAGCCGAGCTCCCTCTAAGGGAGGGGAAAAAACCCAAAGAGATAAGAAGATAAGAGGGGAACATAACCCAAAGAGATAAGAAGATAAGAGGGGCACAGGGCCCGAGGAGATAAGGGGATAAGAGGAGAAGGGGGGATGTTCTGATATGGAGTCGGGCTCGAGGGCTCTTAACCATGAAGCCATACCCTCCCATATATCGGGGGGAGAGGTCAAGCAAGTAAGGAGGGGGTTGGATCTCAAGAAAAAGGAAGAGAAAGATTCTCCAACTCGATGAGAGCTTCTCAATCTTCATGAGCTACTTCAAGGCCTTTCTCATGGTGTCATCCATGACCAACTACATGCTCATCCGCAAAAAGTGAGTTCCAAGGATGAGGAAAATGAGGGCCCAAGCAAGCTCTTTGGCCAACTCTCTCCAAAGCCTTCAAGATTTCCACAAGACTTTCAAGTATTCTTCAAAGCTCCAAGGTAACTTTTCCTTAAGCCCATATAGAGCTCTCTTCCATCATCTCCAAGGTTGATGCCGAACTACTTCAAGGCTGAGGCCGACCTACTTAAAGGCCAAGGCCGACCAACTTTAAGGCCGAGCTGGATGGAGCACCTTCATACCGAGAGATTCTTGTAATCAACCATTATATAGTGGATTTGCTCCTGCATTTTGAGCCCGTGGTCTTTTTCCCATGATTTATGGGGTTTTCCACGTAAATCTGGCGTCCCCCTAAATTTAAATCTTTAGTCTAGATCGGGGTTAATCTCTAGGAGATACCGATTTTAGCACTAATATATATATATATATATATATATATATATATATATATATATATATATATATGAAATGCAAATTACCAAATTAGTTTTTTTAAATAACAATGGCATCATATCAAAGCAACAGTGAAATACATATCTCAGGGCGGTCGATATGAAATATGAATCTCAAACTAGCACATATCATGAAGCAGCCGATGAAATACAAATCCTAAAACATCACAAATCTTGAAGCAGCTATGAACACGCATTTTGAGGTGACTAATAAATACAAATTTCAAAGCGACACATATCTCGGGGTGGCGTTGAAACACTAAAGTGGTGCAAATCTCAAGATAGCGACAGAGCATGCATCTTGAAGCGACCGATGAAGCACAAATCCTAAAGTGGCGAAGCATATAAAGCGGCGTCATACATACATTGATAAATAAATAAATATGATGATATGTCTATACATATATATGCATATGCAATAAAAAGTCATGTTTTTCAAATAAATGAATTATTTTTATTCATTACCAATACTTGTACTTATGCCCTTAATCGGAAGTTCCCAAGACGCTATCTTGGGTAATTGATAATAGAGGCTTACCTCTATTAGTAATGGAGGAACCCCTAATAACTAAAACAAATAAAATAAATAAATAATCATTTGTGATTCGATATATCGTCTAGTATTTCTTCATAGACACGATGTTAGGCACGCATCCCTAAACTTGTGAATAGAGCTCTCATGGATTAGCTCTCTTCTTTGGAACTCAATCCTACTACTCTCCAAACAATCTAACGTCAACTTCTCTCCCTACACATTAATGGTTGATTTTAACTGGTATTGTAAAGGCTTAAAGCCACTAATAGTCCCTGTACTGTGGCACTTTGTTCAATTCCAGACCTCTACTTTATCAATGTTCAATATGGTCCTGTTCTTTATGTATTTTGTTCAATACAATCCATGGTGCTGACATGTCAGCTGATTTTCAGTCTTGTACTTTTGTATTTGTTCAATATGGTACCTGTACTTTGTGTTTTTGTTCAATACGGTACCTGTACTTTGTGTATTTGTTCAATACAGTCCAAACATGCTGACATATGCAATGAATTATCTATACTTTATATATTCCAAATCAGCTGCCACGTCAAAAATAGTGGACTGTATTAAACAAAATACATAAAGTACAGGACCATGTTGAACATTGATAAAGTAGAGGACTGGAATTGAACAAAGTGCTATAGTACAGGGACCATTAGTGGCTTTAAGCCTATTGTAAAAGTCGCTTCAATTTTTTTCCTTTTAAATTATACATATAAATTGATATGAATGAATATAGTTTTCCTGCATTTATTTAAAAGTTTCAAATAAAATTGTTTATGAAGTCACCATGTACTAATAAAGTTTTATTTTTTAAATAGATGTGGACGTACAAGTCACTTTTTTTATTTGGTAGAGGCGTATTAGTATGATAGCCAATTTATTTATAAAGCTTTTCTTTTCATATATATACAATAATATGATACAAAGATCTCTTTTTAAGGTTGGTTAAGTAATTTAGTACATTAATTTGATTAATTATCTCTCTCTCTCTCTCTCTCTCTCTCTCTCTCTCTCTATATATATATATATATATATATATATATATATATATGGATTAAAGCCGTTTTTGGTCACTGTACTTTGACCAACTATTTATTTTTCATCCTTGTATTTTAAAAATCTTCGATACGATCCCTATATTTCAAGGGTTTTGTTTGAATACGTCCCTTGTGTTAACATGGCAGCACAGGTGACATACGAAGTGAATATGGTTAATTTTTTATTCCTGATGGCATGCCACATCATTATAAATAAATTAGTTTATTCAAAATCAATTTTATCATGCCATGTCTGCATGCCACGTCATCCTAACCTGCCGCATAAGCCGTCACGTCAGAAATATTAGACACATGTGCCGCCACATCAGCACTAGGGATGTATTTGAGGAAAAACGCCAAATTACAGGGACAATATAGAAGATTTTTAAAGTATAAGGATGGAAATGAACATTAGGTCAAAGTTTTAAAGACCAAAACTGGGATATATATATTGATAGAGGTAAAAGTGGGAAGACACGTAGCGATCATCCAGACAACCACCTAAAAGGACAATAGATTATTTTCTACTCGGATCCGGGGTATCTTTCCACATTGAAGGGTTGTAGGCCACCTTTCTCTTATGGCAGAGGAGTTGTAGACTTCTCTTATGGCCGAGGAGCTGCAGACTGCTCTTTTACCAGACTTCTCTCATGGCAGAGGAGCTGCAAACTACTCTTTCACCAGACTTCTCTTATGATCGAGGAGCTACATACTACTCCTTCAACAAGGAGCTGCAGACTACTCTTCTACCATACTTCTCTTATGGGCGAGGAGCTGCAGAACAAACTTGGGAAGCAAGACAAAGAAGACTTGGACTTCAAGTTGAAGGAAACTTGGGTCACAAGCTTCCTCCAGCCTATAAATAGAGGAAGAGACCCTCATCTACAGTAAGCTTTCTCCCAAAGGCAAAGCCCTGCTATCATGAGAGCTTCACCCCATCCTCATCTTCATATGTTTATCCCCACCCCTGCTTCTTCTCCCCTATTGTATTGAAGAATGAATAGTAGATTTTGCTCTCTCAAGTAGAGCTTGTGGTTTTTCCCCGACTTGAGGGTTTTCCACTCGGCCTTTTTCTTTTCTATTGCTTGTTTTCTCTTTGGTCTTCACTATGTTTTAAGTCCCAATCCTAAAACAAATTCAACCAGTAAAGTGAAGTTGGGATCAAAACCGATTTCCACCCTAACACACACACACACACACACACACACATATATATATATATATATATATATATATATAGAGAGAGAGAGAGAGAGAGAGAGAGAGAGAGACGTGTTACAGTCAGGCCGCAAGCCCGATTGTGACTGCAACAACGGGCAAGGCCTCGAGTGGTCCATGGCCCGGCCCCAGGTGTTGTCTAACATGTCGGGCCGGCCGCAAGTGCAGCCGGCCTAACTGTAATATTTTTCTATATATATATACCTGGCTGATATGATGCGTAGGCCAGGAACCTTTGTGCAAATCAAGTCGCCTCCCATTTGGGCATTTGAAGAGTGTTTTAAGGATTTCCAACTGTACGGATGGAAAGAACATCGAAAAATAAGCTAGCATGTCTATTTTCATACAATTTGGTAAGATGATGATCCTCCCACTTAACGGTTGAAATTCTGAACCGTTAAGATTTCTATAAAATAAGAACCGTTAAGTGGGAGGATCATCACCTCACCAAATTATATTAAAATCAACATGCTAGCTTATTTTTCGGTGTTTTTTCCATCCGTATAGTTGGAAATCCTTAAAACACTCTCCAAATACCGCAATGGAAGGCGACCTAATTTGCACAATGTTCCCGCCGACCCGATACTAACACGACTATATATATATATATATATATATATATATATATATATATATATATATATATATATATATATATATATAAGGAAAAAACTTTATAAGTATAACATGTGATAATTTCAAAATTTATGGGGGTAATATTTGTATAAAATTTTAAATGCTATTTTAAAAAAAAAAACTCTAATAGCTATTTTTTTCAAAAAAACTCTAACGGCTATTTTTTATTATTAAAATTATTTCATCTAAAATTTTTAATTTTTATTGTGCGTAACCAAACACTCGTTCTATATGAATTTTTTTTGTAATTTTCCCTATAGGAATCATCTTTACATCCTATAGGAGTATTTTTATTGGTCTGTTTTTTATTCATTGGATTCACCAAGAAAAGAAAAATATGAAAGAAAAAAAAATATTTATAAACCATAAATTAGAGAAAAGTTGGCCAAATTCAGCTAAAATCACATATTTTTAGTTTTTTTACAAGGTTTGAGTAAACCAATAATAACTTTTGATCCGAAAATTATTTCTTTTTTTTTTTTTGAAAAGGTGGATAAACCATGTATATATTAATATCGGAGAAAACTGGTTCCTGGTCGAACTGAGATTACAAGTAGTTCTGTTGTTCACAGAGAGCTAGTATTAGTATCTATTACAATTCAGTGTGCAATGGGGTGGTTGTTCGGCCTGATACTCATCACACTTAGCACGTACTCTTGCTGTAGGAGAATATCTAAGGAATGCATGTTCCAAGTTGAGTGTCTTATGTCTTATGGGTAAGCGCACGCGAGGTGGAGTGGAGGTTAGATCCACGGGTCTACAGTGGCAAGTCTTTCAGGCACCAATGAGACTAGTAGGGGAACACGATGATTAGGGCAAGCTATTGCTCCCACCTTTTTGGCACGCTCTTTTTTTTTAAATTTTATTTTACACAAGAGAGTCGCCCCGATTTTTAAAAGCTCACTTGTACCCCTAACAGTTGCGTATAGAAGACACAATCATTAGGGCAAGCTATTGCTCCCACCTTTTTGACTATCTCTCATGTTGTTTTGTTTTTTTTTTCCTTTTATATGAGAGCCGCCCCGATGTTTAAAGAGCTCACTTGTCCCCCTAATCATTGCGGTCTCCCTTAAGTACGTGGGCTTATTCAATTGCTTGTGGGATTCATGTCCTAATCTAATTCCACTCCGCCTGCACGTTTCCGATAAGACATATGAACTCAAACTCGGAGTCATGGTCCTAAGGAGGACTCTCCTACCTGCAAGAGTAAGTACTAAGAGTGACTTTCATTAGCCTGAGCGAGGGGTAGCTCATTCCCGTCAGAGTTGCACTTTGTTTGATGGCCCTCCTTGTTGAGATGTTGTAGTGTGCAGGTTAGTGCTCTGGTTGGCCAACTGCATCGATGCCTCCGGTGGGATCACGGTCTCCTCATCTTCGAAGTCTGTATCCAGTGGTCGAGGGGGGTCTTCCTCGCGAGTGAGAGCTAAGCTCCTTTAGCCACTGTTTCCACCATTTGCAGCTTCTGCCGTTTAACCTCAGGAACTGCATCAAACCAAGAGAGCATGAGGAAATCAATAGAACGGATTAATTTCAATGAAACAAGTTGTTTATTTTGAAAGCATCTCCTATTTCTTTCCGGCTACACGCTCCAAGTTATTGCCATCACTGCTAAGCTCCATCCCGGGCGACTTTCCGTGCCTAGTTGTGTGGTGACTTGGGCGGTACCCCAGATATCATTGGTAGTTTGTGGTCTTCTTCTCATCCCTAACCGCAGACAGAAGTGATTCCAAATATTGGCCGTGTATGGGCATTGGAACAGTAGGTGGTTCGTGGTCTCACTCTCTGCATTACATAGGTAGCACTGGGTCTTTTCTCCTTTCCATTTCCGTTTGGCCAGGTTCTGCAAGGTTAAAATCTTGTCGTCCCAGGCCAGCCATGCGAAGTGTTTTACCTTTGGTGGGCACGGTGTTTTCCAGAACCAATTTCCCAGTGGGCATCGTAGGCCGCCATCCACCATGAATGTATATAGGGACTTTACAGTGAAGTCCCCAACCTTAGTGAGCTTCCATTTACGACCATCCTCTTGCAGTGCATTTCTCTGCAGAATATCGTGTTTGAGGGTGTTTAGTTATTGTGTGCCGGCCAATGTGAGGGGCCCCTGCTTGAGGAGTGGCTTGTTGTTGAGCAACCAACTATGTGCGTCCTCTATGTTTAGATATTCATTGAGAATTTGTGGCTGAAGCTCCGGGAAAGCATTACTTGGAGCTTGCCCATATAGCCAATTTTCTTTCCATAGGTTAATATGTGTGCCCCGCCCCGCTCTCACCTCCATGTTTGTCATGGTACTGTCCCTCTGTTCCAAGATGTCTCGCCAAAATATCGAAGTGTTTCTCCTGGTCTTACCGAAGGAGTTGATGGTTCCCCTGAAGTAAGAGTTGGCCAGTACTCTCCTACATAGTCCGCTTTCGCCATTTAGGATTCTTCACCACTATTTGCCAAGAAGAGCGTCATTGAAGGTTTTGAGGTTGATTAGCCCCCAACCCCCTTGGTCCTTGGGCCTACATAGCCGTTGCAAATTAACCAATCGGTAAGCTTTGGGGTTCTGCTCCGCTCCTCTCCAGATAAAGTTGCGTCGCATACTATCAATAGTCTTGGTGACCCAAACTGGGAGTTTGTACCTCGACATCCATTAGTTGGGGATGGTGCTGAGGGCGGAGTTGAGTAATGCCACCTTCTCTTCAAGTGATAGGAACCTTCCTTGCCAGCTTACAATTCTCCTTCTTATCTTATCGATGAGTCGACGCCAATCCTCCTTCCTGGGTTTGTTCCCAGATATGGTCATGCCTAAGTAGGTTATCGGGAGTGTTCCCACTTTGCAATTCAGAATTGACCCCAGCGTCTCCGAAGTGTGGCCATTGGTGCGGATGGGGATGATGGTGCTCTTATGATAATTCACTCTTAACCCGGAGAGGCCCTCAAAAAGATAGAAAATGAGCTTGAGAGCTCTGAATTGGGGTGTCCCGCCTGTGCACAGCACCAACAGGTCATCAGCATATAGTAGCGAGGTAATAGACTCTCCGCCGCGGTGAGTCCGATCTTGACCCCACTGAATAGATTGTTCGATGCTGCCTTATTTAGCATGGCGGAGAAAACATCTGTAGCTAGCACAAAAAGGAGTAGCGAGAGTGGGTCCCCTTGTCTCAGGCCCCGTTTGTGACGCACGTATCCCGTGGGGGAGCCATTGATGAGAAATTTGGATTTGGAGGAGGAGAGGATGGCCCTGATCCATCCAAGCCATTTATTGTCGAATCCCCTGGCTTTCATGTTAGTAAGCAAGAAATCCCAATCCACCATGTCGAAGGCTTTTTCGAAATCTACTTTCATGATTGCCCGTTCGGTCTTGCTGTTTTTCATCTTATGTATCAATTCGTCTGCCACCACAACATTGTCTTGGATACATCTTCCCTTGATAAAAGCTGTTTGGCATTCGTCAATAAGCCCCGCGATGACCCCTTGTAACCGGTTTGCTAGGACCTTTGTGATGATCTTCATGGAGCAGTTGAGGAGGCTAATCGGTCTATAATCTTTGGTTTCCTTGGGCGCGTCCACTTTTGGAATGAGGAGGATATAAGCCCAGTTAAGTCTCTCCAAGTTGGCAGTTCCTTGGTGAAATTCCCGGAAGAGTTGACAGAATTCCTCCTTGATAAAGTTCCATCCCTTTTGGTATATGGTCATGGGGAAACCGTCTGGCCCTGGGGCTTTGTCCGGGCTAAGCTCCTGGACTGCATTACGGATTTCGGCTTCTATGAAAGGAATTTCCAGTAATGACAGGTCGCTCTGATTTCTTTGTTCCAGTAGGGAGTCCCAGTTTGCCTGGAGGGTGAACTCTTTAGTGGTCCCGAATAGCTCCCGGTAATGTCTAGATATTTCCATGGAGATGTCCTTTTCTGTAGTTAAGGTACCGTTCGGTGTTTGTAATTGGCTGATTCTGTTGAGATTGCTCCTTTGATTTGCTATAGAGTGGAAATATCTGGTGTTTTTGTCCCCCTTTGTCCCTCTCTTGTAGCCAAGTGATTCTTGATCGTTGTCTCCAGTGGGATTCTTCACCTCTGATAATGTTCTCATATTCCCTATGATGTGTCACCTGATCTTCCTCCTCGTTGTTTGTGAGTGTTCTGGATTCTACCACGATATCTGCTTGGTTGATAAGATTGAGTACTTGTTTTCTTTGCCTTTGATTGTTCATGGTGTCATGGCTCCATCTTTTCAAGTTGCCTCTGATTAAGGTGAGTTTCTTGGAGATTCTGTATGTGCCTTCCCCTTGAATATCCTCATCTTGCCACTATGTCTTGAACAAGTTCCATAAGTCCTCCTTCTTCGCCCAATCTATGTTGAATCTGAAGGGGTACTTTCTATTTTCTTGAGGTCCGCATTTTAAAATTAGTGGGACATGGTCAGATCTCACTCTTGGTATAGAGGTCTGGCAAATTCTTGGGTATTTAGTTACCCAATCAGTGGAAAGGAGGAACCGGTCCAAGCGTGCCAGGGTCGGGGTTACTCTACCATTCGTCCATGGGAAGTTCCTTCCAATGAGAGGAGGGTCAAATAATTGTGTGTGTTGGATGAAATCGTTAAAGTCCTCTTGTTCCCTTGAATGAGATGTGTGATTATTCCTCTCCTCATTTCCCCGTGTGGCATTGAAATCTCCTGCAATTGCCCAGGGGCCTTGCCACCAGTTCCGGATGTGTTCAAGCTCTTGCCAAAAGGCACTCTTACGGGCTCTGTCACAGGGGCCGTAAACTGTTGTGATCATTAGCTTCCCTCCCGTGGAGGTTTCCTCCAACACTGTCGTGATGGAGAAGGAGCAGATGAAGTTGGTAATGAGGTTGAAATTTGATTTCCTCCATCCCATGCAGCAGCCTCCTCTAGTGTTACTAGCCGGTAGAATCAACCTTCTATCGTACTTTTTCCCCCCTATCGACTTCCAGTTCATCTCATTAATGTTGACCAGCTTTGTTTCTTGCAGGCAGAAGATGTGGATATCATGTTGTTGAATGATGTCCCTGACTAGGAACCTCTTCCGACGCTTCCCTAACCCTCTTACATTCCAGGTGAATAGGTTCATAAAATCACTTTAAGGGGCCCTCCTCTACTTCCTTGTGCAAGGGAAAAGCTACTCTCTTTCCTTGCCTTCCCTGCTGTTGTCTTGCTTCTTCTGTCTTATTTGTTTGAGGAAAGGAAGGCTTTCATTGTGTCCTTGCCCTGTATTGATACCCAGAGTGGTTGTTGTGGTTAGTATTTCATTGTCGGTCCAGGTTCCCAAAGCTACTGGGATGGTGACTAGATCCTGGGGTTATCATCCGGTGTTAGCCTTTTGTTTCTCCTTTTTGGTGCCTTTCCTCCAGGTGTTTCCTTTACTGTCGCTGTCAGCTTCTTTGGTCTACCTCTGGGTTTTGGTGGGCCGGTGTTGATGTCTGTAATTGGTCCTATCCTTTTCTTTGGCTGATGATTATCTCCTGGGTCCATAGGGTTTCCTGTCATAGGCTGGGGTGTGGTTGGGGCCAGTGCAGGCCTGTCTCGGGCATTGATGTGAGCCCAAGCCTCATCCGAGACCATTATACAGGTTCCATTCACAAAGCGGAGTGCAATTTTGTTAATATCTAACCCGAGTTCCATTCCTGTTTGGATGAGGGAGATTAGGTTTGGTGGTTGTTGTTGGGCCCTTACTGTGTAGGATTCAAGGGGCTCTGATGGGCCATTGGATTCATTGCTTGTTGTGGTTACATTAGTCATGCTAGGCAAGACATTTTCTAGCATAGTCCTTTCCACCATTTGCATGACCTGTGGGAGCCCATCTCTTGGTGGGTCACAAATTGGTTGGGCCTGTAATATAACACTTGGCTCCACAAGTGATGTGGTCTCATTAGCCCTCATGGAGTTAGCCAACATTGGGTTGGCAGACCATGGGCCTAAGTCCTCCTGGCCAGCTGTTGCTTCAAGAGAAGTTGTAGGTGCCACATGAGCTGGTTCAGGGCTTGCCAACTCAGCAAGCTGTGGGGCCCACCGTGCACACCTTGACCTATCCTGGATCGAAACCTGGCAGTGGTCTTTGTCTGGTATGGAACCAGCGGCAGCGACCAGAGGAGCAAGCATCATACCCTGTACGAGCGACGCCTGTCCTCTCTGCACCACCCTCGGAGCCTTGGTACGGCGGTCAGAGGGCTGGCGTGTGTGGGGGACCGCCGGACATTCGTCCCTTTCCCCCGGACTCCGCCAGTCCTCTGTTCTGTCGTGGATGATGATGCCGGCCGCCCTAGCTCCAGTCTTCTTCTCCGGGAGCTTCTCCGTGTGTTGCATCACCGTCTTACCCTTCCGCTGCCTTTCCTCCTGTCGTGCTGCTTTGTTGGTCTTCTGGTTTCCGGCGAGCTCTTTCTCTTTGCCCTGTTCCAGCTCCCGCTTCCTCTTACCTGAGCTTCGTTGTCTTCCCCATGGTAGCGCATCTTGGCCAGGTTCCATCACCACCCGATAGGTGTGCTTGCGACTGGCGATGTTACAAGTCATCGAGCATGGTAGAGAGCGGCCGCTGCGCACCCGGATCGCTGCTCGCGCGTCGTCGGCATCGCTGCCCCCCTTTTTGTCGATGTAGATCACCTCTCCAATTGGTTTCAGAAGCCTCGTCATGGAGTCTCTCTTCCAGCAGAAGTGAGGTAGCCGTTGAATTGTGACCCATCTTGTAACGCCATCCGCCTGTCCCGGGTTCCAGAAATTCAGTGACCAGGGGTGGCACTGGAAGCTCAAATCCGGCACCATGATTGTTCCCATAGCTTCTAGCCATCTGGCTCTTTCCGGTGAGGGGCAGCACACCATGAAACGTCCATCTCAGAAGCTTTGCATAGTCCATTGGTCGTCCGATTCGTAGAGCAACATCAGCGCCGCCGCAAGTCGACCATTAGTGACCATCCCACATTTCAAGCTCATGACTGTGACGATTGTGTAGATCTTCATCTCTTCCAGGGTGTCTAGTATCTCCTCTGTCAGGGACACAGTAGTATAATGGTGTTCTTTGTCCTCAGGCTCTTCTTCTCCGAGCTCCGTTGAGTGCCAGTTTTTTTTGTTTTTGTGGATGCGGACTGCTGTGAGGGAGTGGGGGGAAGGTGTCATTGTCCAGCCGTGGAGGTGATGGGCTCTGTTTGGAGGGCTCACGCGCTCCTTGTTGAGGTTTATATGGTCTCCGGCAACCGGCAGCGCAGTGTCCGACCCCACCACAGCGCCTACAGGTCATTGCTCTGCGGCATTCTGACGCCCGATGGCCGGACCTCAAGCATTGCCCACATACTTCCACGGGGCCTGAGGGGGTGAGGATAGTCGGCGGTGTTCTCTGCCGTCGTTCTGGGTTTGGTAGTCGGCTTGTAACGCCCCGACCCGGATCCCGGGGCCTCGGGCACGTCCACAGACCGGCCGTATTCAAGTGGAGACGAGCCCCACTCGGATACAAGGCCTAAATGATAAAGCACAGATAACATTGTTTCCATTGATAATAAGAATTACACAGCGGAAATTTGAAATTTAAAAGTACACTATGGGCCCTACAAGGGTCCTAAAAATTACATTGTCTCTCTCTAAAAGGTCCGAACCTCAACGCGCAGCTCCTGAGTCTGAAATCACTATTCCTTTAATCCTGAAAAGAAATGGAAATCAAGAAGAATGAGCTTTCCAAAGGAAAGCTCAGTAAGTTCCCCTCAGGGATCTCAACAAAGCCAGTCAATAAGCAATATAAGCAATAAATATAAATGCAAGCAACTGGGACTACGCCCGCACAAACAAGAACCTAGGAGTCTAAAAATATTCAAAGCAAAAACTCCTAGTCAAACACTGGCCCTCGGGCCCGAAATGGAATTCCAAGAATCGACGACACCAAAACTTTTCCGTCAGCCCCCAGCCTCTGCTGGAATTCGACCCTCCGGTCGTACTTCGGTAGCGCCACCTATCTCTTACGTGTTAACACGGTCAGTGTATCGTCCCACTGACAGGTTGGACCGCCAGAGTATCCTCCCCCTGGCACGGAACCATCAGAGACGCTAGGGTGTCCTCCGCCCTGAACGCTCCACTATCACTTGAGCATTCGCTCCACTGAACCGGAAAATGAACCCGTCTGAAGCACGCTTACCTGGCCAGCACATGAGACTATGTATCCACGGTCAAGTGTCAGCCCACGGGCCAGCGTGTCCAACGAGCATAACAAGCAATAAAAGCACTCTACTCTAGCTCTCAACCATGCACGCACAAAGGAAGAAAAACAAGCAAATATAGGTACGTACATGCATCCAAAAACAGAAGTTCAATGGCACATGCTAAAAGAAATAGCATTAACAAACACAAAGAAAACCCAAAGATGGGCGGGAATCGAGGCGAAGGTAACTTACCTCAACTGGTACGTCAAGTCGACTAGCCCGAATCCCTCGTGACACGGCTCAGTACTCCAGGTCGATATCTGGTAATAACAACTACAACTCAGTACCGACACCAAAACAATCCATTAATATTAATAATAATACTATTTCGGAATTCCTGAATCTATCGCGTAGTTTCACAGAAAACCCATAACTTTTGATTGAGGAACCCGTTTGAGTTGATCCAATGCTCGTTGGAAAGATCTCTTCCTCATCTTTCCAACGGTACCTTACACGACACTACCATATGTCTACACACAACCCAGATTTTACTCAAATTGGGCAGCCAGACAGTAGCAATTAACACTAACTTGCTTAACCCTTTATAACTTGTGCATGCTCACAACTCTACTGAAGTACATAATACATCCTTGAACCATCTAAACTGAAGCTAAACATCCCCAATTCAGGCTCTATACAATCTATATAATTCCTTTGTTGAAGAACCCACATGAAGTCAAGAACAGACCCTAACTGTCTACCTTCCATGCCCTCAAAAACCTCTCCAGTAACTCTCCACAAAACCAATCATTGCTCAGCTACCAACATCCATGAATATCATTTCCATTCATACCTAGTTAACTCTAGATTCATTAGTTTATAACTTTCATTATCAAAACAATACATCACCTCATCCCTCTCTGGACCTTCAATGCCTTCAATACAAACACACTATTAGCCATTAGAGGACCCATTATCTGTTTGCTAGTCAAGGTTCACAACTCTCATCCCATAGTCAACCATCATCTCCAAACCCATCATGCATGCCTAATGTAAATCTTTCCCACCTCTCTCTCTCTCTCTCTCTCTCTCTCTCTCTCTGACTATGTTTAGTGAGTATATTTATTAATGAAAACAAACCCAAATACTCTTTTCCCTACATGTTCAAGATAATCCACACAACTCATCTCTTCCTAGAATTCATATCATAATCTAGCACTCACCCATGACTCGTGAAGACTTCCAAGCCATCCTAAGATCTATCTCTAGTCATGCATGTCCGTAACTTACATTAGCTGAGTTTATTAGGCATGAAATCCTTGTTTCTTATGAATATAAACACTAGTATAGGTTGGTAGTTCCTAACCTGACTTCCGGTTCTCTCATCAGGTGATCCACGGCTGTCCAAGATGGGTAAGGATATCAACTCCTCATCTCTATCTCTTCCAAGGTGGGTGGCTGTCCCAATGTCGTTGCTCTCCAGTCGATCATCGCCGCAGTCTTCCCCCTCTCTCTCTCTCTCTCTCTCTCTCTCTCTCTCTCTCTCTCTCTCTATATATATATATATATATATATATATATATATATATATATATATATATATATAGTTATAAAACCATATCCTCACAGCCTCTATCTCTAACCCTTTATATATTCATATATATAATATAGAATCCATCCACTGCCATTTATGCATCTCGTACTTAAAGCCGAAGATACATACTATCCCTATATATAATTATATACTATAACATCACTATCTGTTAACAAGCATGGTGGGATTTTTAAATTCCAAATCATCATCTTATCCAATTAATACATATATATCCTTTAAATCAAATCAGTTTCTTCTTATCTGATTTATTTTATTTTTATTTTTATTATTTTTTTTTTAAATTTTACTATGCTATCTTATCCTCACAGCATATATATAGTTATATAGTTATATAGTTATATATGTATATATATAAAATTTGTAATTATCCCATCCCATATATCCAACCAACTTAAATATTTATATTTGTATTAAAATATATCTCATTTCTCAAATTAACTTATTATCATATCTAATTCACACCACCAGAATATTTAGTTATTTATATTTGATCCATATCTTTAGCCAATTAAAATATTTATAGGTTATATATATATATATTTGGTTATCCACGTACATGCTTCTTGTTAGTTTTAGTAAAGAGTCCCAATAAAAACTTTTATTTTCGTTTCAGTCCCCTATCTCTTAAATCATTCACATGCAAGTCCTTACCCTTTGAGAGACGCAGAATTATATTTTAGTCCCCATATTTTCAAGAAATTATAACTAGGTCCTTGCTAATTCCAACTAAACCTAATTAAGGTTTTAAACCATTTTAATCCTTCTTTCCAACTAGAAATGATAGATTCTAAATACGAGGAACTTCTCTACTTTTTCCAAGTACGGGGGACTTCTCTAACTAACTTATTACTTAAATAAATTAGAGAATGTTTATCCCAACAAAATTTTAACTAGTCCGACCTTGGGGACTTTCTCTCATTAATCCCAGATTTTAGAAAATTCCTTCCATTATTAAAATAATTAAAACTAGTAAAAGAAAAATAAACACCCAAAGTACTCATAAAAACCCTAGGTCTTACAGAGGGGGTGTGTTCTTCCTATACTGCCGCTTCGAGCGAACCTTCTTCCACTCCTCCTCCGGGGTGGATTTTAAGGCCGTTTCGGATGCTGGTTTCTCCTGCTGCACCTCCATCTGGCCCCGGACGACACTGGCGAAGGAGGCCACAGATCTCTCCACCGTGGTCCTGCGAGGTGGGGTTGCTCTCCTGTTCTGGTTTCCTCGTGGCCCCGACAGTTGGCTGTCCGGTCTGAGGGAATTCGTCTCCACGCTTTCACCATCTTCTTTCCTTGCAAGATTGTCTCCCTGTGGTCGTCGTAGGCACGATCGTGAATATCACCGCCGGATCATTGCCGTGACTCTCTCATAGACATTTTCACGAACAGGTGATGCGCGTAAAATATTGTAGATTATTTTATTTGTATATGATCAAGTGATAGGAAAGATTTTGAATATGCCATAATTCTCTATCAGTTGTTTTAGTTCTCAATAAAATAAATTCTCATTAATCTAAACTTCTCTATTTTAAAGATAATATATGAAAACTTAAAAATTCTAGGTCTCATAGTCTACAAATTATACCTAAAATAAAATAAAATCAAATGATAATTTTAAGAACCAGATTGAGATATTTATATGGGAAAATTATTTTTAGGTCCCTGAAAGTTTGCAAACTTCCCAGACGATTCCTCTGACATAAGTATTTGCCAGACAGTTCCTCATTTTTGGCAAACTGACTTTTAAGTTCCTCAAGGCCACTCCGTCAGTTATATTTTTATAAAATGCCACAGTTGCCCTCCTCATGGTGAAGTGGTTTCCCGCCATGTCATGTCATGAATTTTGAAACTAGCACACAAGCCATCACATCCTCACCTTTTTGGCCAACTTTCCACTAACTTTTGTACCTTTTTGACAACTTTTCAGACCTTCTTCTTCTTCCTCAATCCATTCTGCTCCCTTTGTTTCCATTCGGCCGCGAGATAGAACTTTTTCTCTTCAACCCACTCTGTTTCTGTTCCCTTTGTTTCCATCTGGCCGCGAGAGAGAAATTTGTCTTTTCAACCCATTCTGTTGTTGTTCCCTTTGTTTCCATCCGGCCGCGAGAGAGAAATTTGTCTCTTCAACTCGTTCTGTTTCTGTTCCTTTTGTTTACATCCGGCCACAAGAGAGAAATTTGTCTCTTCAACCCATTTTGTTGTTGTTCCCTTGGTTTCCATCCGGCCGCAAGAGAAAAATTTGTCTCTTCAGTGAACTGGTGAGACAAGCTCTATGACCATCTGTTTCTCAGTAAGTCACCGCACAAGGCTAGTCGAAGAAACATACACCTTCGCCATGACGTGAGTTTCTTTTCTCATTTTTCCGAAAAAGGTTTTCTATATCATGTATAGTTTAAAATCATACCAGTGTACTCCTGCTGCAGATTGGCAATGGAAACCTTATGCACAGTCGCCAGATATAAGGGGGAGGGACGAGTATTGCAGTTTACCGTCTTAAGCTCTTGGGAGTCAGTACTAGCAAAGATATACCAGCGATGGGATCTTGAACTTTCTAGTGTAAGGGTGAAGTTTGTCACCCCGGATCTGAACAGAACTGTTTACCCGATTGATACAGAGGTCGACTTATAATGTATGTACCACATATACCACATGTTCAACAGCGCCGCTGTCGACCTCATTGTCGAAACTGTTCAAGACCCGCTGGACGTTCCCTCCGGTTCATCATTACCGTCGTAAATAATTCCTTCCCTTGATTGAAGAAACCAACTCATCAGCTTGTCAATCCTCCATTTGAAATTTCTTGTATTATGTGTATCTCTTGTTTCCGTTTAAATATATGGGTTTTCGCTTAGTTGCTTCTAATTCCGCTTATCATTGTAGTTTTTGCGTAACACACGATCTCCGTTTATTTTCAGTTGTTTCCATTTACCATTCTATCTTCCTACTTGATATAATACATTTCCGTTTAAGTTATTATTTTCTCACTGATGATATATGAACCAATAGGAGGGATTCATAAAGAACGAAATTTTGAACAAAGCCGTAACCTACTTGTTGGACGTTCCGACTGTGATTATTTCGAGGTTGTCGAACAAAACAGTAACTTCGTCAGTCTGGTTTCAAGGACATGTTCATGCCGAAGGTGGCAGGTATACGGTCTACCTTGCAAACATGCATCCGCTGCTATAATGCTAGCAGACACCAGTATTCATCGGTATGTTGACAAGTACTTCACAGTTGAAGCTTACTGGATGGCATATACCGAAGCTATTTATCCCGTTCCGAACAATGACAAACTGACTGATGCAAACCGTGAACTACTTCTGCTGCCGCCATGCACGAAGAGGCCACTAGGTCATCCAAGACGGAAGAAAATAGAATCAGAGGAATTTGTCGTGCGTGATTTGCACTGCAGCCGCTGCCATGAGGTCGGCCACAACAGGAGATCATGCAGCACCGATTGCTGGCTGAAAGTAGGTCTATTTATATATAATATGACTGTTAAACGTAAATGCTGTCCAACAGGACAAAACCATAATAGTTAACGGGTACAATATTTGTTAAACCTATACAATCTTTAAAATTTCGCTCCTAACAGGTACAATCCTTGTTACTGTGTCTCTTCTTTCTTGCCCGATTCAGACGCGCCGCGCTTTATGCCGTCCATCACTATGCATACAACGTAGCGCAAACGTAATAGAGGTACGTCCGTGCTGGGGAGGTGGAGTTTCTCAGCATCAAGAATTTGTTCAATGAACCTCATAACATAGACAAGGCAGTCAAGGCTCCCCGCCCTCTGCTGCGGGCACTTGCTTTCGGTTCTAAATAGGTAGGCCGTCGTTTCGCTCTCCCCAAGCTCAATTTGGAAGTATGAATCAAATAGTGCCCGCTGTTATCAGAATAAGAACCACTTAGAGAAAACCAATACAAAAAAGTATAAATCAAGCGAGGAATATTACCATTGCCTTTGCGTCGGCGTCATATATAGGGCTTTTCACTGATGTGTAATGCACATACTCCTTATTTTCACTGTCGACGATAAGAAGATGATAGTGCCTATTGAGAATGATGGGCATAAGGACCAACTGCATTTGGTGGAACGCTCACATGACGTCCTTTATCAGCGCCAAGGCCGAATTTCCGAAATCCATTCTCTTCGATATGAGAAGCGCTAGCGTCCTAGTGACTGTGGCTCGCTTCTTGTATGGATATGGAGTCGAGCTTATGGCTTCAAGGAGGATCAGGACAAACTCATCAAAGACATCGTCGGGAACCATATTTTTCCCCTCGAGCATCGTGTATAAATGGTCCCGCGTAGTGAAAGACCATTCATTTTTCCATACGATTGTTCTAGCGTTATGTTAAACGGGAAACCTCTAAATTAAATGGAAACTCGTAATATTAAGCGGAAACTATTAATCTTAACCAAAAAGTGAAATTATTAAACGGGAAATATAATTATTAAACAGAAAACAAAATAAATAAACAGAAATGGAAAATATTTGCAAATAAACAAACAGAGGACTTACTTGTTAATTCTACAGTTCAGATACATGCCAATTGTTGTCTGCTCAATGTTGTTCAGCCTCATGTAACCGGCAGGATGCTTATTCTTGCCCATAAAGTTTGTCCTCACTGGTGTCGGGTCCTCGTACTCCATATAGGCCTCTGCAAGGATTATGTCTCCAGTCTCCTGATCAGTAGCCGAATCCGTTGGTGCATTAGATTGTTCCGGGCAGGATGTCGACAATTCACTTGCTGTATTTTTTTTTATCTGGGCAGGATGTCGACGGTTTACTGACCGCGACCAGTAAATTTGTACATTCATCATATTGCAGTTCAGCATCGATAATCGTTTTTGACTCAGTGGCAGTTGTGAATAGAGCAACGTGGTCAGCCGATGGATCTGTGTAGACGACACAAAAAAATCATCGTCTGGGGTGGTCGGTCGTTACTCGACGGTCGATGGTTGCTCGCTGGTCGATGTTGCCGTGGTGGCAGCGATGGGTACAACCTTGGTGGCAGTGTGTGGTTCTGCATCGGGTGTCGGCGGTTGCTCATCGGTGGTCAATTGTGCCTCGATGTCAGCGGTGGGTACAAGGAATATGGGCGCTTCATTCTTCATTTTTTGCAGCGATTCAACAACGCTGCTAAGAACCGTATCGTCATCAACATCGACTGACATGGTTGTATGTATAACTTCTTCAGTTGTATCGCCTTTGCTACTGCCCTTGCGGACATTCATCTTATGCGGAATGTCTTTGGAGAGAGTGTACTCACAGCGAGAGATCTGGGCAGACTGAGAACGAGTCATACGACGCTGAGACCGGCGGGGCATGACAACGGTTCTCTTCGTCCGTTTCTTCAAGTGAGGGGATGATAATGTGGCCTCCTCCACCTTAGTTTTTGCCGGTTCCTTTTTCTTCATAGGCGGAGCCTTTGCACAATCGGCCGACCTGTGTCTCTCCAGCTCAAGTTGGTCAAGCCGGGATATGATGCGGCCAATGTCCTTTGTCATCATCTTATACTGCTTCTCAATGCGGGTTACAACGCCATTATCCATTGGCCTTCTCGGCGGACTGGCAATGGAAGAACGGCAGCGGGTATTACGCGGGGGGCTTATTGATGGGGTGTGTTCCCGTACCCTTTTTTCCTTATTGTTCGCCTTCCCCTTGCCAAGGGATGGGGGCCCAGTAGCATGTGTTCCTAATTTTTGTTCTGGTAGTGAACGTTGTTCTTCCTGCCTCAAGGCTTGTACATTGACTTCTTCCTCTGGTGTGTCAGGGACGAGTTCTGAATACTTTGAACAATCAAATGGAGTATGTTAAACGGGAACGCTTTATATTAAACGAAAACACATTATGTACCACACAAATGCAATATATTAAGCGAAAACTACAAAACTTAAAGTAAAACCTGGCAAAGATTAAGTAGGATGTGGAGTACCTCCTTTCCATTGAGTGAATTCAGGAGAGGATCAAGGGACGCTTGCTTTCTGAAGCTATTTTCCCCATAGTTCAGGATCCATGGTGTCCTCCCAAATCGCACCTTCTTCCCGGTCCCGGTGACCTCATAAAACCATATGTTGAGGGCGACAATGCACCCTCTCAAATACCCAGTCTGTGTTCTCTTCTCCAAAGACCTGGATTGCACACAGGTGGCTGTCTTAGGGACGTTATCCATAAGCCACTTGTGAGTGGCTTGCGCCCATGCATAGCGGTTTAGTGCGGCTAGGTTGTTCGCGTAGTATGCAATCTAATTGGGAACCGCACACAAGTTAGGGAAGAGCATTGAATCGAGGAGGTATACCACCAGCAGCTTGACGAAGTTTTGTTCTTCCCCTCCTCTCTTGCGAACGAGTCGGAGAAGATTTTTTCTGATAGCATCTTTGTGTCTGTCGTATACTTTGCCTAGATATTTGTCTTCAAAAGCTGATTCTGTTTTCTGCTTCTTGAATACAACCCCTTCCCCATCACAGCGCAGGCCAAGGATGAGAGCAACGTCTTCGGGTCTGAAGGGCAGCATGCTCTCTCCAATTCTGAATCTGTTAGTGCGCTCATCAAACCTATGTAATAAGGCATCGAGTAGTCCCCTTTCCTGCAGAACAAGTTCAATCTCCATCAAATTGGCAAAAGGTGTCATCTGAATGAGTGCCCAGTGCCTATCAGTCATATGGGGCTTCAACTCGGCAATTGTTTCCACTTCAGGCACCAAGTAACACCTACCGTTGACAAGGTTCGCCGTTATATTTCCGTAGCCTGCATCAAAAGAGAGTTATTACGGTGGATTCTACAACGATTAAGTGGGAACTGGGAAGAATAAATGAAAAAACCATTTGTTAAATAGAAACACTGGGAATACTGGTACATATAATTCGTAACTATTGAATAACAAACATATCATCTACCCTAAACCCTAAAATCAGAAAGACAAGAAAATCAAAACCATAAATCATACATTTCTTCTTGCTAATTCCCAGAACCCTAAACCCCAAAATCACTCACCAATGTGTGCAATCTTCCATCGCGCAAGTGCATACAAAGCATAATAAATAAGTGAAACTCAGAAAATCATGGATAAACCACATAACCAGAGCCAGTGTTCTAAAAAATGCAACAATAGCTTACAGTTGTAAAGACCACCTCTGTTTGGTACTGTAGGAATTTAAATTTTTGAATGATTAATTAGTATTAATTTTTGCTAATTAATTTCGATATGGAAATACCATAGAGTGGAGGGTCTTCAATGCAAATTTGAAGGGCTCACATGTAAGAGATGGATATCAGGATTCATTATGAATATTTATAGGGGTCTAGATTGTAAAAAATTGTAAATGAGAAAAGGTAAGTCTTGAACGATGACATCATACCCCACTGAAACTCCATTAACGGTGCTTTCGATTTGCATGAAATGTAAATGGATTAAAGGGTTGAGAAATATTAAAGGATTTTGGGCAATAATATATATGTAAGCCAAGGGCTGAAGTGCTGGAGAAAATCATGCATTTTCTTTGAATGGTTTTCAGTTGGATTATATATAGAGGTAAGTCATCTTGCCTAGTTCCCGCCCTTCTTCGGGCTTTATTGGCATATTATAGATTTCGAGTACATGCTAGTGCACGCGAGTGCTTTTGCTTATCATATCTCCCCACTCATTGATAGAGTGGTTTACTTGTCTTGATCTAGCATGTATTTTACTTGATATCCATCTATTATTACCTTGATGATATGCACATGTTTACTTGCTTGGTTCATTGGATTATTGTTTCTATATTTATGTGCATTGGTTGTTGGCATCTGTTGGATGTTGTTTCCGTACTATCTTTCCGCCCGGATCAGTGGAGTGTGGGTGCTCCAACTTGGAGCGTCTAGGGCCGAGGACACCCTGGCGTTCTGTTATCCCTGACAGGGGGACGATACTCTGTCCGTCCAGCCTTGCCAGTGGGACGATACACTGGTCGTGTCGACATGTAGAAGGGTAGCGCTGCCGAATTCCCGACCACGGGACGATTCCAGCTGAGGCTGATGGCTGATGGCTGACCGGGGGATACTTTGAGAGTTCTACACTTGGATGATCTTTCAGGAGTTGAGGCCGTAGTTGGCATTAGGAGCCCTTTTCATTGCTTGTCTCTGGGTCTCCTAGATGGTTGGTTGTGCGGGGTGTAGCCCTATGTGCTTGTTTAGTCATGTTCTTTGATTTTGCTATATTTGCTTACCTCTTGATGTTCATGACTTGCTTACCCACTTTGTGAGGTGCTTACTGGGCTTTCCATTCGAAAGCTCATACACTTGATTTCATCTCTTTTCAGATCCCAAGGGATAGCTGAACTGAGCTGGTAGAGCCGTGCGTGGGAGCCGGGATTGTGATTGAGGTTGGCGACCTCTGATGTTTGATCTTGTGTGAGAAAACACTATGTATCTGACCTGTATAGGGTCAGCATTGTATTTGAGTATTAGGGTGCCTATACCCTAGGTGTTTATCTTCCGCTGATATTATACTCTGATCTATGTCATCTGACCTATCATTATTATTCCGCTGCACTTGTGTTGTTACCTTGTGGTCATTTAGGCCTTGTGCCCGAGCGGGGCTCACCTCCGCTTAGGTACGGCCGGTCTGCTCACGCGCCCAGGCCGGGAACTTTTGGGGGCGGGGCGTGACAACAGTAGTGGCTTTGATCTCCGGGGAGCGGCGACAAATGGCGGGAGGTCGGTTTTCGGTAGAGGCAGTGTCACGGTGGTAAGAAGTTTTTGAAAAAACATGGCGTAGGCGAAGTCATAGGCGCAGCGTCTCTGGAAATCAGAACGTTGGGAGAACTCCGTTTGAGAAGGTGAAGTTCTCTCTCCACCGTTTGAGAAGATGGGCGCACCGTCTCGGGAGTGGGACTGCCCAACCGTCACTTAATTAGATTGGGGCATTATGGTAAGTTCGCCCGCTTTTATTTTGGTTAGAAAATAAAAAACCATCATGTCATCATAACTGCACAGCAGCACAAAGGGCATTTTGGTCAGAAAAAATAAAAGTTAACAGAGTTAGTGGATGGAGGGACTTATAATTCATTAGTTGTAAAAGGAGGGATGGTTTGGGAAAGTCAAACTTTGGAGGGACTTTTTGTTCATTTCGCAAACTTGGGGGGACTTTTAATTCATTACAAGTTTATATTAACTTGTATATATTTATTAAAAAAAAGTATATATATATATATATATATATATATATATATATATATATATATATATAATAAAATTTATCAAATTATTATTTTAATATAAAAAGAGTTAGCAGATACAAAAAAACTTCCCTACTTTCTCCCAAATAAATAATTAAAATTTAAAAACTTTTTAAAAATACTTCTGAATTAACATATCCAAATATAAAATAACAGAAATGCTAAGGGGCGTTTGGCTTATTTTTCATTTTCTGTTTTCTGAAAAGGTGGAAAACGTAGAAAAGGAAAAGGATTTTTTGTTGAGTTTTCTGAAAAAAAGGAAAATGGAAAAACTGTGTCGTTTGGTTTTTTGGAAACTGTTTGCAAAAACACACACAAAAAAAAATTGACAAACATGATATTTTTATAAAGTTGAAAATATAAAAATAACAAACATAATACTTTTATAATAACAAAGTTCAAGAAAATATATTTTACAAATAAAAAAAATGACAAACATGATATTTTAATAAAGATTAAAATATAAAAATAACAAATATGATATTTTTATAAAGTTTAAAATATAAAAAGTAACAAACATGATATTTTTATATATTTTTATAATAACAAAAGTTCAAAAAATATATTTTAAAAAATAAAAAATGGCAAATATCATATTTTTATAAAGTTCAAAATATATTTTATAAATTTTTATAATAACAAAAGTTCAAGAAAATATATTTTAAGAAATAAAAAATGACAAACAGGATATTTTATATATTTTTATAATTATTTTTGAAATTTGGTTTATTTACAACTATGCCACCATCGTTTTCCAAATTAGAAAACGACTCTTTTTTTGTTTTCCAATTTTTCATTTTCCATCCATTTCCGTTTTCCAATTCTTAGGAATAAAATAAAGATTGTATTTAGATGGTGGGCCTGCTCCCCACTGGGTGACTCAGGGTCCTCTAGATCAAGAGGTCTTAGACATATATATGTATTTTTTTAGTGGGAAAATATATATATAAATGAAGTATTATTTTAAGAGCAAATTATCTATTAGTCCCTCCACTGTTTGAGCACTGTTCACCTTTTTCCCCTACACACACAAACCCCTATTTACACTAAGTCCCCACCTAAGGACCCCAAGGGGCAGGATGAACAGTGCCAGGGACCTACAGTAAAAGTGGGTACTGTTCCAGGTACCTACAGTGAATTACCTATTATTTT
The DNA here is from genome assembly GCA_026586065.1 of Dioscorea zingiberensis. Taxonomy (NCBI): domain Eukaryota; kingdom Viridiplantae; phylum Streptophyta; class Magnoliopsida; order Dioscoreales; family Dioscoreaceae; genus Dioscorea; species Dioscorea zingiberensis. Next base: position 38,475,790 of record CM048824.1, read on the forward strand.
TTTTTAAAAGTGTTTAGCAGACGAGATAAAATATGTAAACTAAAGTTTTTTACGTGTTTGTTTAAAAGTATAAGGATATGAAAAGTTTTGATAAATATTTTCAATAGGTAATTCACTGTAGGTCCCTGGAACAGTACCCACTTTCACTGTAGGTCCCTGGCACTGTTCATCCTGCCCCTTGGGGTCCTTAGGTGGGGACTTAGTGTAAATAGGGGTTTGTGTGTGTAGGGGAAAAAGGTGAACAGTGCTCAAACAGTGGAGGGACTAATAGATAATTTGCTCTATTTTCAATAATCTGTTTAGAGGGATAAAAATATATAAAGTAAATTTAAATATAATTGTAAATATTTTGCTTTAAATTAAAATGTCTAAAAAAATAATTATTATTATTTATAATTAGATAATTAATAATATTCATATTAATTAATGGATAATAATCTATAATCTATATATTAGATGTCTAAATTAAATTTTATATAAATCTATAAAAAATTCATAAAACTAGAATGGGATTCCAAAAAATATTTATCTATATTAGATAAAGAAACAAAATAAGTCGGATAATTTTAGTTTTATTTTTTTTAAAAAAAAACAGGTAAATAAATTGAAAAATTGAAAAAAATTAAACAGGTAGATAAATTAAGATTGAAATTTTCTCATAATTTTAAATTTTTAATAATATAAATATCTTAAAATTTTCGATTTTCAAATTTAAAAATTATTTATCTATATTACATAGAAATAGATAATGGGTCGAATAAATTTCTTAAAAAATTTAAAAAACAAATAATTAAATTGTGATTTAAAAATTTTTGTCATAATTTTAAATTTAAAATAATATAAATATCTTTGGATTTTTTAATTTTAAAAATTATTTACGAAAATAAAATAAGTCGTATAATTTTAATTTTGAAAAATTTTAAAAAAATAGATAACCAAATTCTGATTTAAAAATTTTCACATAATTTTCAATTTAAAATACTATCAATATCTCAAAATTTTGGATTTTTTTATTTTAAAAAGTATTTACCTATATTACATTAGAAAACGAAATTGAGTCAGATAATTTTTTTATTTTCAATTTTTTTTTTTAAAAAAACAGAGAATTAGATTGTGATTAAAAAATTTTCTAGTAATTTTGAATTTGAAATAATATAAATATCTTAAAATTTTTTAATTTTTTTAATTTAAAAAAATATTTATCGATATTACATAGAAAAAGAAAACGAATCGGATAATTTTAATTTTTAAAAAATGTAAAAAAAAGCCAGATAATTAAATTGTGATTTAATATAAATATAAAAACAGATAATTAATACAGATAAATATTTTTTAAAAAGAAAAACCCAAAATTTTGAGATATTTATATTATTTTAAATTCAAAATTATGAGAATATTTTAATATCACAATTTAAACATCTGTTTTTTAATTTTTTTTAAAAAAATAACATTATCCACCAATTTTCTTTTTCTATGTAATATATATAAATACTTTTTAAAATTAAAAAAATCCAAAATTTTTGATATTTATATTATTTAAAATTCAAAATGATGAGAAAATTTTTAAATCAAATTTTAATTATCTGTTTAAAAAAATTTAAAATTAAATTTATCCAACTCATTTCGTTTTTCTTTGTAATATAGGTAAATAAATTTTAAAATAAAAAATACAAATTTTTAGTTATTTATATTAATTTAAATTTAAAATTATGAGAAAGTTTTTAAATCACAATTTAATTATCTGTTTTTTTTATTTTTTCTAAATTAAAATTTTCCGACAAATTTTCTTTTTCTTAAATACTTTTAAATTGAAAAAATCCAAAATTTTTAGATATTTATATTTTTTTAAAATTCAAAATTATGAGAAAATTTTAAAATCTCAATTTAATTTTTTATTTTTTAAAAAAATTATTCGACTCATTTTGTTTTGCTATGTAATATAGATAAATACTTTTTAAAATTTAAAAAATATAAAATGCAGATAAAATTCCAAAACCCCTTTGTAAATTTTGGTTTTTTTATATTTTTTAAAATTAAAATTAGACTCCTTTTCCATTGGGAATTTATATAGATTTTTTAAAATTAAAAAAATCTAAAATTGAAAAAATTTCAAAATCTCCATGTACTTTTTTTATAATTTTTTAAAATTATCTATTACTGATGTAAAACCCACGAATTTTAGGAATAAAATTTTTCTTGGATCCCATGGAATAAGATTCATAAATTATTTAATTCCTTAAGCTTGAAGGATGGAGAATTAAAAAAAAAAAACTTAAAAAGGGGATTAAATTAAATTTTGAGACCAATTAGTAATAATTGGGAGTTCAAGGACTTTTCAGTAATTTTTAAAAGTATTGAGGACTTGAAGGAAATTATCCCCTCTCACAGGCTTGGACCTAAATGTGACCTAAAAACTTTCCAGGGATCTATGGATAATTTTCCATGAGAAAAACCTTATAGTAGTGGATGAACGGGCAAGATTAAAAGATCTTAGATGAGAGATGATCTCGAGGCATTATTACGGCCTCAGTTGGGCCACGTGGTTCTCTAAGAGTCGTTCATCTGAGCGAGTGATCGATGCGAGGAACTTGGAGGAAATCTGGCCGTTGGGTGAAGATTTAATCTTAGCCTATCATCTGGCAATTGATAGATACGAGGCCTAAGGGTATGATCCGGCCGTTGATCACGACGGGATCTCGGTCGTTGATCGAGGGAGTGCTCGATACGAGGACGGACGAACTAATCTAAACCGTTGAAAGAGATCAGATGATCTCCGCCACTTATCGGAGTAACCTTATCCCGAGGCACCTTTTCTTCTCCCTCAGCCACCAACGGCTGCGCGAGTTCACCAACGCTCCCGGCCGTTTCGCGCGAGGAAGCCGGCCGGACGCCGGAGGGGCGGTTGCATGATCGCGGCGTTTCGTCTGGGCATTGAGCGGCTATAAAAGGAGCCACCTTACCCACTGTTTTAGCATCGCAAAGCTCTCGGGAGTTCACGAGTGCACAGCTCCGGCGAGAGGATGACAGGGGGAAAGTGAAGCTCACAGTGAGCTTGTTTTAGTCTCCAACGGACAACTGCGGTTGCTCCGGCGACGTACAGAGGGAGAGAGTTTCTTGACGTCGCGAAGAGGGAGAGAAGAAGCTAGCCGGAAGTTGTGGCCGAGCTCGCCGGAGGAAGACAGGCTCGTATTTCCAGCGTCTTCAGCACATTCGTCGACATCAAACTCTCTGTAAGTACTTTAAAAACCCAGTAGAGTGTTTCGGGACATTTCTTCATGCTTTTAGCCGACGATGTGAGCTCGCATGGAAGGGGAGGTTACGGGCGAGAGCTTGAAGCCGCTTGTGGGAAGAGAGATGGTGGCGCGCTTCCTGGGAGAAGGTAACGCGTAAGTGGAGGTTCGAAAGCTCGGAGGGAAGGGCCGGGCGAAGCCGAAAGTGGCGAGTAAGAGGCTCTTTGGCCGCTGACGGGAGTGAAACGAAGAAGGAGATAAAATAAAAAACAAAAATTTTCTTTTTGATTAATGTTATTGTCACGCCTAAAAAGTCCCCTACCGCACGTGGAGGTTGCATCGTACTCAAAGCGGAGGCAAGCCCAGCTTTCGGGCACAAGGCCTAAAGTGATCATAAAACAACCACACAAGTGCAAATTTTAATAAGTTATAAATCGATAGCATAAATCGTAGTATAATATCGTTTTAAGATAAGCACCTAGGTACGTGCACCCTAATACTCAACATACAATTCGACCCTATACGGGTTCAATACATAGTGTTCTCTCACACAAGATCGACCATCGAGGTCGCCAACCTCAATCACAATCCCTACCCCACGCGACGGGCTCTATCACCCAAATGCCTATCCTCTGGATCTGAAAAGAGATGAAATCAAGTGTATGAGCTTTCGAATGGAAAGCCCAGTAAGCACCTCGCAGGGTGGGTAAGCAAGTCATGAACATTAAGAGATAAGCAAATATAGCAATACAAAGAAACATGACTAAATAAGCACATGGGCTACACCCTACAACCAACCATCTAGGAGACCCAGAGACAAGCAAATGAAAGGGCCTCTAATGTCAACTTCACGGCCTCTACCGAAAGATCATCCAACAAAAGAACTCTCTCAAAGTATCCCCGATTACGGCCTCACCACTGAATCCCCGTAGTCGGAATTCGCCATACCCTTCTACATGTAAACATTACGGCGATTATCGTCCCCATTGGCAAGGCCGGACGGATACAGAGTATCGGCCCCCTCGAGGGGATAATGAACGTGGTGTCTCGCCCTAGACGCTCCAAGTTGAGCACCCACACTCCACCGATCCGCGGAAAGTAGTACAAACACACATTCAACAGATGCCAACAACCAACAACATACCAATGCACATCAATATGGAAACAATAATCCAAGGAAGTCATCAAGCGGATATACGTGCATATCATCGCTTATAATAGAGGAATACCAACTAGATAAGCATATTAGATCTCGTCATCAACAAGTAAGGGAACATGATAGCAATAGCACTAAGTGCAAGCGCAAACATGAATATCTAAGGAATATCGAGTAATGCCAATAAAGCCCATGTTAAGGAACTAAGCAAAGGCACTTACTAAAAGACATGTAAAGAGCAAATCCAATAAACACTCAGAGAGTGGGTACTGAGCAAAGGTAACTTACCTCTACTTATTCGCAATTCAAGCTCCACTCGCTACAACCTCCTTTCGACGCTGCCTCCTCGCCTATACATCTTAGATCTGATAAACGAACAAGACCTCAATACATATGCACTGAAATACCCTAATTATGCATTTGCCGAAATATCGGCTTCTTAATTCATAACCGGCGAGTTGAAGACTTATAACACCTGCCCGCATCATTTTTATTAGTTTAATTGTACCCCCGAAGTATCGGGACAATCGGAATCAAATTCCGAGTTGTTTGGAGAACATTTGAATTAATAGTTCACTCTATGTCGGTTGCTACAGTAACTGTATAAGACTTGGACTCGAAACTTCAAATCGAAGTTCCAAATCTTCACCGTTCCTTCCAAAACTTCTAGCACATCATATCTCCAATATTATCTTTCATTTTCTCTAGATTGGTGCTCATTATCAACTTTATAGAGCCCATAATAAAATGAACAAAATCAATGTTTTGCAGGTGCTACAGTAATTCCTGCATTTCTTCACTTAAGCTTCTAATCAAGCTTTAGCCCTATCATTCTTTATATTAACTGTTCTTATACCCATACCTATTACAATGAAAAATTCTTTAAGATCGGAGTCAAATAAATTAAAAAGCTCCAGGGAGGCAGTCGGAGGCATACGTAAATCATGAACATCCATCAAAGCCTCTACCCAAATAATGAACACAAGAATTCCTGCCTACCAAATGTACAATGAATCACCACCTAATTAAGGTTCATATTCATCATTATCCTCTACTATTAAGATTCAAGAACACCTCAAACAATCACATACCATCATGAAAACAACATCAAAGCCATCAGAGAACTAAAAATCCAGGTTTTTAAGAAGAAGGCACTATAGAATGAATAGTGACTTACAAATAGTAAAACTCCTCAAAGCACTATTACCCTCTATTCTATCCCAAAACTCTCACCAACGCCAAATAACAACAGAGCATGCACACCATGTCAATCTCTCTCAACCTTTTATCAAAACCTCCAGAGAAACAACCCAACACTCCTCTCATACCTCAAGACTCTACCCATGATTTTATGTGCGGTGAATCTAAAGACACTCTCTATGATTTTATGTAATGCGTGAAATGGAAATGAAGATGTACCTATGTCTCTATGTGCGTGAGAGTAGCAACCGCAGAGATTTGAGAGTGCTTACCAAGCGTGGCGCCCCTGCAGGGCGTCCCTAACTTCGCCAAGTCCACCTAGTGCGTCGCGTGGTCGTATGGTCGCGGGTGAGGCTCGCTCGGCCACCTCTCTTCCTTCTCTTCTCGCTGCGTGGAACTGTGAGGGAAGAACTGCGGGCTTTCCTCCTTTCCGTGGGTTCCTTTTGCCGCTGGTGGCGTCAGGTGAGGCCGAAGCTCCTCAAGGCCTCCTCTCTTCGTCGCCGCCTTGCTTCAAGGCTGAAGGCCAGGGAGTTGGAAAGTTATCGCCGCCTCCTTTAAGGCCGCAGAGGAGTGGCGGTGAAGATCGGAATGGGATTGATGGAGGGGACTATTCACCGCCTTGCCCTCCTCGACAGAGACCTCGAATCGACCATCTGGCACAGACGACGGCCGCCTCCCATCACCGCATGGAAGATGTCCGTGGGTGAAAGCATGGGGCCGCCCCATCGCTCCTGGCGGTGATGGATGGGGTGCTCGAGGTGTCAAGGGGATGGGACACCACGCCGCCACATATCCCTTCTTCTTACCACAGATAAAGATCCTGAGCCTCTCTGCATACACACCATTGAATTCGTTCTAGAGGTTGAAGAAGAGAAGAACACCTTTTTCTCTCTCTCTTCGTATTATAAGTTTTTGCCTATTTGCAACTTAGCCCTCATTATTTACATGCGCCTCCTGTCCCATTTAATTCCCAGAGAGAGTGTAATTTTTAGTAAGTACCCCTCCTAATTTGATGATATTCCATGCACAACTTGTATGTTCTCTTGAGAGAGAAGTGCACACTTGCACCAAAACCCATCTATTTTCCCCATATTAAACACAAGTCTTTGGTCCACTAGTATCATCAAGTAATAACATTCTTGCATTAAAATCCTTATATCTTTGATATTTCCACAATAGATAATTTGGTCAAGTAACTTCATGCATGTGGCACTTGAGGCACTCCACAATTAGCCCTTTATTTCTTATTTACTTCCATGCAAGTCCAAAACCTATTTAGTCATGTGAGATGGAAACCCTCCATTTCCATCCCCCTTCTTTCCCCCTTTTACTAATAGATCCTCATCCAACCTATTTATTCAACAAGAGGGTTGTAGTAGCTCTAATGCAAGAATTCCAATTAGAATCCTCCATCCTGATTCTCAGTGGGTTCAAATAGGATGTGTGTGTATATATATATATATATATATATATATATATATATCACTATTTCTTTATTCAGAAATTTTGCACTTTAGTCCCTGGGTTTCTTGATAATTCTTGTGAAACTATTAACCCTCATAAAATCGTTTAACATTTTATTTCTTCGTCTCAATTAATATTAAGCCAACATCATTAGGACTTTTAAGGCTTTAATTAACTCTAAAAGGTCCGGCTTTTACAGTTATAACTTAGGATGTGTGACATAATCAGTTTAATTAGAATAATTAAAGAGAAAACTATAGTAGTGTGACAAATTATTAGCATTAATAATTTGAAAACTATAGTGTGACATATATATTATCAATAGTTGGTATTATTAATAAAAAGGGTGACATTTTAGTTAATTTAAATTATTAACTTAGGGGGGTATGACACCTATTTGATTAATTATTTGAAGCATGGTATGTGACAAATTTCGGATATTAATTGTATGATTAAAATTATTTGGTAAGGTTACCAAATATTCTTAATGAAGTTATATTTAAAACCATAGTAGTTGTGACATAATAAGGGTAATTAACCTATGTGGAAAAAATATAATCATTTGACTAATTAGAGTAATTAAAATGATTATTATGGAACTTTACAAGTGTGACAATTATTTGATTAATTATTTCGTATAGTTAAAAATAATTGTGGAACTTTGTTAGTGTGACAAGTTAATTGAAATTAATCCATGTGACAAGATTAAATTGTATAAATACAAAGAAATTATTTAGTAAGGTTACTAAATAATTCATTGGAATTTATTTTAATAGACCTAAGTAGTGTGACTCAATCATTTAATTAACTAATTAGATTAATTAAAATGATTATATGGGATTTTATTAATGTGACAAAATCCATGAGTATGATTAAAATGATTTAATCATTTTTAATAGGCCTAATTGACCTAAGTGTTGTGACATAATCATTGGATTAACTAGGTTAATTAAAATGATTATTGGAACTATATAGGTGTGACACAATCAAGTTAATAAATTATGTAATGTTATTAAAAGGATTTAGTAAATTTACTAAATACCTTAAATGAAGCTAGATTAAGGACTTGGGTGTGTGACACTACAGTATTTGATTAGGGACAATCAAATAAAGATAAAGAGACTAAACCAAGCTATGAAGATTAATTGGATTAATTAATCGAAGACACCTAAGTCAAACTATGGACCAATTAAAGGAGAAATTGGGTTCATTACTTGAGAGGCCCAATGGGCCGGGCTCAATTGGTCGAACAATTAGCAGTATAGGGAACTAAACCTTGGGTCACTCAAGTAGCAGGGTGTGACTTTAAACCCTAAAGTCATAGCTACCCAATGACCAAAATGCCCTTTCTTAGTTTAAAAAGGGCCAAGGCTAAGCTAGAGTGTGTAATGGGCTCAAAATGGGCCCAATTCAACTAGAATGCTTGGAAATGACCGAATAAGGTTTAAACTCGACAAATGAAGATGAAGTTGACCAGGTTTGGCTAAGCTGAGTTCGAAGTCAACCAAAGGACGTGTAAACTGGGGTATAAGGGCCAGAAACCCTAGAGGTGGTCTTTAGGACCCGTTAGTGGGCCTAGGCCCAATAAGAACGAGAGTCATGCATGTGCAACTACTAACATAGGGTTTTAATAGAATCTTAACTCTAATAGAAACTCTATCTGTTAGATACCCTCGGGAAGTCCAAGAGGCGTTTCAAGAGGAGTCTAGGAGAGGCTTCTAGCTCGAGAAGGAGGTAAGTACTTTTGCCTCTTTCCTTGAAAGATTGTTTCCTTGTTGAACATTCGTATGCATGCTTATTGGATTCCCTGGATATTTATTTCATTGATCTCATACTTGTGCACGTTATTTTCGTGCCTTGGAAGTTTGTTTCCCTGCACATGCATGCTTGTATGCCCCTTTGGGGGTATTGCTCCATCGATATCATAGTTTGATATGGTTGCACTCACTCGTATTTTGTTCTCTTGGACATCTGTGCTTGTTGAAGAAGTTAGCATCCTCCTGTAGGGTATGCTTGTGAGTGTTGAGTGTGCCTACCTGTTGACCGGCACGTGGCAGTGGAATCACGTGAGCTTGTGCGCTGGCCGGGTAGGTATACACCAACTATGTGGTTTCAAGGTTTCTCCCATCCTCGTACTCTTTGTTTCCCGACAGTGGGGTAAAACGCTGGTAAGTCTTTGTTTCCCGCCAGTGGGGGTAATAACTGGTAAATCTTTGTTTCCTTGATTAGGGTGAAACGCTGGTAAATCTTTGTTTTCCCGTCAGTGGGATGATACGCTGACAAAATACGTCTATGTTTAGTAGCACTACTAGACCATGGACCGAGGGTCGATATTGGCTGAGGCTGATAACCGACTAGGGAGATGACTTGTAACACCCGCCCCGAAATAAATAAGAATTTATTCCCAGAATTTATTAAATAGAAATTTAATATGGTAAACGATGAAATTTGGGAAAATTATAAAGGTCTAGTTAATCCAGATTAACTAAGTGAAAAATATCGAATGAATGTTAGAGTCCCAATGAAGGTGATTTGACAGAGTCAAATGCCGTGATATACGGATCTGTGTCGCGAGAAAAGACACTCGTGATGATTGGAATCATCGACCCGAGATTTTCGGATTTAGGTCGATGAATTATTTAAGAGATAATTTTGATGGGCATGTGACAAAAGCTAGGGAGTGAGTGAATTGAATGGTTATATAAATGGGAAATAAATAAATTGATAAATATGTAAGGAATTAATATATGTGACGATATAAGATGACTTAGGTTTAATTCAAATCGATTAAAAACCCTAACTCCTTCTTTCCTTCTCCCTCACGACTCTCCTCCATCTTCTTGTTCGCCACCAGCTAGGGTGCCCGTGCCTGACAGCAGACGGGCCTTGCGACGCCGCCGACCGCCGGTGCTGTCTGCCACACCCCCTCCTCTGTCCGACCCCACTGCCAGTCCACCTGCGCACCGCCTGACTCCGGTCGTGTCTTCCGAGCCCCCCATCCGCCGTCGCCAGGCCGTCCCTCCCTTCCGACCGGTCCCTCCGACTGTCAACTGCGAACGCCGGCGACCGCCTCAGCCACCTCACTCCTCTTTCTCACGCGCGCGCGCAGCACGATGGACGATCTGCGACAGCCTCTGCTCTCGCCCTTGCTCGCCGGCCGGAGCTATTGTTAGGTTCCTCCGCCCACGCACGCGCGACCTCACCCAGCTGAGGAACAAGCCGGCCAGATCTCCCTCGTCGTCCCTATGAGTTGGACCAGCCAGGCACCTCTGCCTCCTGCTCTCTGGCTCGCCTTGAAGACGCGGGGAGGTGATAGAGTTTTGGTGGAACTTCGGCGAGCAACCTCTCTTCGCCGACAACTTACTTCAAGCTTCGGAAGAACCACTGTGAGAATCCCTAATTTTAATTTGGGGTTAAGAATGGATTTGATGAATAGAATGTGTTGATGGGCCGTTGATAGATTTATTGACTGCCGAGAGGCTCCGAACAGGGGTTTAAGATGAGAATTGAACCATATATGAACTATTATGTTGTATGGTTAGATTAATATTGTTAATATGTGCATGATTGTAAATTTTCGGGGCCCTCCAAATAGAGGAGGTGCTGCCGAATTTTCGTAGAAAATCTTAGTAAATTATAGATGATTCAATTTCCACGCTGATGCGTAGCAATTGATTCCTCTTAAAGAGCATGTTATGAACTTTAAATTGAGCTTAGGATGACTAGAGCTAAATCTTTTAATTGAACAATTCCGTATTTCCATGTTTTAGAAATACGAATTTCATGTAAGGAAAAATCGTACTTGCTTTAACTTGATGGAAATCATCATACTCTAACGAGTCTAATTGGAGTACAAGATAAGAATACGGATTTTCGTATTCCTTAACTTTCATATTTATTTCATCATATTCTTAGCGATAGAACTAAAGCTATGAAAGATAATCATAGAATTTATGAGCTTTAGGAACATGTATTGGGTGTTAAGTGAAAATACATGCTTAAGCTTCCATTAGTTGTACAACATTTGATTATTGTAGGGGGAGCATGTTAGAAGCCCCAATCTATCCCTAGGATGGAAGGTGATGAATATTTTGGGATTGTTTTCACACTTCCTTGGATTAAGAATAGGTGTGATCAATTGCAAAACATTGTAAAGAGTTGAACTCCAAGAAATGGAAAAATGCAGGAAACACTGTAGCACAGCAGAATACCCATTTTATTTCATTTTATTATGGGCCTTGTAGCGGTGATAATGAGCCCAATTCTGGGGGGGATGGAATATAATATTGTGAATATGATATACTAGAAGTATGAGATAAAATGGTGAAGATTTCGAGCTTCAATTTGAGGTTTCAACTTCATGATTTGAAGAGTTACTGTAGCTACCGACAAAAAGTAAACTGTTAATTCTAATGTCCTCCAAAAGCATCGGAATTTGATTCCGATCATTCTGATAGTTCGGGGATGTATTTAAACTAATAAAAATAGTGCGGACATGTGTTATATGACCCTAACCTATCGGTTATAAATTAAAAAGCCGACATTTCGGTAAACTTACGATTAAGGTAATTAAATTCATGTAATGCATTCCTTTTGATATGAAATGTTATGTGATGAACATTTACCATGTTTAGGACGTGGTGAGGCGGTTTAGGACCAGACTAGGAGGATCGGGCCCGAGTAGGCCCAAGAGCGAAAAAGGTAGGATGTCGCACGGGTACTGTGAGTATTTCTAACTCATAGTATTCTGTTGATTTTCTATTCTTTGCATTGAGTATTCCTTTCTTTTACCTTGCTCATGATTATTGGCACTCTTGTTCCCTTGAGAGGTTCCCAACATATATTCGAGACGGACATCGGATATGTGTCGGTTTTATATCTCAAGGGATCGTCGCTTCTATATTTATATACGTATTTGAGTTGAGACGTTCCTTAAATACGTATTGGCTTCCGATCTCTATGAGGTCACCGATCATTATATATTCAAGATGTTGCTGCCTTGGATATATATATGTATATCTGTTGTTAGGTATTTGTACTAGCAATCTCTTACTTTCAGGCATGATACATCGGACGGAGGCCCCGGCAGAGGGTGCATAATATCTGGCCACCAGGCCCCGGCAGAGGGTGTATAATATCTGACCATCGGACGGAGGCCCCGGCAGAGGGTGTATAATATCTGGCCACTTGGCTCAGTCAGAGAGCGGTATTTTCTGGCCATGTGCACATGTATGCTATAGCGTAGTCCGGCTTAGGCCGAAGACGATACCGATGGTGTCGTAGATGTCGTAGACATCTTAGTATCACATATGCCAGAGATTGAGTACATCTGTGGATTCATCCACATTCCAGAGACTTGTTATTTGCTTGTAATGTTGTTTCACTTGCATATTTATACTTGCTTTATTCTGTTCTTTGCTAGTGGCTTTCGCCACCTTTATTGATTTATTTGCGATCCTACTGGGCCTTTCTTTGGCTCATGTACTTGATGTATGTTTTTCTCAGGTGACATCGAGGAGTAGGGTTGGGACTAGACGAGGGCCTTACGAGTAGCTAGGAGCGGAATTCAGGAGAGAGCTTCAGCAGGACAGCCTAGCAGCGATGGGGATATCTTGAGCTGAGGTTTGCGGGCCTCTATTTTCTTCTGAGTGAGAGTTGTGTTATTCAGGACCTGTTAGGGTTTTGTAAAAACCGTATATATATTTCTTCCGCTGATTATTAATTTAAACCCTGTGTTAATTATCTACTTGTGTTACTTAGCCTTGCGTGCTTCTAGGGGCAACCCTATAAGCACGCGGCGTCTGTCGCGTGCGCCGAGGCCCGGGACCCGGGTTCGGGGCGTTACATGACTTGTGAACTCTTAGGAGTACCTTGTTGAGATCTTTTGGATAGGAGCCCTATCGTAGTTATGGTAGACTCACAGGGTTTGACTTGTATGGGTTTTGGCCCAGTTTGTGTGGATTGATGATATTCGATTTGTTCATTTTGACTTTACTTGTATCATCTGTGTTGCTTTGGATTTTCATTGAAATTCCAGCGGGGTACTTACTGGGCTTTCCTTTCGAAAGCTCATGCACTTGCTTCCCTTATTCTTTTCGAGTTAGGAGTAGGTGACTTGGACTGAAGCTTGAGGAGCGGGTTGACTTTGTTGAGGTTCGAGGACCTCGAACTTATTGTGTGAGAAGTTATTCTTGTAGGACCCTTATAGGGCCTTGACCGTGTGTAGGGCATGTAAACCCTTTTCGGTCTTAATTCAGTTGTAGAAACTCTGCAAATGTTTAAATATGACATTTTGAGATATAATCTGATTTTATGTGTTATCTGTTACTCATCTAGGCCTTGTATCTGAGTGGGGCTCGTCTCCATTCGGGTACGGCCGGTCTGTTCACGTTTCCGAGGTCCCGGAGATCGGGTCGGGGCGTGACAACTGATGTCCTACCGCTTAGTAATATAGATGATGTTTTAAATTTAAAAAATTTTGAGAAAATTTCAAAACCTCATTCTAATTTTCTTATTTTTTTTAGATTTTTTAAAAATGAAAATTTGACTCCTTTTTGCTTGGTAATATACTAGTAAATGTAGCATTGCTCAAAATTTGAAAAAAATAAATCCAAAGCAATGTAATAGTTTTGGTACTATATATTAAAATTCAATTCATAATGCCTAAATTTCAGCAAACCTCAAATCAATGTTAGTAAATCAATCTTAAATTAGTTTCAACAAACCCTAAATTTCAAAATCATTTTTAAAAAATCTTATGTTTTTCACCCACTTACGAACCTATCAAAATCTCGCATATCACTTTGGAATCGGACTCAACATCTACCCTTTTGATATGGGTCGAATCCCCACTTTCTATCAAACCTTAGTCAACTCCCACAATTACGCTCTAACTTTTATAGCATACACCTGTGACCCCCCAATACATGATCGTTTTCACTTACGCTCCAACTTGACAAAAATTGGTCCTTTTGTGAATCATTGAAGGATTGAGAATCGAGTCGTTGTATTACATCAAGAACTAACTGTCTGATTATCATGTAAGAGGTAGTTATTATAATTTTTTAAAATTTTAAAAATCAAATTGCTTCTTCCTCCTTCCATTATGTATTATTTTGTCCCACATACAAATAAAATAATTAATAAAATGGTGAAAAAGAAGAAAATAAAGGAGTGGTAGTGAGGGGTTTAATTCCCTGATTAGTCCCTCTACTTTTCTCTCTCTTCCCTTTTAGTCCTTGCTTTTCATTTTGTTCCAATTTAGTCCTTGATTGGGTAAACTAACCTTAACCAGGGTTAGTTTTCCAGTCACAGGTTGCTGATGTGGCTTTTTCTATCATTAAAATATCATTAAAAAATTTAAGAAATTGCAAGGTGGCAATTGGCATAAAGTAATAGATTTGGATCCTTAAATATACCCGGATCCGAATGAGATTCTCACCACCAGCCCCATCCCCGGATCCGACTCCTCGTCTACTCCTCCATCGTTGTGTATTATAAACTAAACTATGTTTGCGGTAGAATTAATAAAATTCACAAATTAAATTATTAAACTACAAAAGGACAACATAACCTAAAATTCTCATATCGCATCAGAGTTGAAGAAAGTTCCCAATATGAAACTCTAGATATTCCTCTCTCCGTTGGCATAAGGATTTCAAAGATGAGGCTCTAGATAGGATAGCCAGTGCCCCTTCAAGGAATAAAAACAAAAGTGTCGATTCAATAGTTATTATACTTTCTAAAATTGAAAAATCCAAAATTTTGAGAAAATTTTAAAATTTCAAACTTTTTTAAAATTTTAAAATTAAAATTATTCGATTTATGGATACTTTCTAAAATTAAAACTACTCCACTTAGTAATATAAATAAATTTTTAAAAAATAAAAAAACTCCAAAATTTTGAGAAAATTTAAAAATCTCGATTTTTTTTAATTTTTAAAAACTTAAAATTACATACTCACGCTAGATACTTTTAAAAATTAAAAATACTCATCTTAGAAATACAGATAGATTTGTTAAAATTAAAACATCCAAATTTCTGAAAAAGTTTCAAAATCCAAATTTATTTATTTTTTTATTTTTTAAAATTAAAATTATATATAACCAATAGACTCCAATAAATATATAGATAGATACTTTTTAAAATTAAAAAATACTCCCACATAGTAATGTTGATAGGTTTTTTAAAATTCAAAAATTCAAAATTTTGAATTAATTTAAAAATCCGAATTTTTTTTTTCATTTTTTAAATTAAGTTATTTGTAATAGATAGATCCTTTTAAAATTAAAAAAACTCCCAGTTATACATAGATTTTTTAAAATTAAAAAATTCTAAAATTAGCATAAAATTCTAAAGCCTCATTCTAATTTTCTATTTTTTTTATTTTATATAAAATTTAAATTAGACTCTTTTTCACTTAGTAAAATGATAGTAAATGGTCCTTCGCATTGCTCAGGATTTAAAAATACTTATACCATATACTGCCGCTTAGTGTAAATCATTTTAAAAATTAAAAATACTCCCGCTTAATAATATAGATAGATTTTTCAAATTCAAACATCCAAATTTCTAAGAAAATTTCACAATCCCAATCTTTTTTTTTTCTTACAAAATTAAAATTATATGTGTAACCTGTTAAAGCTAAAATAGGATTGAGAACCCAATTTCAACCTAATAATTGAATTTATATTGATTGGGTGACTATCTCAGTGAGAAATCAAAGAAGAATCAAACAGAAAAAGAGACAAAACAAGATTTACATGAAAAAACATGATTAACGGGGAAAAAACCACGGAAAAGGGAGATCTCACTATCAATCATTGAAAGTACAAGAGATCTTACAAGAGTTCCACAAATGGAAAACAGGAAGAGGAGAGAGAGAATGGATCCTGATTCCAAATGGGCAGAGCTTTGTTGCTAAGATTCAACTTGTTTGAATGAGTTGCGAACCTTGCCTTTTATAGGCGCGGGTTGCGTGCTGAGTACGCTTCTCAATTTAGTCATGTGTTTGCCAGCTGTCTGTCCAGCTAAGCGCCAGCTAAGGGCCAGCTAGATACCAGCTAATTGGTTGAGCTGTCTCCAGCTGTAACTCTTCTAGAAGGCCAGGCTGTCTGCAACTGTACTTCTTCTAGAAGGTTGGGGTTGATTCGAATAGCTATCAGTCCAGGAGTACATTTCCTGATGGACACGTGTTGGTTTGATGGAGCTCTTTCCGGTCCCGATGAGTTTCACAGTGATTCTGATATATCGGTTTTACGTATCGGATCGGTAAAACATATCATATCGTGTCGATCTGATCTGGGTGAGAGGGCTATATCGGAATGATCCAATCATGATCCAATGCGCTAGTACTTAGAGGATTCTGCCTTATTACCTTGACATGTGGCTTGCTTGGATGAAGGACACGTGTCCCACTACTTTCATTACTATCATAACCAATAGACTCCCTTAAAAGTATAATAGATAATTCACTATTGGTCCTGAAATAGTATCCTAATTGCCTTGGGGTCCTTGGGGGTTTTGTTTATTATTTAGTGTTATGTGTGTGTTTGACTTTAAGCTCCCTGGAAACAGTGCCAGGGACCTATAGATAATTTTCCCTAAATATAAATATATATATATATATAGAGACAATTATTTATTAGTCCTTGTAATAGTGTTGGGGTCCCTACCCAACACACTATACATACCCCATGGACTATATGGGATTTTGACACTATTACAGGGAGTAATAGTTAATTACCCTATATATATATATATATATATATATATATATATATATATATATATATATATATAGATAAATACCTTTTAAAATTAAAAATACTTATGCTTAGGAATGTAGATAGACTTTTTAAAATTAAAAAATTTAAAATTTTGATAAAATTTTAAAATACAAATCTATTTTTATGATTTTTTAAAAAAATTAAATTTATTTGTAACAATAGACTCCAATAAATATATAAATAGCTAGCTACTTTTTAACATTAAAAATTATATATACATATCTAAAAATTATTTAAAATATATAAATAAATCAATATAAATCTAAATAGATTATAAAAAATATAATATATAATTTTTATATATATTTAATATATATAAGTAGTGATAGGATGAGACCGCCGTCACGGCCGCAAGTGCACCCGGCCTCATCCTATCACTACTCTCATCGTATCATATATATATATATTACAAAATCAAATTAAAATTTGAATGTTGATCTTATCTGCTGAGATTAATTCAGGTTTTAAAACAAAATTTTAATCTATGAGGTTACAAACCATCCACCATCCAAGGTAATCTTAAATAATAATAATGGATAATGAACTTTTGCTCCTTCAAACAGTGCCACTTTCACTTTTAGTCCCTAGGGTATCAGTGGGTGGGAGTGTAGCTCACAGTGTGGTGGGTAGGGACTTGCCAAACAGTGCAGGGACTGTTTGGCAATTTGCTCTAATAATAATTATAATAATAAAATAAATAAATAAATAAATAAAATTTCAAATAGAAAAAATGTTGATCTCATCTAACCGTACGGTTTTGAGGTTAAAAAAATAATAATAAATAATAATAAAAAAAAGAGAGTCAAAAGGATCTTATCTTGGTTATGGTGTGAGATTAAAATAAATCTATCTAAAACGAAAAAAAGGATTTAATCCTATCTCATGGGCATCCACAGTTGGGAGGCTATGAACAACCGGCAAGTTACTATCTCGCAAAAAAAAAGAAATTCTCTCAAAAAAAAAGATAAAAGGGGGAGAACTCTCAAAAAAGAGGAGGGATTGAGAGAAGGAAAGAAGAGAAAAAAAAACGAAGCGGAGGGATCTCTTCTCATATAATTCAATCCTCGTAGTCACCAAGTTTTCGGCTCTTTTGTGAACACCGTCGCCAAGCCTCACTAAGCTTCCGGCTTCTTTGTGGACGTCTTTGTTGCCAACTATTGTTCCTCGACACGTTGATACGCAGACTGAGATCACCTTCATGATGATCTTAGATGCACGTGCGAAACTGGCTATTGAAGAACGTGGGCTGTCATGTGTCCAGAATGATCACTCAGAAGGGACATTTAAGAAAAAAAGGAGCAAATCAGGCAGATAAATGACCATGTATAAGTCTAAAAACCCAAGAAGCTCAAACCGCAATCTGTTGGATGCTAGTTGACAGAGTATTAAAATTGAATGAGGATTCTCTATTACCGATCCTTGTTGCTACCCTTGTGGGTGGGGACAGGAAAGGACGATGATTTTTCAAAAGGATTTTGAAAGCTTGCAGATGTAAACTATTTTTTTTAAATATAACAAAATTATTTTGATTTATTACTAAATAATTACCTTAATAAATAATTTCTACTAAAATAAATATAAATAATAAAATAATTAAACTTGCTTAATTTATATATATATATATATATATATATATATATATATATATATATATATATATATATATATATATATATATATGGGATATAAGATTTCGAGGCGTATTTGAAGAATTTCTTAAGATAGTTTAAATTTCTATAAAATTAGAACCATTAAGTAGGAGGACCAAACAGTTACCAAATTGTATGAAAATTCACATGCTAGCTTATTTTTTGATGATCTTCCCATCCATACGGTTGAAAATTCTTCAAATATGCTTCAGTGGGCTGGGAATGCACAGTATTACGTCGACTATACAATATCACCACTATATATATATATATTGCATAAAGGGTAAAATGGTTAAATGCACATTACACTCCTCACCCCTTCTCACTCTTCCTCACAACCAAACTAAAAGAAAAAAAAAAAGTGTAGATTACCCCTCCAAACTCTCCAAACCAAACATAAAAATTAAATGTTTAAGCTATTTCTGAAGAACTTTGCCAAAGTTCGGAGAAGCTGCTCACTAGTAGCAAGCATTGAAGACCATCAACTCACGTTTTTTGTCTTGCACTTGAACCACTATAAGAGCCAGTTAGAGTCTGTCTGCTCATTTGTTAGTACAATTTCTATGGTTATTTGAAACATGTATGAAGTTTGAAGTTATATTCTATATTACTATGATGTTGTGATAGAATTAATATTATGCAATCAAAATTTTTTTGATCAAGTGCTCTGAAAATATGCCAAATGCTTCTCTAGTGTTTGATGAAATGTTTCCAAGAGGTTATGGTTTCCTGTTGGGCTGGTTATGTTGGGAAATAAATATTCACAAACCACCAAGGATATATTCTAAGGTCTATTGCAAAACTATAATGATATTAGGAATAAAGAAAAAGTAATAGCGACAACTTAATGACTTTGCACGCAATTAGTCCCATCCCTAGAATTGGTTGACTTGGTTCCTGATCGCACAAGGAAATATCAACTGATTCACACAGCTGCAGAATATTATTTTAACATTCCAGGCAGCTGTCATAAATGCAGAGTCAGAAATGGGTACAATCAAAACGAAGTGGCAATTTGAACGCAAATGGCCCTCTCAAAGCCCTCGTTATATACATCTTTAACGTGGGGATGTCTTGGCATGTGTGTTCAAGGGTGAATTCTAAGCTACCGCGGGAACAGAGCTACCGTGGGCTCTGTTCCCACGGTAGCTTTACACAGTTGGGTCCTAGGGTATTTTTTTTGGATTCTAATGTTTGGTTTTTAAGTTCGGGGTGGGTTCGAAGCTACAGTAGCACCACCTTTTTATGCTACAGTAGTGCCACCTTTTTTTTTTATAAGTAGAGGAGAAGAAAATCAATCTCCAAAGAGACAGGGCTTCGCTGTCTGTAATTTCTCATGCCCCAAATGAGTTGAGGCTATCGCCTTTTATATGCTCCAGTGTCTTGGGGGAGAAGCCAGGTCTTTTGACATGTGTATTAAAAATTTTGGCCACGTGTTTCGCCAGTTAAGCATCCAGCTAGGTTCCAGCTAAGCATCATTGGGTAGAATAGTTGCCAGAAGGCGACGACGCTCAAGACTATTCCCGGTGGGGTTCCGGTTTTCAGTTATGATTCTGATGCCTCTAGTCCTTTTTAATTTGTATGTTTTTCTTGTAACCGCATATATTTCATTAATGCAATCTCTATTTTTGAAATGTCTTCTCTTTGCTTGTTTGGGGTCTATGTGTCTCAATATTCCAACTTGAAGGAAACCTTCTCCCCATTTTTTTTGTTTCGATATGGTTCTTCCGTGAAGGAGGGTGTGTCTAGTTGTTTGAGTGATGGGGGTTGAGATAATTCTTCGCAGTTGAGGAGTTGCGATGATTCTTGTTGTAATCTTTTTGGAGTTGAAGACCGGTGTCCGTGTTCTTCAGGGGTAGGCTGATTATGATTTGTTGATGTGCTAGACCAGTATGGCCATCCGCTGTAGAAGATTGGCATATTCTTTTCGATGTAAGGGACTAGTATGGTCAGTTATTGTAGAGAATCGATTTGGTTCTTTTTTCGATATGGGAGACTGATATGGTCTCTTTGATATAACGGATCGGTATGATCCTTTTGATGTATTGAATCGGTATGGTTTTCTTGATGTATCGGACCGGTATGGCCCTTTCAATGAGTGGACTTGTATGGTCAATTGATACAACAGATCGGTATGGTCTTTTGTAATGAAGGACCTGTATGGTCATTTGATATAGCCGACCGGTATGGTCTTTTGTAATGAAGGACCTGTAATGGTCATTTGATGTATCGGACCGGTATGGTCCTTTTGACGTATCGGACCGGTATGGTCCTTATTTTTGTTTTTGATGAGGTTGAAGTCGTTTATCTTAGCGCATAGAAGGTGGACTTTGTTGGATATTTTTCGCGATCTTCATGCATGTTGTTAATTCATCAAAGTGATAAGAAAATAATAAATTGGAGAGAGTAATCAGATTTATTAATAATACTTCTGTAAGTGCTCAACATGATATGGCCGTTTGAGAGTTCGCCCATCCATTTTGGGAAGCCAATATGTTCTTGGCCTTACAACCTCCTTGATAATGTATGGCCCTTCCCAATATTAGTGTTCAGCTTCCCTGTTCGGCTTTTGTTACCCTGAAACTTGTTCTCTCGTAGAACTAAATCTCCAACTTGGAAAGTTACTTCTTTCACTCTAGCATTGTAGAATTTTTTGACCTTTTGATGATATGCCGCAGCTCGGATGTTGGCACAATCTCTTTTTTCTTCCAAAAGGTCAAGTTCAGCCCTGAGCTGATCTTCGTTACTCAGCAGATCAAAAAACTGTATCCGTGGAGTAGGGATTGATATTTCTGTGGGTAAGACCGCCTCGACTCCAAAAGCCAGTGCGAAGGGCGTTTCTCCTGTAGGGATCCGAGCAGTTGTCCGATATGCCCATAAGGCTCCTGGTACTTCATCGACCCAGCTGGACTTGTTCCGAAGAACTCGAGTCTTCAGGCTGTGTAATAAAGTTCTGTTAGTCACCTCAACTTGCCCATTTGCTTGAGGATGTGTAACGGAAGTGAGTCTTGACTCTATTCCGAGATAGGCACAGAACTTTTTGAATGCTGGGTTATCAAACTGACGACCATTGTCAGTAATGAATGGTACTAGGATGCCGAATCTACATATTACTGATTTCCATAAGAAATTTTGGCAAGCCTTCTCTGTAATGGAGGCTAATGGCTCAGCCTCTACCCACTTAGTGAAGTAATCGATCACCACAATGAGGAACTTCAATTGCCGAACAGCTGCTGGAAAAGGGCCAAGTATATCTACGCCCCATAAAGCAAAAGGTCTTGTGCTCACAATGGCTATCAACGGAGCTGCGGGTCGCCGTTGGATATTTGAGTGGCGCTGGCATGTATCGCATTTTTTGACCAAATCCATAGAGTCTTTGACAAGGGTAGGCCAATAATATCCTTGTCGTAGGATCTTATGACTGAGGGTTTTTCCTCCCAAATGATCTCCGGCAATTCCTTCGTGGATTTCTTGAAGAACATGAGTTGATTCAGAAAGGCGGAGGCATTTCAAGAGTGGGAGGGTGAATGATCTTTTGTAGAGTTGTCCATCTACCACACTATATCGGGAGGATCTGGTGGTGATCCTTCAAGCCTCTTTTGGATCTTGGGGAAGATTTCCATGTTGGAGATAGTTCAGAATTGGGTCAATCCAGCATGGGGTGTCATCAATGTCCATTAATTCCTCCATTGGATGACATTCAATGGTTTTCATCATCAGATATTGAACATTGATCGGTTGCTTGATATCAGCATTCGATGAAGCAAGCTTCGAGAGAAGATTGCATCCTGATTTTCAGCTCTTGGGATTTTAGAAATATGGCACCTTTGGAAACTGGAGGTCAGTTTTTGCACTAAAGCTATATATTTCATCATGTTTTCTTGTCTCGCTTCAAACTCTTTGGTTTGATGTCCGACCACTAGCTAGGAATCTGTATTGACTTGTAGATTCTGTATCCTAAGGCCTCGAGCTAACTGCAGACCTGCGATCATAGCTTCGTATCCGGCCTCATTATTCATGGCCTTGAAGTTAAACTTCAAAGCTGTAGATGTACTCCATCCTGATGGTGATTTTAAGATCAGGCCTACCCCTGAACAATCACCTGTTGATGAGCCGTCAGTATGTAGGATCCACTGATCGGAGGGGGTTTCCCTTTCTTCGGATAACTTTGGATCTGATATTTCATCGTTATCCGTTGTGGTGAGCTCAGCGATGAAGTCAGCCAGTACTTGGGCCTTTATGGTCGTTCTCGGTTCATAGCTGATATCATATTCTCCCAATTCTATCACCCATCGGGCTAAGCAGCCGGATGTATCGGGCCGATGAAGGATCTGTCTTAACGGTTGATCGGTCAACACCTGGATTTTATAAGACTGGAAGTAAGGACGGTGTAGTCGAGCGGAGATTATTAGGGCGAAAGCCAATTTTTCCAAGGGAAGATACCTTGATTCGGTATCAGTGAGGACTCTGCTTGTGTAGTAGACATATTTTTGCAAGTTCTTTTCTATTTTCACCAAAACTGAACTGACAACTTTGTCATTGGCAGAGAGATAAATGTAAAGCTCTTCTCCCTGTCGGGGTTTGGCTAATAAAGCGGGTGATTGTAGGTATTCCTTCAACTGCATCAACGCCTTTTCACATGCTTCAGTCCATTTAACCTTAGGTGCCTTCCTCAAAGCTCAGAAGAATGGAAGGTTTTTCTCTCTGGATTTGGAAATAAATCTCCCCAGAGCTGCTAGTTGGCCGTTAAGCCTCTGTATCTCTTTGATAGTCTTTGAGGATCTCATTTCCAGAATAGCTCGGATCTTTTCTGGATTTGCTTCAATACCCCGTTGAGTGAGCATAAACCCATGCAATTTGCCTGATTGTACACCGAATGCACATTTGTTGGGGTTGAGACTCATTCCGTGCATCTGAAGGGCGTTGAAAGTTTCTTGATGATCGAGCGCGTGTTGTTCGGCATTATCACTTTTCACCAATATATCCGCCATATAGGCTTCCACATTTCTACCAATTTGGTGTTTAAAGACCTTATTCACCAATCTTTGGAATGTGGCACCTGCATTCTTCAAGCTAAAGGCATGACTTTGTAGCAATAAGTTCCTCGTCCAGTGATGAAGGAAGTTTTTTCTTCATCGGGTTCAACCATGCGAATTTGATTGTATCCTGAGAAGGCATCTAGGAAGCTGAGCATTTGATATATCGATGTAGAATCAACTAACTTATCGCTGTGAGGCAAGGGGTAGCAATCTTTGGGGCAAGCTTTATTAAGATCAGTGAAATCTACACACATGTACCACTTTTCGGTGGACTTTTTTACAAGTACCACATTTGACAACCAGTCCGGATAGTTGACTTCCCTGCATTCTTCAAGCCAAAAGGCATGACTTTGTAGCAATAAGTTCCCCGTCCAGTGATGAAGGAAGTTTTTTCTTCATCGGGTTCAACCATGCGAATTTCATTGTATCCTGAGAAGGCATCCAGGAAGCTGAGCATTTGATATCTCGGTGTAGAATCAACTAAATTATCGATATGAGGCAAGGGGTAGCAATCTTTGGGGCAAGCTTTATTAAGATCAGTGAAATCTACACACATGCGCCACTTTTCGGTGGACTTTTTTACAAGTACCACATTTGACAACCAGTCCGGATAGTTGATGTAACGCCCCGACCCGACCCCGGGACCTCGAGCACGTTCACAGACCGGCCGTAGCCGAGTAGAGACGGGCCCCACTCGGATACAAGGCCTAAGTGAGTAAAGCAGATAATGCAATAAAATAATTTAATTATTCAAAAATAGCAGAGTTCAGCGAAAAATCATAAAAAAGGTTCATATACCCTACAAATACTAGGCCCTATAAGGGTCCTACAAAATAAAATGTTTCACACAAAATGAAAAGATAAACAAGGTCCTCGGACCTCTACAAATCCTCCCGACCCACGATCGGCTCCTGCGTGCTAGAATCCTACGCCTCAGGATCTGTAAACAAGAAGAAACAAGTGCATGAGCTTTCGAATGGAAAGCCCAGTAAGTACCTCTGCGAGGTTCAAGAAAATATGATATCAACAAATAAGAATATCAACAATCAAACTCGGGGCACGCCCCTCAAAACAATCCCTAGGAGTCTACCACAAAGAAACAAGCAAAGGCAACGACTCCTAGCTATAGAAGCCCTGGGGCTCTGATATGAATTCCAATGGAAGCTCCACAAATGTCTCCCCTGGTCAGTACCATCAGCGAACCTGCTCAAAACACGACCATCCGGTCGCTACGGCCCTCGGGTTGTATGTCGGTAGCGCCAACTCTCTATGTGTCGACAAGGCCAGCGAATCATCCCCACTGACGGGCAGGACAACCAGAGTATCGATCCCTCTGGCATAGTAATGCCTGAACATCAGGGTGTCCCGTCCCTGAACGTCCGCAAAGGAGCTCGCCTGCTCCACTGAATCCGGGCCGAAGAATAAACAAGCAGGGATCCCAACATCCCAAAACAATCAATCATGCTAAATAAAGGATTTCAGTAAATCAAGAAGCATGAATGAATACAAGCAGCATGTCAAGAACAAGACATATCAAGAAAACTCCGAAGAGTGGACCAAGGCAAGTGTACTTACCTAAAATCGCAGAGTCTCGTATTCCACGGGACTTCCTGACGCATCAATGTCAAAATCTGATAAAGACAATTCTATAATATACATGTCTATGCGCATTATATCCAAAATGCATGCTCTAACAGCCCGAGTCTAAATTTATGGGCCTTCCCTTGTGATCCCACGTCATTCCTCGTTAGATGATTAAACTTATCTATTGAATAAATCAATTAGTCAATCAATTAACTAACCAAGTTAATTAAACTGCTAATTGATTTTTAATCTGGTTCATTAATTAGTTCACAATTTAACTAATTAATTAATTTCCTAATTGATCATCATTAGCCAACTGCTCAAATCCGGACCAATCAATTAATCAAGTTAAATTCGGCCCACATAGGTTGGCTGAACCCAAGCCCACTTCGCTTAGAAGTTGGTCCAACCGATTATAATTGATTAATTAATTTGGTTCCACCCTTATTATAAACCCAACTTGATTAATTGATCAACTTGGTCCAAACTTAGCCATCTTTATGGTTTACAAACCTTTTTGGTTTAATTTATTAATTTTACTTTTGAATTCACCTGATTAATCAACCCAAACTAATCCATTATTAAGCTTGGCCCAATTAGTCAATTAATCAACTAACTATCCAATTAGTTGCCCTCTATTCAACTAAATATTCAATTAATTAATTATCATAATTAATTAACTCATAATTTGTTAACTTGTTAATCAATTAGTTATTAGATAATAAACTAATTAATTAATGAAACCAAATGACTTAGTTAACAATTAAATAAATCAAATACTATTACTTATTAGTTAATTAAAATAACTAACTATCCTAACGGTCTCTCTCTCTCTTATTTCTCTCTCTTCTCAGGCCGTGACCTCGCCGAAGGGGTGACCGCGCCCGTCGTCACCGTGGAGCTCCAGCACCTGTCCGGTGGTCGACGGCGAGCTCCCCGGCGGCCCGTGCCCGGAGAACCATCTCCGTGGTCCTCCCGGGCCGGTAACCACCTCCCCTTCCCTCCTGTTTTCCAGGTCCGCGATGGCGCCACCTTCTTCGGCGTCCAGTCCCCCCCGACAGAGACCGACGGATGGTCCTGTGGCCCCTCTCGGCGTTCCCCACCCTATCTACGGCCCGCCATGCATGCTAGCCGGAGAGATAAAAAACAGAAAAAATATAAAGCTCACCGGAGACAATGGTGGTGCGCTCGCGATGCCTCACCGCTCATTGGAGAAGAGCAGGGGATGGCGGTCTCTCCCTTTTCTCTGCTCCTGAGCCCCTGGTCGTCGCTGCGAGGATGCCTCCTGCCTTGCTCCACTCCCTCGATCTCTCATGGTGATGGTGGCTCACCGCCGCTCAGTGGTGCTGGTGCTTGAAGGATGTCTCCACGGTCTGTCTTTTATAGAGAGCTAGGTTGCATGGACAAGCAAATCGCGATCCCCTGATTGAAATCGCTATGTAAATCACTCGCCCATCTTACCATAATCGGAGATTTCCATATTCGGTGGAGCTGACCTCGTGGAGGTGAGTTGGCAACGATGGAGAAGAGAGCCTGTAGCCTTGGGATCATCCTTCGATCATACGTGCGGCTTGGATTTCGCCCACACGGTGAGGGCTCCCATACGCTCGCCATCGTGGTTGAATTGGAGGGTCAGATCGGTGCCTCGCGATCAACACTGGCTGAGATCTCTTGATCTCAATCGTCACTCTATACAGCTTCTGTGGTCTTTTGCGCAAGGGCCCCTCCTTTTTTCCATATTTACCTTTGGGTCCCTGGTCTGTGAGAGGGACACTTTTTCTTTTAAGTCCCTCGTCTTTTGCTATATCTCATTCGGGTCCCTCACCAGAGACAATCACTATTACTTCGTAGTCCTCAATCTTTATAAAATCACTTTTAGGTCCTTGGCAGCCCAATAATTTAAATTTATAATTTAAATTAATTTCCCTCTCCTTCCTTGATCAATCCTAATCATACCAACTTAGGACTTTCCCGATTTAATTAAATCAATCTTGATTTAATTAATTTAACCTTACTTCTTTACTTAGTCCAATCATGATCAACTTAGAGGGTTTCCTAATTTAATTAAATTGATCACTTCCAAATTTAATTAAATCAATCACTAATTTACTTAAATAAATTATGGAATAATTTATTTATTCTTTTTTAACTCTTCCATGCCCATTTTTACCAGAATAAATAAATGGGCATGGAAATTAAGTAGAGGAAAATTTTAAATCCTTTTTATTCATGAAAAAATCTTGGATTTTACAGTTGACAACCCTAATGAAATTTGCTTTCATCAATTTGTCAACCTCTTCCTCAGCGGCCTATAGGCGGTCTGGAGCAAAGCTTCTACGCTTCTGCACGACTGGTTTATGTTCAGGGTTCACATTGAGATGGTGCTCGATTATCTCCCGTGGGACCCCATCTATTTCTTCATCCTTACAGGCAAACACATCGGAATTGTTTTTCAGCAAATTTAATATTTCACTTTGTTGATCTTGCTTCAATTCCGCTCCCAATTGTACCATTCGCTCAGGCTGTTCTTCCTTTAGGGGAAATGCTATTAGTTCTTCAACAGGAGTTGGTCTGCGTTTCTCCCTTTCTTCATCTTCTCCCATCATCATTCAATAATGAGTGTTTCTTTTGCTTTGTTGCTTCCTTCCCCCAAGTTTTTGTGCATGGTGGTGTAGCATTGCCGGGAAGCCAGCTGATTGCCTTTCACTCTTCCACAGCCATTTGGAGTTGGAAATTTCATCATCATATGGTATGTTAACGGGATTGCTCCCATCAGGTTGATGGATAGCCTCCCTATTATGAAATTGTAGCTCGATGGACAACAAACAACAAGGAAGTTAATATTCACAGTAGTTGTCCAGGGAGGAGTGCCGAGAGATAAAGGGAGGGAGATCATACCGTCGGGTTGAAGGGGACTTCCAATGAACCCGATTAGGGGGGACATCACCGGCTTCAATTCTCTACCAGTATCTTCATTCGGTCGAAAGCGCAAGAGAAAATGATATCTACAGAACTCCTAATATCCACCAGGACCCGCTCAACAGTGAAGACCCCGATCTTGGCAGTGATTACCAAGGCATCGTCATGGGGTGGTGAATACCTTCCAAATCTTCATCCGAGAAACAAATCTCCATGGATGAACGAGATCTTTTGAGTGGTAGGATGTTCTGTATTGTTCCTACCATTCTGGCATAATTCTTTCTGGATGTGGAGCTTTCTCTTCCATATCCTGCCCCCCCTGCGATCATAGTGACGTGGGTGTAGCTTGGACGGACCGGTGGTGCAGAAAAGGAGCCTTCAATTTTCTGCTCCTTCTATAGGAACTGATCGAGCTTCCCCTCTCTAATGAGGCCTTTTATAGTGTCCTTCAGATGGACGCATTCATCTGTAGAATGTCCCCAGTTTTGGTGGAATTTGCAGAATTTCTTGCTCTTCTTGCGCTTAGGGTTGTCTATCATCGGCTGTGGTGGTTTTAGGATCTTCTGATCATGTATTTGCTGCAAGATGTCCTCTCTAGAGGCGTTGAGGATGGAATAGTTATCGTATCTTGCTATCCACTCTGGATCATATCTTTGCTGATGAAAGGATCTCTTGTCATCAGGTCGCACGGTTTGCCCTGGTTCCATGCGCCTTCCCTACGAGACCTATCTTCTTTTAGGATTCTCTGTTGGGGATCTTTATACTCCTTCTTTGGAGGTTCCCTGCTGCGGAACTCCTCCATCTTGAGGAGATCTTCTTTTTCCCATCTGGCCTTCATCTTCTCTGAGGCCACATATTTTTCAGTGGTGAGGGTGTCTTTGAATGGTCCCTTATGCAACCCTCTGGTTACGGTTCCCACAACTATAACAGAGCTGAGGTCCGTCATCCCCGTGATGTCCTTGTTAAAGCGACTGATATAGTCGCTTAAGCTCTACATCTGTTTTTGTTTGTAACCCAGGAGGATGATTGGGTTCTTCTTCAATCGCTTATTATTAGCGGAGCGTTGAAGAAAGAGATCGGAGAGCTGTTGGAAGCTATACACGGTCCCGGGGGGTATACTTCGGAACCAATCATGGGCGATATCCATTAGTGTTCGTGGGAAGGCACGACACATAACGGCTTCTGTGGTTCTATTAATCATCATTTCATCTGAATACCGTTCAAGGTGTTCAAGCGGATCCATTGAACCATCAAACTTCTGAATGTTTGGTGGCTTGAATTGATCTGGGAATGGAGCTTCCCAGATTTCTCTGATGAATGGGGAAGTGGGTTGTGGCACAAGCTGGAGGACCCTCGCTCTTTCAGTAATATACCGCCATGGCGAACGATGATGATGGTAGGGTGAATGCCGTCGAGGAGACCGATATCCAGGTGAGTATCGATGTAGTAAATGATCAAGGGACAACAAGTGTCGATCTGAGGCTGATCGATATCTGACTGGATAGTTCATGGGTGAGAGGCCTCTTTCTTTTGACTGTGGGGGTGCAGTGTGTCGAGCCGGAGACATGGAGATTCTTCTTTCCTGTCCATCTCTTCTTCCGTCTCAAACATTACGGACCCAATGAGGGTGGGGCGGATCTGAACTCCCAGTAGAGGATCCAGCGCTCCTATTTCTCTCTGGAGAATGCATCACCCGATGTCTGGGAGGGTGTGCAGCTGGTCCCTCCCTATCCACCCTCAAAGGTTGGGTGTCGTGTGGCATAGTGGTTTGAGAAACTCTCTATTGTACATTGTTAAGGGCGTGCTTTAGTTCCTCAATCTCTCGCGCTATGGCCCTGATCTGGGCATTATCATCAACGGCTCCCTTGCTTGTTTGGGGTACCTCCACCCCTTTTGGAGCTACAGGAGCGTCCCCATGTGTGTGGGTGTCTTCTCGTGGAGAACGCACTGGAGCTTCGCCTTTATCCTCTTGATGTTGAAGTCTTTTCAATTTCCTCACGGTAGTCACCATGGACTTCTTGCTCAAATCGTCCCACAGATGGCGCCAAACTGTTGACGTTGGAATTGAATTAGCTTTGAGATCAAACTCAATCCCTAATCAACGGTTGCATTTGTTTGATTACTGGGACTTAGAACAATGAGAAAAAGGAAGGAAATCAATCAATGAAGAGATAAAGACAAAGATTTAACATGGAAAACCCTGGATAGGGAAAAAACCACGGGTGAAAGGATCAAATCCACTAAAATCAAAGTGTTGATAGACATTTTTTTTTACTAGAGGAGAAGAAAATCAATCTCCAAAGAGACAGGGCTTCGCTGTCTGTAATTTCTCATGCCCCAAATGAGTTGAGGCTATCACCTTTTATAGGCTCCGGTGTCTTGGGGGAGAAGCCAGGTTTTTTGACACGTGTCTTAAAGAATTTGGCCACGTGTTTCGCCAGTTAAGCATCCATCTAGGTTCCAGCTAAGTACCCAACTGGATTCGAGCTGTAAACAGCTGTAGATCTTCTAGAAAACCAGCTTGTTAACAGCTAAGTTCCTTCCAGAAGGTTATTTCCAATAATTGTTGATATTCTGATGAGTTGGAGATGCATCTCAGGTTGATGAGGCGGTAAGTGCTTTCGGACCGGTGACCTGATAATACATATTTGTTGGCTTGGAACTGGTAGCTTGTTATGTCATATCCGGTTGATTCGATCTGACGTGTCATTGTGAAATATCAAATGTCAGGTTCTTGGGACCCTTAGTCCGATGAGGTGCTATGGTTAATCATCACAAGTGAAACTGATCGATCTAGACTCAGTCAGGCGAAGGGTCTTCTGGTGTTGACACGTGGACGATTTTGATGGGTGATACGTGTCTTACCACTTTTCCTCCTATCAGTATACATATATGATGATATATCCATATGTAATAAAAAGTTATGATTTGTAAATAAATGAAATCATTCATTTCCTTTCCTTGAACTTTTGTACTTAATCTGAGATTCTCAAGACTTTATCCGGGTAATTAATAATAAGGGTCCGCCACTATTAGGAATGGAAGAACCAATAATACCTAAATTAAATAAATAAATAATCATTTGTGATTCAAAATGTCGCCTGACGTCTTTTCACAGACACGATGCCAAGCGAGTATTTTCAATCCCACAGGAGGGTTGATCGGGAGTAGGGGTTGGGGATCAAGAAAGAAGGAGGTAGCGGCCGGTAGGGTTAGGGTTTAGCCGTTAGCATGGAATATGGTTGAGGAGGAATATATATATATATATATATATATATATGGTGTGATCGGCCGGATCACTGTACAGACAGTGATCCGGTCGCCTCCCATTTCGGCCCTTAAAGCATGTTTGAAGGATTTCCAACCATACGGATTCGAAGATCATTGAAAAATAAGCTAGCATGTCCATTTTCATATAATTTGGTGACCGTTTGGAACTCCACTTAACGGTTCTTATTTAATAAAAATCTTAAAGGTTCAGAATTTCAACCATTAAATGGGAGGACCAAACGGTCACCAAATTGTATGAAAATGGACATGCTAGCTTATTTTTCGATAATCTTCTCATCGATATGGTTGGAAATCCTTCAAACATGATCCAAGGGTCGAAATGGGAGGCAGCCGGATCTACACAGTGATCCGGTCGACCGCACCATATGAGCCCCCTCTCTCTCTCTCTCTCTCTATATATATATATATATATATATATATATATAGTCCTGATAGGATGTGGCCGGCAGAATAACTGTGTTGATCCGGTCACCTCCCATTTCGGCAGTTGGAGGATGTTTGAAGGATTTCCAACCGTATGGATGGAAAGATCATCGAAAAATAAGCTAGTATGCCCATTTTCATACAATTTGGTGAGGTGATAATCCTCCCACTTAATGATTCTAAACCGTTAAGATTTCTATAAAATAAGAACCGTTAAGTGGGAGGATCATCACCTCACCAAATTGTATGAAAATGGACATGCTAGCTTATTTTTCAATAATCTTTCCATCCGTATGGTTGGAAATCCTTATAATATGCTCTAAGTGGCGAAATGGGAGGCGACCGAATCAACACAGTGATCCGGTCGGCCTGATAATATCAATATCCTATATATATATATATATATATATATATATATATATATATATATATATATATATATATATATATATATACTTTTCATCCTTGAAAAAGGTACAATTGTCCACTTTCATCCCTGCATTTCCATTTTGTTCAATACGGCCCCTGTATTTTGCGTATTTTGGTCGAATACAGTCCCTGATGCTGACATGGCGCTTATGTGGCAGCCAAATGTATACGACTAAAATACAAGAGTATATCTTTATTTATTAAATTAAAAGCGGGATGTATTTTGCATAGGTGGACGTATCTTGTTTCTGTGGCTTGCCACATGTGATGCTGATATGGCAACAAAATTTACAAATTTTATAAAGGAATTTTAACCATAATTAAACGTTTAATGTTCCCAAATTAATAAACTAAATCCTAACCCTAACCTTAACCCTAACCCTAACCCTCTCCTTCTCGCCACAATAGCCGCCGCTCAAGAGTTTGTGATGTCGATGAGGGAGGCGAGCTTCTCAAGAACATCATTGGGGTCAGAGATGTCGCACTGGACATTCTCGTCCAGCGGGGATAGGGGACGACGACCAAGAGCAGAGAAGGTGGCGGGAGACAACGAAGACCTTCCATGGGCCACCGAGGGTGTCGGGGAAGGAGAGGATCTCATCGAGGCTATTTCTAACTGTACCAGTGACACCAACGACGAGTCCCACGCTCTTGTACTTGCCAGCGAGCACACCGGAGTCCTCATCCATCTTTTTCTGTCAATCATCAGAGGCTAAGAACATCACGACACGAAATCAAATGAGAAAGGTGTAAAATCCGAGAATTTTAGGGAATAAAATTTTTCTTGTTTTAGTTGTTATTCCCGATGATGTTTAGAATATAAACTTCCCTATTGGTGGATTAATAATTAGTGTTGATTAAAAAAAAATGGATTTAGATCCCAACTAGAGTTAATTGGGTTATTTGAGGACCTTTCGATAATTTTGAAAAGTGTTAAGGACTTATGAAGAATTGTCCTATCTCACAAAAAAGGGTCAAGGACTTAAGGGAAATGGATTTAATTCCAAGTTGGAATTAATTGGAGTTGATAAGGACTATATTGTAATTCTTAAAAGTCAGGAGGACAAAACAGTAATTGTATTCTCTCACGGGTTGGACCTAAATGTGACCTAAAAACATTCTAGGGACCTTTAGTGAATTTGTTATGAGAGAAGGTCTAATAGAGAGGAAACAACGGCTGAGATTAAAAGATCTCAGATCGTTGTCCATCTCAGAGCATTATAACGGTTCTCAGGACGCCACGTGTCAATCCAAGAGAGGATCCATCTGATGGTTATGGATCGCGAAGCAAAGGATGCGTATCTCAGAGGACACGTGGCAAGCTGAGATAAGTTCATCTTGGTGGATGATCTCGAGGCATTATAAAGGTGATTGTGAGGCCACGTGGCACGAGGAGATGTGTTTATCAATTCGTGTTAAGGATCTCGAGGCATGAGATGATGATCCAACCATTAAGAAAAAAAACAAATCTGGACCGTTGATCTGATTAATATCATATCCGAGACTTATTGATTAAATCTAAACCGTTGAAAGAGATCAAATGATCTCCGCCACTTATCGGAGTAATCTTATCCCGAGGCACCCTTTCCTCTCCCTCAGCCACCAACGGCTGCGCGAGTTCCTGGCGCTCCGGCCGTTTCGGGCGAGGAATCCGGCCGTGCCGGGAGAGCGGTGCCGCGATCAGCGGCGTTCGATGCAGGCATTGAGCGGCTATAAAAGGAGCCACCCTAACCCACTGTTTTAGCATCGCAAAGCTCTCGGGAGTTCTTGAGTGCACAGCTCCGGCGAGAGGATGACAGGGGGAAGGTGAAGCTCACAGTGAGCTTGTCTTAGTCTCCGACGGACAACTGCGGTTGCTCCGGCGACGAGCAGAGGGAGAGAACTTCTTGACGTCGCGAAGAGGGAGAGAAGAAGCTCACCGGAAGTCGTGGCCGAGCTCGTCGGAGGAAGACAAGCCCGTATTCCCTGCGTCTTCAGCACCTTCGTCGACATCAAACTCTCTGTAAGTACTTTAAAAACCCCGTAGAATGTTTCGGGACATTTCTTCATGCTTTTTAGTCGACGATGTGAGCTCGCCGGTGAAGGGGGGAGTTACGGCCGAGAGCTTGAACCCTTTGCGGGAAGAAATGGGAAGGTAGGCGTTGGAGAAGGTAATGTGAGGAGGTGAGGTTGAGCTTCGGGAGGAAAGGCCAATTTGGCGGTGGTGGCCCGGCGGAAGAGGCCGTCGGTCGCGAGAGAAATAACGAAGAAGAAGGAGATTAAAAAAAAAAAATTATGTTATGATTTTAATTAAAATCATAACTTAGACATGTGACATTCAAAAAAAAAGATTCCTCCTCCTCACTCCCCCATTGAACCAAACATAAAATTTTTCAAAACCCTCCAAACTCCCCCCCTCCAAACTCTCCCTCACCCTCCCCTCCAAACTCCCCCTTTGAACCAAACAAGGCCTTAGGGAAAAATATTAAACATTAATCATTTCTTTAATTAATTCCAAACTTAGGTACTGTGTGATAGTTAAATAAAGTTGGGAATGATTAATTGGTAATGGTATTTATTTAAAAGTCATAACTTAGTTAGTGTGACATTTATTTAAAAGAAACTATAGAATAAGTTTGATATGTTAGTTGATTAATAGAGGGTTAATGTTTTGATTAAAATATTAACTTAGTGGTTGTGACAAATAAATGGTTAATAGTAATCATTTGATTAATTTGTTCCAAAAATAGGTTGTGTGACATCTAATAGAGACTATAGTATTGTTTAATTAAACAAAGTGATGTCTTTAATTGAAATGGTAACTATGGTTTGTGTGACAAATTATTAGTGTGATTAATAATTTGAAAACTATAGTGTGACAATTGAAGTGTTTAATTATTTACTATAGTTGAAAGATTTTTGAAGCATTGTTATTATAACAAAGTTTAAGGATAATTAATCAATTAAAATATTTGTTACTTTGGAATAGTGACAATTTATTAAAAGAATAATTGATTAATTAAAGTAAAGTTTGGATGACTAATGGGTTAATCAAGGTAATGATTTTTAATTGAAACATAGGTAATGTGACAAGTAGAAATCAATTAATAGTTTACAACTATAGACGTGTGACTATTAATTGATTTAATATCTTGTGTAGTTCGGTAACTTTGTAGAACTATGAATAAGTGACAAGTTAATTTGGTTAATGGTTGTTTAACCAATAGGATTATGTGGCAACTTCATTAGTATGACAAGTTAATGGGAATTAATTTGTGTGACAAAATAAGTTGTATAGCTACAAAGGAATTATTTAGTAAGGTTACTAAGTAATTCAATGGAGTTTGTATTAATAAATCTGGGTTGTGTGACACCAATAATTTAATCAAATTTTGATTAAAAGTTCTTAAGATACTAAGGTCGAGTAAGTAAGTATTAACAGACTTGGATTAGTCACATAAGATTGGATTTAGTGGCCTAATGGGCTGGGCCCAAATAAATTGAATATTATTCTTAAGCTATCAAGAATGAGGATTTAGGGTACTGGAAAAGAACTAAAAAAAACCCTAAACCGGTTAGGACCTTAAACCCTGAGGTCATGAGTTACCAAATGACTAAAATGCCCTTCTTTGGCTAAAAAGGGTTAAGGTCAATCCAGACTATGTAGTGGGCTTGAAGCGAGCCCAATTCAACTAGAATGCTTGGAGATGACTAATTAAAGTTTGGACTCGACAAGTAGACTAGCGTTGACTAAGTTTGACCAGGTTGGGTCTAGGGTCAACCAAAGGATGTGTAAACTGGGGAATAAGGATTAGTGACCCGAGAAGATGGTCCTTAGGACCCGTTAGTGGGCCTAAGCCCAACAAGAACGAGAGTCATGCATGTGCAATTAGAGACATAGGGTTTCATTAAAACTTTAACTCTAATAGAAACTCTATTATCAGATTTTCTCGAAGATACTTAGAGGCATTCCAGGAGGAGTCTAGGAGAGGCTTCTAGCTCGAGAAGGAGGTAAGTACACTTGCCTAGCTCCCGCCCAGTTTTGGGTTTTATTGGCTTTGGTGTTGCCTTATTTGTTATTGCTTTTCTTGATTTCGTGCTTGTGCACGTTACTTTCATGCCTTGGATGTTTGATTCCATACTCGTGCATGCTTGTATGCCCCTTTGGGGGTATTGCTTCATTGATATCATAATTTGATATGATTGCATACACTCGAATTTTGTTCTCTTGGACATCTACTTCGATATTAGTGTATGCTTGTTGAGAGATTAGCATCCTGTAGGGTATGTTGTTGAATGTTGTGCATGCCTACCTGTTGACCGGCACGTGGCCGTGGAATCACGTGAGCTTGTGCGCTGGCCGGGTAGGTATACACCAACTATGCCGTTTCAAGGATTCCCCCATCCTCGTAATCTTTGTTTCCCGCCAGTGGGGGTAATAACTGGTAATCTTTGTTTTCCCGCCAGTGGGGGTAATAACTGGTAAACTTTGTTTTCCCGTCAGTGGGATGATACGCTGACAAGGTACGTCCATGTTTTAGATAGTAGCACTACTAGACCATGGACCGAGGATCGTTATCGGCTTAGGCTGGTAACCGATTAGGGAGATGACTTGTGAACTCTCAGGAGTACTTTGTTGAGATCCTGTGGTTAGGAGCCCTACCGTTGTAGAATCCCAGGGTTTTGGTTTGAGCGGGGCGTGGCCCTGTTGGTGTTGATTGATGACCTTTGATTTGCTCATTTTCTGACCTATCATACGTCATCTGTACTGGTTTGGATTTCCTTGTGATTCCTGCAGGGTACTTACTGGGCTTTCCTTTCGAAAGCTCATGCGGTTGCTTCCTTTATTTTTTTTTTCAGGTCCCGAGGAGTGGGTGACTCGGACTCGGGAGCTTTGCAAAGGACTAGGTTGACTTGTGGAGGTTCGAGGACCTCATTCTTCCTTTGAGAGAAAGATGTTTATGTTGTAGGACCCCAATAGGGCCTTGACCATAAGTAGGGCATGTAGACCCTTAATGATTTTTCTTTCGTTGTGACTCTGATTTTATCCAATTATTAAATTTGAGTTATTTGTTATCTGCTTCTATTACTTAGGCCTTGTATTCGAGTGGGGCTCGTCTCCACTTGGGTACGGCCGATCTGTTCACGTGCTCGAGGTCCCTTGATCAGGGTCGGGGCGTGACAAAAGGAAAGGATTGAGATGATCTGAGGAGTACCTTGGCAACGCCAATAATACCCGCCCACCACCAGCTCATCGTGGCGGTTGATGATCGGCGACAGAGGATGAGGAGGAAGAGAGATCTAGGAGCTTCGAGGGAATATCGGGTAGTCATTGGGGTCACCGTCGGAGATGGAGTTGACGACTTAGACATCCCTCAATCTGATCCACTCGTCTAGCTCTGATCTTGTCGAGCATCTCCAGTGCTTCATCCCTCGCCTCTTAAAGCTCATGTGGAGCAATGCCTTCAACGCTAAACCCGCTCCGATTTCCCTGCTCAGCAATATTGTCGGCGCCGGTGGTGCCTCCACTAGGACGCTGCTCGGGATGCTGCTAAAGCTCCGACAGCGTCTATGGGGGAAGAATGAGAGGGTTAGGTTAGGGTTTAGTTTGATTTGGGAATAATAGGAGATTAATTATGTTTTTTAATTTTATTGGCTTTGTTATTTGGATATAATAAAGTTAATTAAGTTGTTTTTTTTAACTAATTAATTATATTTTATTTTTTTAAAAAAAATGGCCATGTCAGCAGCATCATTTAAATTTTTTTATTAAGTTTTTAATTTTTATGCCACGTTAGTGATACATGTGGCACTCCACCTCAACAAATATGATTAAATGTAATGCCAAATCAGTAAAACACATCCAGTTTTCAATTTAAAAAATTAAAATATACCCTTGTATTTCAGTTTTATGCCATTTGGCTACTACATAAGCGCCATGTCATCATCAGGGACTGTATTCGAACAAAATACGCAAAATATAGGGGCCATATTGAACAAAATGAAAATACAGGGATAAAAGTGAACAATTGTACCCTTTTCAGGGACGAAAAGTGTATTTAACCCTATATATATATATATATATATATATATATATATATATATATATATATATATATATATATAGGGTCATGTTACTATAAAGTCGGCCTTACTACAAAATTTATAAAAATCTTAATGGGCTAAATTTTCACCCTTTAAGATGAATGATCATATGGTCACCAAATTGTATGAAAATCGACATGTTATCTTATTTTTCGATATTCTTTCCATCCGTACGGTTGGATTTGTAAACAACACTCTAAAAATGGGTGAAAATGAGGCGACCTTACTTGAATAGTAGTAAGGCCGACCTCCTAGTAACATGACCCGATATATACATACATATATAGATTCTAATCCCTTGGATCATTTGATCCAATAGTTAAGAATATAGATTTTAAATTTTTATTAATGAAATTTAAATTTTAAAAAAGTTTATGATTTTTATGAATATATAATGCTACAAAACCTTATCATTTTCAAATTAATCTAAACTTTAAAAATTATTAAATCTAAAAATAATTAAATTGGTTGACATAAAAATAAAAATTTTAAAATACATATTAGACTCAAGTTATAATATATATATATATATATATATATATATATATATATATATATACGGGATGATATTATAAGACCGACCGGATTACTATGCAAGTAAAGTCGTCTCCCATTTGGCGACTTGCACAGCGTGCTAAGGATTTCCAACCGTATGGATGGAAAGAACATCATAAAATAAGCTAGCATGTTAATTTTCATACAATTTCAAAACTTGTAGAGTTTTCATCTTAACTGATGAAAATTTATAAAAATCTTATCAGTTCAAAATTTCATCATTTAAGATGAAGACCCTACAAGTTCCCAAATTGTATGAAAATTGATATATTAGCTTATTTTTCGATGTTTTTTCCATCCATGGGTTGGATTTCCTCAAAACATTGTGCAAGTGGGCCAAAACGAGGCGACCGCACTTGCACAATGATAAGGCCGGCCGCATAGTATCAGCCCCGTATATATATATATATATATATATATATATATATACATATATATAGAGGCCTGATATCATCAGGCCGGCCAGACATCCGGTTGCCTGATGATATCAAGCCTTATCTATAATATATATAGTTATATATATAGATAATATATTAGATATAGTATATATATTTATCTCGATTTATGTATATTTTTATTTTTTATTTTTGATATATATATATGTAATTTTTAAAAACATATGTAGATATATAACTGTATTATCATGATAAGATAATTTAAAAATTACATATATATATATATATATATATATATATATATATAAATACATAAATAGAGATAAATATATATACTATATCTAATATATTATCTATATATATAACTATATATATTATAGATAAGGCTTGATATCATCAGCGGCATGTCAGACTATATATATATATATATATATATATATATATATATATATATATATATATATATATATATATATATTTGAACTTAAAGTCGAACTCGAATGAGCTAATCCTAACTTGATTTCGACTCACTTGTTATTCAAGCTTAAATTTGAACTCAAGTTTAGTTTGTTATTAAAATAATCGAACCGAACTCGAGCAAATATCGAACCGAACACAATTTGCTTACGAACACTTTGATCATTTGCCAGCCTTAGACACATGAGATGGGATGTTCATATCCTTGTTATTTTAAAATATTATATAAATAATTGGATTGTGTTTCATGTGTACTCAAAAAATTAAGGTTTTAAAATAAAAAATTTTGGTTTTAAAATAATTGGATTCTCTCTCTCGTACTTTGACACACTATTCATTTTTTCGTCCTTGTATTTTAAAAATCTTTGATAAGGTCCCTGTACTTCTGGGGTTTTGTTTGAATACGTCTCTAGTACTGACATAGCGGCACCGGTGGCATACGAAGTGAATACGGTTAATTTTTTTATTCCAGATGGCATGCCACATCATTATAAAATAAATTAGTTTATTCAAAATCCATTTTATCATACCATGTTTGCATACCACGTCATCCTAACCTACCACATAAGCCGTCACGTTAGAAATATTAGACACATGTGCCACCACATCAACACTAGGGACGTATTTGAAGAAAAAACCCCAAAGTACAGGGACAGTATCGAAGATTTTTAAAGTACAATTATAGAAATGAACATTGGGTCAAAATACAAAGACCAAAACTGGGATATATATATTGATAGAGGTAAAAGTGGGAAGACACGTGGCGATCATCCAGACAACCACTTGGAAGGATTATAGATTATTTTCTACTCGGATCCGAGGTATCTTTCCATATTGAAGGGCTGCAGGCCACCCTTCTCTTATGGCCGAGGAGTTGCAGACTACTCTTTCACCAAACTTCTCTCATGGTCGAGGAGCTGCAGACTTCTCTTATGGCCGAAGAACTGTAGACAACTCTTTCACCAGACTTCTCTTATGGCCGAGGAGTTACAAATTACTCCTTTATCGAGAGGACATGATCATCTCTGGGGAAGACGAAGAGGAAGAGGATTCATGGATCGATATCCACATGCAAACTATTAGGGTTGGTCTCAACTCTCCAAAACCAAAAAAAATAAAAGCCCAAACAAAAAATCCACCCTTGGGTGAGTGATAGAGTGGGCCGGCCGCAAATGCGGCCGGACTCACTCTATCATTCTTAATATATATATATATATATATATATATATATATATATATATATATATATATATATATAAAGAGAGAGAGAGAGAGAGAGAGAGAGAGAGAGAGAGTTGTCATAACGGGTTCATGGGTCGGGTTCGGGTCCGATCAAAACTTCTTCACCAGAGAAAAGGGTTACAATTTGTTCCCGTTTTTTGAGGGGGAAGCCGAGGACGGGGGTGGAGGATTGGCGGCTACGATCGAGAGAGTGGTGGCGGAGGGAGGGGAAGGGTGGGTGGGGTTAATTTGTGGTAGAGTGAGAGGGAGGAGGGGTCGAGAATGGAGAGGAGGGTTTAATGCCATGAGGGGTTGAGGGAGTTGAAGAATGTGGCGGTGAGTTGGTGTTTTCCGGCGAGCTCCGCCTCCATGTGGGGTTTGCGGAGTAGGGAGGGGATGAGGGACATGAGTGATGGGATAATTAAAAAATATTAATATTTTAATATATTAGTAAACATAAAAAATGCCACATCAGCTAATGATAAAAAAAAGTTAATATTTTAATATATTTTAAAATATAAAAATGCCACATCAGCAATTAAAAACGCAAAAAAATGGGGGTGACTCAAAGATTAGGGACCTTTCATGCACTAACTTAAAGTTGGGAGACTGGCCGTGAAAAATCATACAATTGAGGATGAAAAATCCACTTTTTGCTGTCACGTCAGCGATCCTGTGTGGCATGGTGAGTCAGCATGTAGCCGCCAAGTCAGACCATGTAAAACCGGCAACTAGCTAGTGGGACTGTTTTGTTACGTTTTGATAGTTGGGGGACGATTTTGTTACAAAATGAAGTTGAGGGACAAAAGTGAAATACGGCGAAAGTTGAGGGACGATTTATGTAATTAACCCGTACTAAAAGAGATGCAAAAACAAGATGGGTAAATTTTTTTTAAAAAAACCATGTGGT
Source organism: Dioscorea zingiberensis (assembly GCA_026586065.1). Classification (NCBI taxonomy): domain Eukaryota; kingdom Viridiplantae; phylum Streptophyta; class Magnoliopsida; order Dioscoreales; family Dioscoreaceae; genus Dioscorea; species Dioscorea zingiberensis. Next base: position 38,517,605 of record CM048824.1, read on the forward strand.
TTCACATATTTACATAATTGGAAAAGTGATTTTTTTTCGAAAAAAAATCTTGTGGTTTCACTAGTTAACAAAAAAGAGAAAACCGTTAAATCCCATTAATGGTGTTAATTTATGCTTAGTTGACAGGGGCATTTTTGTCCATTTTTTGGTTTCGATCTCTCAAACCGATGAAGATTTGAAAAAAAAATCTAATTTAGGATAATTTTCATATAATTTTTGGCATCTATTTTATAAAATGACAAAAATACTCCTGCCAACTTAACATCTTTAGTGTGAGTTAACAATTTTTTTTTTGTTAACAAATTATTTTTTAAAAAAACTATTTTTTTTATTATATAAATATGTGAAACCATATGGATTTTTTTTTAAATTTACCCAAACCAAATTTGGTTAAAGAACACTTGTATACTAAAGAATGAAAAGGCAAAAACTGACAGCCTAGAAATCCAAAGAAGATTTGTTGAAGGGCAGAGAAGTAGAAAATGGCACCAATATCAACACTTCCTCCAGAGAAGCATCACATCACATCACTGCCTCCATGTTTGACAACACACACTTTGACCAAAACTCCACTGTACTACATTGCATTCTCCCCATATATATATATATATATATATATATATATATACATTACTTCATCAAATCATCCCCCATCCATCTTTGCATGAACTTAGGTTTATGTTTTTTTAAGGTTATTTTATGACAAATGATATATTCATTGAAACCAATTTTCAAAAAGGAAAAAAAAATTGGCAACACATTGGAAGATTGAAAATTCAAATCATATCTATAAATTTTTTGTGGCTTCTCCATGTTTGTAATGTGTTTATATTAACTTGTTCATATTTATTTAAAAAAGTATATATATAATGAAAATTTATCAAATTATTATTTTAATATAAAAAGAGTTAGTAGAAGAAAAAAAACTTCTCTACTTTCTCTTAAATAAATAATTAAAATTTAAAAAAACTTTTTAAAAATATTTTTGAATTAAGATATCTAAATATAAAATAACAAAAATGCTAACTTACTCTTAGGTAGTGTTTGATTGTTTGTAACTCTCCATACATGTATGAAGAGTTACATGTATGAAGGGTTACATGATGAGGAGTTACAGTCATGTGTTTGGTTGATTATTTAAAAAGTGATGGATGTAACTCTCCATACATGAATGTACACTTTTTTGTGTTTGGTTGTAATAAAAAATAAATTGGATGAAGGGATATAGTTACCCTTATTGTGAGTGGTGAGGTTACCCCATTTTAAAAATTAAAGATATTTAAATATTTTAAAAAAACTAATAAATAGATTATTTAAATCAATTAAAATAAATTAATATTTTTGAATGTTGCATTTAAATTTAAAATATTTAAGTTAATTTAACAATACTCAAAATTAGGATATTTTAATTTAATATATATAATATTATTTTCAAATTACTTTAAAATAAAACCAAGTATTTGAAGCCATTTCATCTCCAAGTAATTAATCTGAATACTATATTATTTTCTAATTTGAAAATTACTTTCAAATTACTTCATCTCTAGAACCTAAATTTACAAATAACATCTTATAAGCAATTCTCCATATCCTGAATTTTCAAATAACATACTCATAAGCAAACATTCCAAGAATCATGGAAATATTAACTTTAAAATGACATATAAAACCAAATGGATACCCATAACTTGTCCCCAAAAAAGTCGATAATTATCAAACATAAAGGTAACATGTCCCACAAGAAACAAGCATTCCAACATAGACATAGACATAGACATAGACAAGAGTAATCCCACAAGAAACAAACATAAAGGTAAAAAGTCGATAATTGTCAAACATTCCAACATAGACATAAACACGACATGGTTTTAAATTAAAGTCTTCTACATGAGATTACTCTTGTGACCCCGGGGGTCCAAGGTAATCTTCAACCATTAAACGACGCATCATCTCAGTGGCTCCTAAAAATCCCCTTGCTTTGATATTGTCTCTGTGAAATCCGGGATTTTAGGGGTTAAATTTTTTTATTGCAAAATCTGAGGATTTTAGGGAAATTGTTTTACGTTCTTTAAATGATTGATTAATAAATGAAAGTCCCCAAGTTGGGTTAAATTGAATTTCATTAGAATAAAGAATTTCCTAATTAATTCTTTAATTAAAGAGGTTTCTTCAATTTGGAATTTATTGGATTTATTTATATATAAAAATAAATAAGTGTTTCATCACAATAGAAGTGATTTGATTGATCTTACATTAATGAAGTGATGAGATTAATGGTATATATATATATATATTAAAGTATATACATGATTAAAGAATTCAAAATAAATAAATAAATAATGAATAAGATATCACATGCATGATGATGGGAATTAAAGTCATTGAAGAAGACGTGCATGAGTGAATTTTTATAACGTGCGTAACTTGGGTTTTAAATAATAATAAAAAAAAAACACGTGAAGTGAAGTGATAGTAACAAATAATAAAGGGTAGTGAAACGGGTGGGAATGAAACGGTGGAAGATATTCGGAAGCGCGCAATCACCGGACGACCGTGGATAGCAAGATTTCAAGCAACGCTCACTCAGCGATCATGGGGATCGTGGATCCGTCTAAATCTCCACCGCGAACCTATAAGAAACGTTTCAAACCCTAGCGGTACGCTATTGCATCACCGTCGGGCTCTGGAGGTCGGGAGAGAGGAAGCCAAGGTTCCTATCGTCGAGCGCCACCCTCGAAGCGCCGCGAGTTGCTATCTTCGGCCCGGGATAGAGAAGGATAGCGAGGATTAGCCGGTGAGGAGGGTCGTCGGACAAGCGTGGGAGTGTCTGAGCCAGCGTCGCCACCTGAGCACCATCCCGATAGCATCGTGCACGGGTGCAGCTCGGTAAATGCCTTTAAACCCACTGTCGATATAAGTCTGAAACTCTTTGTTAAACTGTAGAATGAAAATATGAAAATGGTTTGGGCTTAAAAAAGTCCATTAACAAAGCTTCTGGTCTGCATGGCCCCTTATGGATGGTGTTCCTCTACGTTTTTACTAAGACTGTTGCAATAATAAGTTGGTGTGGGAATGGTTACATGGGTTCATTTGAGGCAGGAGTGAATGAAAAGGTTATATTTCATGAGTTTCCCTTAGTTAGGCCTATATGAAATCTTAATCATAGTGAAGATGTGATTGATGGTGCCTCTCTGTGGTGGTTGTATGGCCAACAATATTGATAAATTTAAGATTTCTGTGAAGGGTTGACTATGGTTAATATGAGTTGGTATCTATATAAACATCATTGAGAGAGTGGTTTGGGTCTTGAGGAGATGGGGGTATAAAGATCTGAGATACTCATATTGTTGATTAATGAAGTATATAGAAAGGTATCCATGTGGTTGAATTGGAGGAGTGTATGGTTAATATTATGTACAATAAGCCAAGTTTCTAATAGTTCACGTACGGTTTGATTTACTATGATTTAAATGGGCATGATGCAAGTCAAGTGCCTGTAGTTTCATGGGTGAAACATGGTGTCTACTGGTGCTTGGTAGAGTAAGTGTGAAGTGTATTTGAATGCTCGAGTACAGTGACTGTGAGAATGTTAAAAGAATAGACACTTGATAACTTTAATGGAGTGATATTTTTATTTCCAAGTAAAGGTGTTCCATGGTTTATAAGAGGCTGAGATTAAGTGTAGTTCAGTTTTAGTTCAAGGCTGAGGAAGTTTGTGGAGGAGACTGTGTGGACAGATCACGTGTGTAGGATGTTTAAGAATTGTGATGCATTATATTTTATCTAGAAATAGTTGATAACGGTAGTGTATGGCTTTTGTGTTAGTGTGCAAGTATGGACTTGACCTGGTTATGAAGCATGTTGGTAGACAGTGAAGTTGTGTTATGGGTTGCATGGATTTAAGTGAAAATTAGTAAATATGAGAATGATTTTATATAATTATTTAAAAAAATGGATTGTTTTAGATGGGCCCTGGGCCGGCTTGATGAGTTATAAGTTTGGGCATGGACTTAATTAAAAGAATTAAGTGATTAAATCAATTATAAGATTTGGGTTGGATTTACCTAATGGGCCTGGCCCATTTAGATGCACATGCATTGTAGATAATATTGTTTGAGCATCCGTGCGTGTGTTGAGTGCGAAATCTATGTATACAGATATTGTCGAGGAGCGTTGAGCTTCGTCGGGACAGATTCGGCGCAGTAGTGGATTGCGTTTCGAGGTAAGTGCCTTTGCCTAGCTCCCACCCAGTGATGGGTTTCTTTGACCTTGTTGTTACCTGGATTGGTGTTTCTTTGTTGGTTTTGTGCTTGTGTATGTTGTTATGATGCCTTGGTCCTCTGTTGTTGATTCCATATCTGTTGGATGGTTTGTTGCTTCCATATCTGTGGATTGGTTGCATGTATAAGTTTGATGTTGGATGCTTTCCAGGCATGCCACCGTGGGACCAGGGACACTCTTGTGAGACTTCGTGGTGCTTGTGTTTAGGTGGGGTTGGTATGTCTCAAAGATCGGGTATGCGTACTCAGGAGCATAGCCACCTGTCGTCCAACACTTGACCATTGAGGCACACGGCACTTGTGCTGACCGTGGAGGTGTGATTGGTCGGGCTTAGGGGGCCCCATTTGATTGACTCGTTGTGTTGACTGATTGTCATGATTTGTCTATCTTGACTATTTGGACTGTGCTTATCGTGATTCTTCTGCAGGGTACTTACTGAGCTTTCCTTTCGAAAGCTCACTTCACTTTCTTTTTCTCTTCCAGGTTAAGAGGAACAGATGACTCAGGGTTTGGAGCTGCGCATGGGACTGGGATAGGTTGGAGAGGTCCGAGGACCTCAGATTGTGTGAGAGTTTCACTTGTAGGACCCTTATAGGGCCTGATCTTGTGTAGAGCTTTGTAGGGTACTGGAACCCTTAATGATTTTTAATTCCGTTGTATAACTCTGATATTGTTCTTTATTATTAATGAACAGTTGATTATTATTGTTATCTGCTTATCATTTTTAGGCCTTGTATCCGAGTGGGGCTCGTCTCCACTTGGATACGGCCGATCTGTTGACGTTCCCGAGGTCCCTGGATCCGGGTCGGGGCGTGACAGTCTCCATTCAAATCTATGAATAGGCGGTTGACATCTCGTATTGTGTAGCCATATTGCATTATCTTCATGCACTCATTAGCAAGGTTTGACGCCATCGTCACTTCGTTGTTGTTGTTGATTGCAATAGATAACTTGTCAATACTAGTTTGCATACCACGCATAACCTCTAACTCATTCGACATTGACCTTTTCTTTCCTCGTGTTTTCTTTGACCTAGTTGAGGACTCCGAGGATGAATTATCAATAGGGGTAGTCATGGATGGTGTTTGAGTAGGAAATGGGGCAACATCATCTATGTTAAAGGCAAAACCTGTGTCATTGTCATCTAAGCTCACATTTGCATTATCTTGCTCATCGCTTTGTGCATTTGGATCTTGTCCAAGATTGTCGAATGTTTGTTTAGCAAAATGTGGTTGCTTGATCATTTCCACAAACAATACCTAGTAACTCATAGTCCTCAATAGATTTGTTAATATAAGGCTAGCATTCTGGATGTGTCTGCACAAAAACATGTACAAGAATATTAATAATTGAAGGAACATAAATATTCAAAGAGATCATTGAATTGATGAATCATGTGTTGGATTAATAAGAAATATGATTATCAAAGAGATCATTGGAACATAAATATTCAAATCAATTACATACACGGCTCGTGAATAAATTGAACAAAATGTCATTGAAGAAGAAAGCTTAAAATTATGAATTCAAAAGCTTAAAATTATTAATAAAATACATATATAAGAAAACAATTCATTTTCATTGTACTTACTTGAACGTAGACCCTATATTCATCATCTCCCATTATTATCTTCTTTGTTGCATCATCCCAACCTACTCCACTCAACTCCTTCAAGCGTTTGATAATGCCCCACTTTCTCTTAAGTGTTCGAAAGTGGTTGTGCATATGAATCACATTGTACTCCCCTTTGAACTCAATACTTAAGGCTTGGACAGCAGCTACAAAGGCAGGCTCCTTGAAGGATTTGTCGGTCTTCAAACCTTTCTCCACTTGGGTTGCCATGAATCGTAGGAAAAATTTGCTTTCAACTGGCCGCCAACGCTTGTTAGTGCCCTTGTTTTTGGCTTGGGAGTTGCTAGTGCCTTCCATATTGTGCTGTAAAAATAAAATAATTCATAAATAAAAATTTGTGATACATAAACAACTCCTAAAACATTTTATTAAAACATGTTCATCGAACATATAAATTCTAGATAACACTTTTAATCAAAAGTTTACCACATTCAATTGTTCAATGAGTTCAAACACAAAAGCTTACCACATTCAAGTGTTCAAGGAGTTCAAACAAAAAAGCTTACCACATTCAAGTGTTCAAGGAGTTCAAATACAAAAGCTTACCACATTCAATTGTTCAAGGAGTTCAAACACAAAAGCTTACCACATTCAAGTGTTCAAGGAGTTCAAACAAAAAAGCTTACCACATTCAAGTGTTCAAGGAGTTCAAATACATTAAACAATTTAATTTATCTATTATTCCACAACTCATCCATTATCCTCTCCCGAAATTGCACCCATTCTCGAGCATCTTCACGTTGTTCCCTTCTTGTAGTTATAGTTTCCGACTGTGAAGCCCATTCTTCCTCTGTTGGAATTAACTCATCAACTCCCATTGTGAGTATATAGTTATGAAGTGTACAGCATGCCAAAACAATGTCCACTTGAGTTTTGAAAGGAAAAAAGGGCCTAGATGTAAGAATCTTGAAACGACCCTTGAGAGACACAAATGCTCGCTCTATGGAGGTGCGTGCTGAAGAGTGTCTATAATTAAACAGCTCCCTGGGAGTCTCAGGAGTTCTGGATCCAAAATCCTTCAGATGATATCTAACACCCCTAAACGGGGCGATGAAACCAGGCCGAGTAGTGTAACCAGCATCAACCAGGTAATATTTCCCTAAACATTTCAAAAATAATCATATAATATTCGCATGTTTAAAGAGAAATCAAAATTAAGGGCAACTATAATATACCTTCGGGGACTTTCAGGCCGTTGGGTCTATTTAAGGCATCTCGTAAGACAAGGGCATCATGCGCAGAACCCTCCCACCCAGCCAACACATAAGTAAAACGTAAATCAAAGTCCACTGCTGCTAAAACATTTTGTGTGGGAAAACCTTTTCGACCACGGAATGATGCTGCCATGTCAACAGGGACACTAGCATGTATATGAGTCCCATCGAGGGCACCAATACAATCCTAAGAACATATAGTATGAAAAAATCATAAGATAATAGTCAAACCATTAAAGACAACTAATTTTTTAAATAATTTGACCCATACCTTGAAGTACGGATATAACTTAGGTCTCGCAGCTATATAAGGTGATACTGATGTTGAAGGTGGTTTGATGTAGTCACCTTGTATCTGTCCTATGGCCCATAAGACATGGTTGAAATATCTACTCACGGTCTCACCTGATCTAAGAAAATTGTGGCCAATAACCCTGTTACGTTGGTTATGCCCAACGGTATGAAGGAACATGAGTAATTGTTCTTCAACAGAAACATGTGCTGAATCCTTTAAAAGAGCACGTGAACGTAGGATAGACGCAAGGTTGAAAAAAGCCAACTTGCTCATCCTAACCATGTTAATGCTGGTCGTGTCATTACCACGAAGTAGTCGATCAAGGTAGTTTTGCCTTTCTAATTTCCTTTGAGCATGGAACTGTCCATACAATCTTGGTCTTGAGTAATACCATCTTAGGAGGAAGAAGCATGCAAATGTGGCTACTATGGCAGCCCCGTTTTGTTCCTCCTTTGATATCTTCATATTATTTTGGATCTATGAATAAAGGAAAAACCATTGTAAATGTTATTAGTAAGATTGCTCTTTGCTATTGGTTACAAATACTTAAATGTTACGCAATAAATCATAGTTAATTGAGGATTATAATCATAAGAAGAAAGACATCATCATAGAAAGATTCTTTTTGAGGGTTATAATCAGTACTCTTTGTCTCTTAAAAGGAAGCAAATCATCCAACTATCACTGAAAAAATATCTAGTTTGCAACACAGAATCCCATATCCTGATGTGCATATTTACATGTATTTATAGAAGCATCTCAAGTATCAAAGTAGAACATCCATACTAAAAACAACTTTCTGATTCATTTACCAACTATCCAACACCATATCCTTAATGAACCCCAAATAAGAGTTCAGTTTTATCAATTACATACACGGCTCGTGAATAAATATTCTTTATGTTAGGTGCATCTTATAAAAAATCTTAAAGGGTATCAATATCAAATGCAAGTAAGCAAAACAGTTGGATGTTGCTATGTTTCGATACAGCAATTATTAACAAGAAATTTGCTTGCTTTCATTAACATACAAACAATAACGACATCATTATTAACAAGAAAAAATTTGAAAGAAAAAGAAAAACATCTACAAATAACGACATAAAATTTGCTTGCTTTCATTAACATACAAACAATAACATTTTCATGGTTCTTTAATTTGTTCCCAGTGAAAACATGCACCAGCTTCTACAAACAACAAGATGCATGAGTAATGAACAACAAACAGGTATAAGAACTCAAGAACTATCCACGAAGCCTACTAAAAAGTCTGAAATTCATGTTTTTATACCAGGAAGTGAACTACAAATAATCAAGATTCCATTAATTCTAAGAACTTAAGAAGAAACATAATAGATCAATGAGTGACATGAGATATTTTTTAAATTATTCAAAAAAATTTCAACAACTAACTATATTTAAATTATTCAATACATTGTAATTTGAAATCACCTTTTTATGTATAAGTAACATTTGTTTATTTTGGTCCTTTCATTTTAATTAGCATATGGAATATGGCAGCCTTTTTCTCCCTCTTTATCTTTTAAAAGGTAATATGTTAGCTTCACTTTTAGAGCAGTACAAATTATAAACAAAAAGATAAAATCTAAGAAAATTTGATTGTACAAACTACATATGATGTTACAAAAAAAATACTTCACCTCTTTGATGAATTTTGGACCCAAAACACAAGCAAAAAATTTGGCATATTAATGCCTGGAAGCTACTAAAGAACAGCCTTGAAGTCATTCCCCACACACAATAGAATTCTATGGAAACATCAAAGCACAAAGCTAAAGCAATGAGACTAAAAAGAAAAGTCCAACAAAGAAAAAAGCATATCAGAATATATGGCAAACCATCCAATTCTCCAGTTTCCTTGTTAAATAAAATCGATCTCTACTGTTATATAAAAATTTAGTCAGTCATCCTTGCATGTAAAAGTTAAATTAAAAGTTAAATTAAGAAGATATCTAAACAATCAAGCGTTTCCAACATTGGAGCATTGCCAATTAGCATATCAAAGTAAAAAATCATAGGAACATCACATCTAAGGCATTTCATTGACACCAAGATCCCCTCAGGCATTAAGAACGCACCACATAAAGTTCATACTTTGCAATCTTCCGGATCACAAAATCCAGGACATAATAACCAAAGTGCTTTAGTTATTTAGCAAATCCAATATAATTAAATCAAAAGCATAGAAACTAAGTCATATCAAGATAAAATCGACAACCCCGACATTCATTCACAAAGCATCGGATCAACGAACCTGAGAATCGGACGGGCAAAAGGCGAAACACCGATGGACGAGCGCCGAAGTATAAGGCTTACAAGCAGCAGTGAAGAGATCCGCTACCAAGGAAAGGTCCGGTGATGACGGACAGTGGCAAAGGCTGACGACGGCGAGGGTCTTGCGGCACGACTGGATGTCCTCCCAGGGACTAGGGGGAGCGCCGCCTCCGACGTACTTGAAGCGAAGGGAACCGGGGTTTTGCCAAGCTCGTGGGGGTGGGGGGGAGATGGGGTGATGTTAACCCTAAAAAATGGATGAAATAATAAAGTTAAATGTGTGTAACTCCTCATCCCATCATTTCAAGTGTAACTCCCCATACAAAGTTTTTGTATGGGGAGTTACACACACATAAATAAATATCCAAACAAACAAAAAATGTAAAAAATAATGTATGGGGAGTTACCCATCCCTGGATGTAACTCCCCATACACTCAACCAAACACTACCTTAGTCTTAGAAGTCCTTTATTCAAAAGTCCATCTAGCAAACTAAAAAAAAATCTTTTTTTTCATAAGTCAATCCAAACAAGGCCTAAAAGAGAAAGCTTCTACTTCCACAGGTGACCAGCTACATCTCCGTTTAATAAAACACCCACTCCCTATCATGTGACAAGTCAAAGCTCGTTTTCATTAAAAAAAACCAAGTGTGACATGGTTGGTTGATTAAAATCAAAAGCTTGGTACACTTGTCTCCTTTAAACACAACCAACATTGATTTGAAGCCATACTTTAATTAATTCTTTAATTAACCATAGTCACACCTAGGTAGTATTCTCTTAAACAACCAGTGGTTATAAAAGAGTTTCACATTAATATATAGTTTCTTATAATTTTGTTTTAATTTGTAATTATTTAATTAATTACTTATTTAATAAACTCGGATTTATTATTTAGAAATTAAGTAATAATTACAAGGAAAATAGAGGCGTTACAGCAATGGAAATAAAACAAACATTTCAAGTCAATAAACAATAGGGTATGATGCTTTCGTGGCAATGCCACATAGACCAATGTTCCGTTGCATCCTCATAAATCCATGCCCAGCTCGTGCCCCATGAGTTCTTCAGCAGCCAATATTGAATACCATTACTGTCAATTCCATAACCCACCACTGTAACAGCATGGTTTATTGTTGGCCCACAATCACCTTTAAAGATCCCGCCGGTGTACTTACGGAAGCTATCGCTAATAACAATGCCGACCGATACCGGCTGGTATGCGACCACCCTTAAAAGGTTCCACACGCTGTTTCTCGGCACCCATTCGAAGGCATTGATTTCGAATGTAATATTTGATTCCTTATGTCACGCCCCGAACCCGGGTCCCGGGCCTCGGCACGCGACAGACGCCGCGTACTTATAGGGTCACCCCTATAAGCACGCAAGGCTCAGTAACAGAAGCAGATAATTAAATCAGAGTTTAAATTATAAATCAGCGGAAGAAATATATATAAGGCTTTTTACAAAACCCTAGCAGGTCCTGAATGGTACAACTCTCACTCAGAAAGAAATGGAGGTCCGCAAACCTCAGCTCAAAATATCCCCGACGCTGCTAGGCTGTCCTGCAGAAGCTCTCTCCTGAGTTCCGCTCCTAGTTACTCGTAAGGTCCTCGACTAGTCCCGACCCTACTCCTCATTGTCACCTGAGAAAAACATCCATCAAGTGCATGAGCCAAAGAAAGGCCCAGTAGGATCGCCAGAAAAGTAATAAAGGTGGCGAAAGCCACCGACAAAGATCAGAATAAAGTAAGTGCAAATATACAAGTGCGATAACATCACAAGCACATAATAAATCTTAGGAAAGTGGATAAATCCATAGATGTACTCAATCTCTGGCATATGTGATACTAAGATGTCTACGACATCAACGACACCATCGGTATCGTCTTCGGCCTAAGCCGGATAATACTATAGCTAACATGTGCACATGGCTAGAAAATACCGCTCTCTGACTGAGCCAGGTGGCCAGATATTATACACCCTCTGCCGGGGCCTCCATCCGATGGAGCACCAAGTGCTCGTGGCCAGATATTATACACCCTCTGCCGGGGTCTCATAGTCAGATATTATACACCCTCTGCCGGGGCATCCGTCCGATGTGTCATGCCTGTACGTAAGAGATTGCTAGTACGAATACCTAACAATAGGTATATCTATATATCCAAGGCAGCAACATCTCGAATATATAATAATCAGTGATCTCCTCGAGATCGGAAGCCAATACGTATTTAAGGAACGTCTCAACTCAAATACGTATATAAAAGCATGAAAACAAATATCTCATCGAGGCGTAAAGCCGATACATATGAGGAAACCCATCTCGAATATGTATTGGAAACATCTCAAGGAAATAAGAGTACGAAATCAAAAGCAAGGTAGAAGAAAGGAATAATCAATGCAAAGACTAGAAAGTCAACAAACTGCTATGGAGTACCATCCCCCTTGACCATCCCAGGTGCAAGTAGGATGCCAGAGGGTACTCCACTGGCCATATGCCATGGAGTATCACTCCCACTGGCCACATGCCATGGAGTACCACCTCCTGGCCATCCCACAACAACACAAGAAGAATGTCAAGGGGTACTCCCTCAAAGCAGATCATATCGGAATATACAAGCTCAAACAAATGCAACAAGCATAACATGTCAACAGACAAAACAGGAATCAAAAGATGGACTCCAACCTCCATCTAACACAATAACAACAGAAATCAATAGAATACTATGAGTTAGAAATACTCACAGTACCCGTGCGACATCCTACCTTTTTCACTCTTGGGCCTACTCGGGCCCGATCCTCCCAGTCTGGTCCTAGACCGCCTCACCACATCCTAAACATGGTAAATGTTCATCATATAACATTTCATAATAATTTGAATGCATTACATGCATTTAATTACCCTAATCGTGAGTTTACCGAAAAGTCGGCTTTTTAATTTATAACCGATGGATCCAGGCTCTTAGACACCTACCCGCACCATTTTTATTAGTTTAAATGTACCCCCGAACTATCGGAATGATCATAATCGAATTCCGAGTTGTTTGGAAAATTGCCAAACTTACGGTTCTTGGGTACTATTTACTGCTACAGTAACATCCGAATTTCATCAATTATCCATCTACTTCTCTCTGTGCTTTTCCATTTCTAAATACATCATTGAGCCTTCCCAAAGGCTGTTCCTGAAGTGTTATATCACAGTGTCAATTTATGTTATGACTCACACACAACTAAGGTCAAACCAATACAACTTCTTTAGAAACATAAATGTGTGTACTATAGCATTGATAACAACAAAATGTATATGAGCATGCTAATGTTATTTCCAGGTTCTTGCAACTAAATGGCTCATCAACTGAAATCTTAGAATGGAGAGAAGAAATCATGGACATGAAAAGAATCTCCAAACATTGTCATAAGGGAGAACCGATCTGCAGGTTTTTTTTTGTAGTAAGTCAATAGTGCCTTCACACAAGATTTACACAAGATAAATCCACTCTCACAAAATCTACAACAAGTATTGCAATACATTCTCACAAATTCTTCCCACAAAATCTGTAGTAATATGACAATTCTTTCTCACATCTACAGTAATAGCAGCCACAATTCCCTCTAGAAGCTTTTAACAAAACCAAACATAATTCCTCCCAAAGGCTGTAGTAAAGGCAGCCACAATTCTTCCTAAAACTGCAGCTACGACAGCCACTATTCCTCCTTGAACTGCAGCAAAAAATCAGCTGCAACAACTCCTCAAAATACAGCAACAATCACCCACAATTCTTCTTCAAGTTGTAGCAAACTCAATTACAACAACTCTCCAATCTGCAGCAAAAAGTGGCTGCAACTACTTCGCAAAATGGTAGTGAAAATTCAGCCTTTAATCCATGGAATTAGAGGATACTAGTAATTTTCAGGATTATAATCTCTTTCTGTCTTGTTTTCTTCCTTGATATTATTTTGAGATCAATTATTAAGGAAGACCAAGGGCAACAAAGACGAGTTATGTGCCAATGTAATAGCTCCCTACAACAACTAGAGAAGATCAACAACCAGCTATGTGTAAAGGAAATCAACCTTGGAAACACTCGGTTGGCAAGGGAGGAAGCCAACCACTAACTTTGTGGGATTATCCATTCATTGGACACAAAGGGCGAATTCATGCAACTAGAACCACTCAAAGGACCAAACATTAAGAAAAATGGACAAAGAACTCCATCACTATGACAAGGCTGTAGTCCTTCAGTTAAAACATGAATTTAACTGACAACCAAGCAGAAATATTTAATTTAGTAAACTAGTGATACATGAGGGGGAATTTCATAAGATCTCAAATTCACAGATCAAGGTAGCGATCAATTCGATCTCCACCCAAACTAAGTTTTATGTTCAAGGATTAAAATTTCTCAAATCAAGGAGCTCACCTCAATTATACCCTATGGTTCTGCATAGAAGTAGCCTTCACCGACGACCCTCGTCGAATCATTCCAGACGGCTCAACCTCTGCCACATAGCTCCATCCAGGCCATCAACTTCCTCTCCACAAGGATCCTTGAAGCCATTCCATAGCTAAGCCAAACTTGAGCTTTGCTAGCAAAAATTTGCTTACCTGGTGGCGGAGAAAGAGAAGACGAGGCGAGGGTTTTCCAAATTGGGGAGAGAAAGTGAGGGTCTCACGATCTCGATGTCGGCCCCGGTCGGCGCATTGGAGCCATTGAAGACGATGGGGAGTTTCCCCAATTCCTTCACATCTAAGCATCATGTAGACAATCCCCTTTTTTTGCTTTTCCTTGGAGGACTGGCTCCCTTAACAAAGGGTTGAGCATTGCCTCTACGTCCTATCAAATGGATAGTCAAATCAATGGATGGGGGTAAGTTGTGGTTGCATTAATGGGGCTGAAGTTAAGGCCATAAGAATTATAATTTTGCCCTAACTTAATTACCATAATAAAGCTTGTGTTCACACAACATTGGTTTTCTTTCACTTAAATTCACACTGTAATCAACAAAGCTTTCACATGGGGCCACTAACATAATTATGTCTAGTTCAAAGAGATCATGAGGCTTTTGCCATTATGCATTTTGGTCCTCCATTAAAATCCTTTCGACTTTACACCCAAGCCCACTTATAATATGAACTTTACATGCAAATCATTCTTGGTGTTTTGCACCTAAATCCTCCCACACTATGATATTTCCACTCGCAAATAAATGACAAATATTAATACTAAAAAATTTCCTGAATCTTCATCGCTTATTATATTAAATTTCTATTTAATAAATCTGAAAAAATAAATAAAATTCTTATTTATTTCGGGGCGGGTTTTACACCTTATCTTTTTGGCATGTGCCTTGGGCCCCTATATAAGGGTAGTCTGATTCAGTGGTCACAGTCCACAAGATGTTGTACAGATAAGGGGATCAACACGACTGTTTCGATCTTGGTGATCCCTTCCACTACGTACCACAAACAAGAAATGCCCAATGTGATCTCGTTTCACATATAATTCAATTCATATCAAACATATGATATATATATATATATATATATTGTTAACGAGATTTTCGGGAAGATCCCAAGAACCACGTAAACCCTTGAATTTATAAGGGTTTTTTGGGGAAATGATCCAAGAAGAGCAAGAAAGAGAGAATCAAGAAGACAAACACCAAGGTTTTAACGTGGAAAACCCCTTGAATCGGGGAAAAACCACGGATCTCCAAGCTTGGGAGGAGAAATTCCACTATGAGCGATTCTTTTACAAGGAGAGAGAGGGAGAGTGTGAGTACAAGGGGTTCCATCCATTTACAAGTGAGAGGCCTTGGCTATTTATAGGCCTGAATCGTGACCTCTTCGGTTCTTCAGTTCGGCTGTTGTTCCTTCTAGAAGGGTTCAGAGCCCCTAGGAAAGGGAGAAGAGGAGTCATTCGGAAGGCTTGGTCGGAATTCTCTTCGAAGGATTTGCTTGGGAGACCATTTGGAAGACTGTTCGGAAGGCTGCTTGGAAGCTCTTCTTCCATTGGAATCTGCTCAGGAGGCTCTTCAGGAGACTCTTCGGATTGCTCTTCAGGGGTACTCTTCGGATTTTTGTTCAGGAGGCTCTTCAG
Organism: Dioscorea zingiberensis; assembly: GCA_026586065.1. Classification (NCBI taxonomy): domain Eukaryota; kingdom Viridiplantae; phylum Streptophyta; class Magnoliopsida; order Dioscoreales; family Dioscoreaceae; genus Dioscorea; species Dioscorea zingiberensis. The sequence continues at coordinate 38,533,423 of CM048824.1, forward strand.
AAGGCACTTCGGAATTATGTTCAGGAGGCTCTTCGGAAGCTCCTCGGAATTCTGTTCAGGAGGCTTCTCAGAATTCTATTAAGGAGGCTTCTCTTCTTCTGGGAGGCTCCTCTTCTTTTAGCTCCTCTTCCTCTTGGAGGCTCCTCTTCTTTTGACTCCTCTTCTTCTGAGAGGCTCCTCGGTTCTGAGTAGAAAATAGTCTATGATCCTTCCATGTGGTTGTATGGATGGATGCCACGTATTTTCTCACTTTTATCCGTATCATCAGTCCCTCCCCAAGTATGCTTGCGATGAGTCAGAGTGATGAGTGAATATTCTTCGGTCATCGGTCGACTCAAAAAGCTAAGCATATAATCAGTTGGATGAGTTGTTTGGCCAAGACGCAAAGCCATTTCCAGGGAGGGGGTTGTAGTCTCGCAATCAACGCGCAGAGACCTTTCCCGAGGAGGAAATTAGTGACTCGCGATCAATGCACAGAGACATAATTCCGAGGAGGGGAATTCCGAGGAGGAAAAAATTCTGAGGAGGGAAATTAGTGACTTGCGATCAAAGCGCAGATACATAATTCCAAGGAGGAAAATTCAGAGGAGGGAAATTGGTGTCTCGCGATCAAAGTGCAGAGACACAATTCCGAGGAGGGGAAATTCCGAGGAGGAAAATTCAGAGGAGGGAAATTGGTGTATCATGATCAAAGCACAGGGACACAATTCTGAGGAGGGAAAATTCCGAGAAGGAATGTTGGTGTCTCACGATCAAAGCGTAGAGACATAATTCCAAGGAGGAAAATCGGTGTCTCGCGATCAGAGCGTAGAGACATAATTCCGAGGAGGAAAATTCAGAGGAGGGAAATTGGTGTCTCGTGATCAAAGCGCAGAGACACAATTCCGAGGAGGAAAAATTCCGAGGAGGAATGTTGGTGTCTCGCGATCAAAGCGCAAAGACATAATTCCTAGGAGGAAAATTCCGAGGAGGAAAATTGGTGTCACGCGATCAAAGCGCAGAGACACAATTCCTAGGAGGGAAAATTCCGAGGAGGACTGTTGGTGTCTCGCGATCAAAGCGCAGAGACATAATTCCTAGGAGGGAAAATTCCGAGGAGGAAAATTGGTATCTCGCGATCAAAGCGCAGAGACACAATTCCGAGGAGGGAAAATTCCGAGGAGGAATATTGGTGTCTCGCGATCAAAGCGCAGAGACACAATTTCGAGGAAGACTTCATTGGAGCTCTTCTCTAGAGAGAGAAGGCCATGAATCTTGGAGAAGAAAAGCTTTATAGGGAAAAGAAGAGCCTCATGCCTTTGGTTATCCCTACTACTAAAGGAGCTTTGACTAGGGGCGGAGGAGTTGCCCCAGTTGGGGTGGGCGTCACTTCAACAGGGGCGGGAGTTAGGTGAGCAGCGCTTGTCTGCTCCTGATTCTGACTCTGCCTTGATCTTTTAGTGGTCGCCATGACTTCTTGATCGCCTCCCCACGGACGGCGCCAAAATGTTAACGAGATTTTCGGGAAGATCCCAAGAAACATGTAAACCCTTAAATTTATAAGGGTTTTTTGGGGAAAAGATCCAAGAAGAGCAAGAAAGAGAGAATCAAGAAGACAAACACCAAGGTTTTAATGTGGAAAACCCCTTGAATCGGGGAAAAACCACGGGTCTCCCAGCTTGGGAGGAGAAATTCCACTATAAGCGATTCTTTTACAAGGAGAGAGAGGGAAAGTGTGAGTACAAGGGGTTCCATCCATTTACAAGTGAGAGGCCTTGGCTATTTATAGGCCTGAATCGTGACCTCTTCGGTTCTTCGGTTCGGCTGTTGTTCCTTCTAGAAGGGTTCAGAGCCCCTAGGAAAGGGAGAAGAGGAGTCATTCGGAAGGCTTGGTCGGAATTCTCTTCGAAGGATTTGCTTGGGAGACCATTTGGAAGACTGTTCGGAAGGCTGCTTCGAAGCTCTTCTTCGATTGGAATCTGCTCAGGAGGCTCTTCGGGAGACTCTTCGGATTGCTCTTCGGGGGTACTCTTCGGATTTCTGTTCAGGAGGCTCCTCAGAAGGCACTTCGGAATTATGTTCAGGAGGCTCTTCGGAAGCTCCTCGAAATTCTGTTCAGGAGGCTCCTCGGAATTCTATTAAGGAGGCTTCTCTTCTTCTGGGAGACTCCTCTTCTTTTGGCTCCTCTTCTTCTGGGAGGCTCCTCTTCTTTTGACTCCTCTTCTTCTGAGAGGCTCCTTGGTCCTGAGTAGAAAATAGTCTATGATCCTTCCATGTGGTTGTCTGGATGGATGCCACGTATTTTCTCACTTTTATCCCTATCATATATATATGTATATATATATATATATATATATATATATATATATATATATATATATATATATATATCATGAGATTTAACATAATCAATATATGTTTGTATATGTACATACCACAATCTCCTTGATACTTGACTGGAGTAATGGCACCCAATGTCCTCCAATCAAGATCTCGGGGCACTCTAGTGACATTCTCATATTTGAAGCCCCCTATACCTGATAGTACTCCAAAAGACAAGTAATAGTAGCATCCATAGTCTTGCGGCCGCCTGATAATATCACAACAAAAATCATATATGTATATATATATATATATAAAATACATATATAAGATATTATATGTAACGCCCCGACCCGGATCCCGGGACCTCGAGCACGTCAACAGACCGGCCGTATTAAAGAAGAGATAACTCAACCCTAATACAAGGCCTAATAATGTGATAAGTAGATAACAATCCATAAATAAACACAAACTCAAGTTCATAAGAACATAGAGTCATTAGGGTCCATAGGCCCTAAAGAAGTCTGGTCCCTATGCGGGTCCTACAAATAACAAAGTTCATAAAAATAAAAATAACTGAGACTCCTATAAACCTTGGTCTCCCGGAGTCCTTCTCCTCAAGCTTCTTCCCCCTCTAAACCTCGGAATTTGTAAAAGGAGGAAAAGAGAGAAAACACGTGAGCTTTCGAAGGGAAAGCTCAGTAAGTACCCCTGCAGGTCACAGTGTCATCAAAGAAAAATGACAGTCAACAGGATCATAGTATCAACAATAAGGTCCTAGGAGTCTACCACAAACAGGTCAAAGGTACGACCCCTGCTACAAAAGCCCTCGGGCTCTGTAGTGAGTTCAAAGAGAACTCAGAGTTTACTCCCGGTCAGTATGTCCAGCTTTTTGGATATAATTACGACCTAGATGGTCGTTTGACTCTCCACCAAAAGATCGGGTAGAACTACCTCTTCTTCGTGTTAACACTGGGTGTACCATGCCCACCGACAGTGAGACCTCCAGGAGATTTGTTTCTCGGTAGGGGTCCGGGAAAGTCAGGTCCTATCCCTGAACGTTCCCAAAATTGGAGCTTCCCTAGCTCCACTGAGTCCGGGCAGTAGAACATAGCAAACAGGGACACCAACGTCCCGTAAACAAACATACATGCATAACAGGATTCAAAAACAGATATGAACAGCATGTATGGCAACAACAGGGCATGTATTAAGAATACATAGCAAGTCCAAGAAATCCCGTTACCGGGTGAAAACTAGGCAAGTGAACTTACCTCTGGTTGGTACTAGATGTCCTTCTAGCTTCCTCTAGGGTGCCAACAACTCCCCGAGAGTATCTGGCATGCAGAGGTCATATTAGAAACAGTATTCCCATGATATTTCTATGTCCTTAGGTGTACATGCATGCCTTACATTCTTATTGGGCTTAGGCCCACTAACGGGTCCTAGGGACCATCTCTCGGGTTACCAGCCCTTATTCCCGTTTCAGTGCTCCCGAGTTGACTTTTGGACCTACTTTGGTCAAATCTAGTCAACTCTAGCCTGTTTGTCAAGTCTGACTTTTATTAAGTCATTTTAGTTGAGTTGAGCCTCGTTATTTTGATCTTAGCCCCTTTTTACTCTATAAGGGCATTTTGGTCATTTGATAATTCTCTTTGAACTTATTTAGCTCCCTTGCTAAACAATTCTTATCGCTCAACCAACTATTCACGTTTGAGAAATTAATTATCTAATTTCTATTTGTTTCATTTCAATATACCATAATAATTATTATTTAATTATCATGTCACGTAGTTATAGTTCCATATAGTTACCGAAAACTATATAACTATTTGATTAATAGTGTTAATACTATTAATAAAGATATTACTAAGGTTTTAATCTTTTATTAAAACCTTATATTTCCAAACTTAATAATAACCACCAAACTTAAACACCTTTAATCGGTTAATTGAACATGTGTCATACCCTAGGTATTTCCCTTTAATCAATTTCATTGATCAATTAACTTTTCAACTATATCTCACTATAGTTTTCAAATTATTAACCGTGCTAATAATTTGTCACATAACTATAATAGCAAAACTCATCCAAGTTAAAAGTACCACAAATAAATATGTCAAACTCTATAGTTTCCACTAAAAGGTATTTGTGACATTTCAATAGTTCTCCAACAACTATCTCAACTAATTAGTTATTATTTATCCCAATAATCAACTAATTTTCTATCTCATGACTAATATTTCAATAATATTATCAGCTTGTCACACTAAGTTAATAATTTCATTAACTTTTATTTGTTATCTCAAGTCCATAGTTCCCCATTTTGTCACTATGTCTAGCCAATTATTATTTATAATAATAATAATCAACTAAGGTTTTAATTGTAAAGAGAGGAAAATAAATAATCATTGTAATAAGCTAAATCGTTGTCACACTCCTAAGTTATATAAAAATAATTAAAACATTATTCTTTATTACTATTTCTTTTTTTTTTAAAATAGCTTCATCTTCAACCTCTCACTCTCTCGCGCGACCGAACGCCACCGGTGTTCAGACCGTCACTAGCCACTCCGGACGCCTCGAAGCTCTGAGTTGTTGCCGCTGGTCGTATGCGACCACGGCCAACCTTTCTTTTGGCGCCACTAACCTATACTCTTTCTCGGGAAATCAAAGAAATCCCTCGGCCGAGCGGAAGGTCTCTCCGGTGAGCTCACGCCGTCGCTCATATGCATGCGAGAACCACATCAAGGTTTTCGACAAAGTTTTATCGTTGCTTACCGGGTGTTTGTCGATGAAGAGGGTGTCGAAGTCGCCGGAAAAATAGAACTGTCTCCCTCCGACGAGCTCGGCCGCGACCTTTGAGAGCTACTCCTCCTGTCTCTACGATGTCGCCCTTCTTCTTCTCCTCTCTCATTGCCGCCGGAGCAACAAAGAACCGCTTGTTCAAAGACCCCCAACAGCTCACTGTGAGTTCCTCCACCACTCCCCGACTGTCTCTCGCCGGAGAAGACGATCCTTCTCTTGCTGTGTGACGAACCAGAGGGTAGAATGCCCTTTTTATAGGGCTAGGGAGGCCATCCCAAACGTCGAAAACGCCACCTTTATTGCGCCGCGCGTCGTCCGAACTTCATGCGTACAACGGCCGACGAGGGGCGGTGTTCGCCCGTCCGTTCCAACCGGCTGAAGGAGAAAGGTGAGCTCTGCCTCGGGATATGATCTCGAGGATAAAGGGCTGTGATCGTCTAACTTTGATCAAAGGCTACGATTTAATCTGGTTTCCTCGTATCCAGCATTCTTTTAGATTAACCGTCGAGATATCTTTAAGATCGACGGTCAGATGTCAGCCTCTTGTCTCGCGATACTGCTAACCACAAGATGAACGATTCATGCTTGCCCGCACCATGGGTTTACTCCCATAAAAAGCCCTCTCCTCTGCCTCATATCCGATCCGCGACCAGATGGATTAAATCTGGGCTCGCCACGTGGCTCTCTGTAAGCCCTTATAATGCCTCGCGATTTACACAGTCTGAGATCATTTAATCTCGGCCGTTCGTTCTCTTTGATAGGGTTTTCTCTCACGAAAGTTTATGAGAGGTCCCTGACTCTTTTATTTTTATACTTAGGTCCGAATCTGTGAGAGAGGAAAACTTCTTTAAGGTCCTCATTTTTTCAAAATTACTATTAGGTCCCTACAGACCCCATAATAATTTTTAATTTCCATTTAATCTAAATAAATCGTTTAATCCCACTTTAACACCAATCGCGGAAAAATAATTTAAATATTTATTTCCCAATAAAATTCACCGATTTTACAATCCTCCCCCCTTACAAGAATTTCGTCCTCGAAATTTCTACGCCATCCAATCATCAAACAAACAACTCTGGGTAACGTTGCCTCATATCCTCCTCACGTTCCCAGGTAGCTTCCCGCTCGGTGTGGTTACTCCACTTCACCTTAATAAAAGGAATAGTTCTATTCCTTAACTGCTTGTTTTCTCGGCCCAAAATAGCTACTGGGCGTTCCTCGTAGGTCATATCCTCTTGGACTTCCACCGGAACCTGAGGAATCACCCTGGTGGGATCACGAATACACTTCTTCAACATTGAAATGTGGAAGACATCGTGAACCAGAGCGAGATCCTGAGGTAAAGCCAGTCTATATGCCACCACTCCTATGCGCTCCAATATCTCAAAAGGTCCAATATACCGTGGAGCAAGTTTTCCACGTCGTCCAAACCTTACCACCCCTTTCATAGGTGACACTTTTAGGAATACCAAGTCCCCCACTTGAAACTCCTGATTAGATCTTTTTCGGTCGGCATAACTCTTTTGTCTGCCTCAAGTACCGGAGTCGTTCCCTGATCATTTTGACATGTTCCTCCGTTTGTCTTACAAAATCAGGTTGCTTAAGTGTCGCCTCAGCTACCAGCTTCCTTTCTCCCACATCTCCCCAACAAATGGGAGTTCGGCACTTTCTTCCATAGAGTGCCTCATACGGTGCCATCTTAATGCTTGCCTGGTAACTGTTGTTATAGGCAAATTCTATCAAACTTAGGCGTTCATCCCAAGACCCTGTAAAGTCTATCGCACATGCCCTCAGCATGTCCTCTAACACCTGGATGGTCCTTTCAGACTGTCCATCGGTCTGTGGGTGAAAAGCTGTGCTGAACGCTAATCCTATGCCCAAAGCGGTGTGCAAGCTCTCCCAGAATCTAGAGACAAACTGAGTGTCTCGATCAGAGGTGATCGTCACCAGTACTCCATGTAATCTGACGATCTGATCTATATATAACTGGGCCAACTTTTCCAGGGATACTCCCGTCCTTAGCGGTATAAAGTGGGCCGACTTTGTCATCCGATCCACTATAATCCAGATCGATTCATAGCCACTTTGGGTACGTGGCAACCCCGTTACAAAATCCATGTTAATGTGTTCCCATTTCCACTCCGGAATGGGTAAGGGTTGTAACATCCCTACCGGCTTCTGGTGTTCCGCTTTTACCATCTGACAGGTGATGCATTTAGCCACGAACTCGGCAACATCTCGCTTCATCCCCTTCCACCAGAAGTGGTCCTTCAACCCTCTTTACATCTTGGTACCCCCAGGGTGAATAGTGTAGCCCGAATAGTGGGCTTCCTCCAGAATCTCCCTTCTGATCTCAGGGACATTAGGTATACAAATCCTTTCATCAAATCTAAGAGTGCCATCTTCATGGACTCTGAACCGCGTTGGTTCTTCCTTGCCTATGTGTTCTTTGATCTCCTCCAATTCAAGATCTTGTCCTTGGGCAACCCTAATTCTTTCCAATAACGAGGGTCGGATATGCAGACTGGCCAATGTGACATCCATTGTAGGCAATACGACCTCTAAGTTGAGCCTCCTCATATCCTCTAATAGCGGCCTCTGAGTCGTTAACATAGCGGCAACTCCATAACCAGACTTCCTGCTCAGTGCATCGGCCACCACGTTCGCCTTGCCCGGGTGGTAATATACACTGAGATCATAATCCTTGATTAGCTCTAACCATCGCCGCTGTCTCATATTCAGTTCCTTCTGTGTGAATATGTACTTGAGGCTCTTATGATCGGTGTAGATCTCGCAAGGAACACCGTAGAGGAATTGTCGCCAGATCTTTAGGGCAAACACGATCGCTGCCAACTCAAGATCGTGAGTAGGGTAGTTCTCCTCGAAAGGTTTTAATTGTCGTGATGCATAAGCAATCACGTGCCCATCTTGCATCAACACACATCCAAGGCCAGTCTTGCAAGCGTCGCTGTAGATCGTATACCCACGGTTGCTTTGTGGTAGCGTCAACACCGGTGCTGATATCAACCTCTGTTTCAACTCCTGGAAACTCTTTTCACAGGAGTCGGTCCAAATGAATTTGGTACCCTTCCTGGTCAACTTTGTTAACGGTGCAGCTAAAACTGAGAAACCCTCAACGAATCTCCGGTAATAACCAGCTAATCCCAAGAAACTCCGTATTTCCCATACCGTTGTTGGTCTTTTCCATTCCACAACGGCTTTAATTTTCTTGGGATCTACTGAAACTCCAGCTCCACTTACCACGTGGCCCAAGAAAGCTACACTTTTCAACCAAAAATCGCACTTGGAGAACTTTGCGTAAAGCTGGTGTTCCCTCAAGGTCTCTAGCACCATTCTTAAGTGCTCCTCGTGGGCCTGGTGGCTTTTTGAGTAAACCAAGATGTCGTCGATGAATACCACCACAAACTGGTCCAAATACTGATGGAATACCCGGTTCATCATGTCCATAAAGACTGCCGGGGCATTGGTAAGCCCAAACGGCATTACCAGAAACTCGTAGTGCCCGTATCTAGTACGGAAAGCACTCTTCGGGATATCCGTCTCTTTGATCCTTACTTGGTGATACCCAGATCGCAAGTCGATCTTAGAAAAGACTTGAGCTCCCTGTAACTGATCTAGTAAGTCATCAATTCTTGGTAGAGGATATTTATTCTTTACAGTCACCTTATTTAACTCTCGATAATCAATACACAACCTTAGCGACCCGTCTTTCTTCTTGACAAAAAGAACAGGTGCTCCCCAAGGTGACATGCTAGGTCTAATAGAACCTTTATCCAACAATTCCTCTAGTTGGGTCTTCAATTCCTTAAGCTCCGCAGGCGCCATCCGATAAGGAGCCTTAGACACAGGAGCTGTTCCTGGTACCAAATCAATGGAAAACTCCAATTCCCTTACCGGGGGTAGTCCCGGTAACTCTTCTGGAAACACATCAGGATACTCCCTTACTACCGGTACATCTGAGACTACAATCTCCTTATCCTTCTTCATCTCGGAAACAGAAGCCAAGTAGCCTATACACCCTCCCCTAAGGAGCTTCCGAACCTGGAGAGCTGAGATCTCCTGTACTAAGGAACAGGTGTGGCTGCCTTTAAAAGTAAATTCATCTCCTCCCGGCATCTTAAATACAACTCTCTTCCCTCGACAGTCTACCACTGCGTAAACTGAAGAGAGCCAGTCCATCCCGAGGATCACATCGTAATCCTTCAGATCCATTACATGCAGGTTTGCAAGTAATCTCCGCCCCTCAATCATTATAGGGCATGCCGGTATCATCCTTCTTACAATCATGGCAGCTCCTACGGGGGTGTCTACACACAAGTCCTGAGGTAGATCTATAGTAGGCAGAGTATGCTTTCGTGCAAATCGTGCAGATACGAAAGAGTGTGTGGCATAGAAAGAACTAACTGAAATGGTACCTGCCACGACATCTGCTGATGCCTGAGCTTCCTCAGTTGTCAAATGGTAGACCCGACCATGGGTCATTAGCCTCTGTTGCTGCTGGGGTTGGTTTGGTGTAGAAGGCTGTCCTGAGGTCGCCTTCCCTTTCTTATCTCCACCTTGAGGTCTTGGTGGCGGTCCAACAGATTGTCGGGAAGCTTGTTGAGATCCCTGGTTTCCCCCTACCACACTTTGACCTGGTTGACGCTGGGGACATTGGGCCTTTTGGTGATCCAAGGCCAAGCAGAAATAACACCCTCCAATTATCCTTGGGCATTGGGACCTCTTATGTGGTCCCTTGCATTCATAGCACTTAATATTCTGGGTCACACTAGCTGAAGACCCTTTTCCTCCAGATGAGGCTGTAGACCTGGTCGGCTTCCCATAGGGTCGATACTTGTTGTCAGGCCTACGCTTACCAGAGCTCTTACCAGATGATTGGCCCTGGCTATTTGTCCCCTTATCCTTTTTGTCCTTCTGAGACGACCCCTGGGCGTCCCCTTGACAAGAAGCCTCAGTATATTTAGCTCTAGCCACAACCTCCGTATAGGTCTTGCACATGTGGCTAGTCACGACCTTTTTCAGTGATGGCCGCAGTCCGGCCTCAAATTTCATCACTCGGCTCTCTTCCGTCGGAACCATGTCAGGAAGGAAGCGAGCCAACCGGTCAAACTCAGTTTCATATTGCTCCACTGTGGAGCCTCCTTGAACAAGCTGGGAAAATTGTTGTCCAAGCTGTACCAGGTGTCCTCTCGAGAAATACTTGGCGAAGAACGCAGTCCGAAATTCTTCCCAAGTCTGGAAGGCCTCACCCTTCCTCAGTCTTATTTCTCCAAAGTACCAATCTTCAGCAAGTCCTTGGAGCATGTACACGGCGGTCCTAATCTTCTCCGCCTCAGAAGTTTGGAAGACCTCGAAGGTCTTCTCCATCTCCCGTATCCATTGTTCAAAGAACATGGGGTCGGCCCTTCAAAGGTCGGGGAGAGGGTCTCTTGATCTCCCCAAGTAATCCTCTACTTGACGTGGGGCAGTATAACTGAGCCGGGCGCACTGCCGTTGTCGGGTTTCCTGGATTAATCCCAACATCTCCCTCATTAGTTCCATCATGCTCATGGGGGGTACCTCCCCCCTTGGGTTTTGGCCCTCTGCTTGAGGCGCCTGAGCATTAGATTGAGCAGGCACCTCCTGCTCGACTTCCATTTCATCCACAGGCGGGGGTACCTCCCCACCCTGCGGTTGAGGGACTTCTTCCTCCATAGGAGGCTGTGGTACTTCAGTACGACGAGGTCGCCCTCGCCTACCTCTTCCTCTTCCCCTACCACCTCGACCTCCACGCAAGTGATCCATTGTTTAACTGTATAAGGATTACATGGTTACTTTTTATTTCCAGCAAAGCAGGTGATGATAAAAACAAACTTTTATTCATTTCAAAAGGAACAACTAGAGTCAACATGGTAAAACAAAAGATACTAAGAGACATAATCAAGTAGTTCATACAACACATAAGTTTGTAAGACTACGGTTATTCTAGCAACTAAAACTAGAACTCACCCGTGATGCCTGCCGGGTGGCGATTGGGGTGTAGTCGTAGGCGGTGGATGTCCTCCACCCCTCAAGGTCCTGCTAGGTCCTGGCGCACCAGATGGACAGTAAAAAGCTAGATGCTCCCGACTGCCACAGCTGCGGCACCAGAGGGCAGGGCGCCTACACTCCGTCATACAGTGCCCGTATACTCCACATCGACGGCACCGTGAGATCCTGAGAACGGCAGGAGATGGACCTGCAGCTCTCTCTCTAATCTGAACCCCCAATGCACGGCGGTAGTCACGGGCTCTACACACGCGCCGTGGTGGAATACTAGGGCTCACGATCTCCTGTGCTAAAGGAACCCTGGGTCCTACAGGCCTCTGCATAGCAATGTGGTCCCTAAGTCCCTGGACCAACATGGTAACTGTAGTCTGAAGCCTGTCAACCTTTCGGTTGGTGGCTTCCAGCGTCCTCCTCATCTCGGCGAGGACCTCCGCGGGCTCGGATGAGTCAGCTCTGGGTGGTGGAGTGTTCTCCCGGACAGACTCCACCTCATCATCAGACGAATCACGGTACGATGGTCCCGACATCCTGCAAGTAAACCGGTGTCAAACTAACGTACCACTATCTATACTACCCCAGTCCCGCACTCAGTCTATGCAACTGGCTAAGGGCATCTAGGGTCTGCTATCTGCTCTATCTAGAGAACCTGTCTCTGATACCACTTTAATCTGTAACGCCCCGACCCGGATCCCGGGACCTCGAGCACGTCAACAGACCGGCCGTATTAAAGAAGAGATAAACTCAACTCTAATACAAGGCCTAATAATGTGATAAGCAGATAACAATCCATAAATAAACACAAACTCAAGTTCATAAGAACATAGAGTCATTAGGGTCCATAGGCCCTAAAGAAGTCTGGTCCCTATACGGGTCCTACAAATAACAAAGTTCATAAAAATAAAGATAACTGAGACTCCTATAAACCTTGGTCTCCCGGAGTCCTTCTCCTCAAGCTTCTTCCCCCTCTAAACCTCGGAATCTGTAAAAGGAGGAAAAGAGAGAAAACACGTGAGCTTTCGAAGGGAAAGCTCAGTAAGTACCCCTGCAGGTCACAGTGTCATCAAAGAAAAATGACAGTCAACAGGATCATAGTATCAACAATAAGGTCCTAGGAGTCTACCACAAACAGGTCAAAGGTACGACCCCTGCTACAAAAGCCCTCGGGCTTATTAGTGAGTTCAAAGAGAACTCAGAGTTTACTCCCGGTCAGTATGTCCAGCTTTTTGGATATAATTACGACCTAGATGGTCGTTTGACTCTCCAGTCAAAAGATAGGTAGAACTACCTCTTCTTCGTGTTAACACGGTCAGTGTACCATGCCCACTGACAGGTGAGACCTCCAGAGATTTGTTTCTCCGGTAGGGCTGTCAGGAAAGTCAGGGGGTCCTATCCTTGAACGTTCCCAAAATTGGAGCTTCCCTAGCTCCACTGAGTCCGAGCAAGAGAACATAGCAAATGTGGACACCAACGTCCCGTAAACAAACATACATGCATAACAGGATTCAAAAACAGATATGAACAGCATGTATGGCAACAACAGGGCATGTATTAAGAATACATAGCAAGTCCAAGAAATCCCGTTACCGGGTGAAAACTAGGCAAGTGAACTTACCTCTGGTTGGTACTAGATGTCCTTCTAGCTTCCTCTAGGGTGCCAACAACTCCCCGAGAGTATCTGGCATGCAGAGGTCCTATTAGAAACAGTATTCCCATGATATTTCTATGTCCTTAGGTGTACATGCATGCCTTACATTCTTATTGGGCTTAGGCCCACTAACGGGTCCTAGGGACCATCTCTCGGGTTACCGGCCCTTATTCCCGTTTCAGTGCTCCCGAGTTGACTTTTGGACCTACTTTGGTCAAATCTAGTCAACTCTAGCCTGTTTGTCAAGTCTGACTTTTATTAAGTCATTTTAGTTGAGTTGAGCCTCGTTATTTTGATCTTAGCCCCTTTTTACTCTATAAGGGCATTTTGGTCATTTGATAATTCTCTTTGAACTTATTTAGCTCCCTTGCTAAACAATTCTTATCGCTCAACCAACTATTCACGTTTGAGAAATTAATTATCTAATTTCTATTTGTTTCATTTCAATATACCATAATAATTATTATTTAATTATCATGTCACGTAGTTATAGTTCCATATAGTTACCGAAAACTATATAACTATTTGATTAATAGTGTTAATACTATTAATAAAGATATTACTAAGGTTTTAATCTTTTATTAAAACCTTATATTTCCAAACTTAATAATAACCACCAAACTTAAACACCTTTAATCGGTTAATTGAACATGTGTCATACCCTAGGTATTTCCCTTTAATCAATTTCATTGATCAATTAACTTTTCAACTATATCTCACTATAGTTTTCAAATTATTAACCGTGCTAATAATTTGTCACATAACTATAATAGCAAAACTCATCCAAGTTAAAAGTACCACAAATAAATATGTCAAACTCTATAGTTTCCACTAAAAGGTATTTGTGACATTTCAATAGTTCTCCAACAACTATCTCAACTAATTAGTTATTATTTATCCCAATAATCAACTAATTTTCTATCTCATGACTAATATTTCAATAATATTATTAGCTTGTCACACTAAGTTAATAATTTCATTAACTTTTATTTGTTATCTCAAGTCCATAGTTCCCCATTTTGTCACTATGTCTAGCCAATTATTATTTATAATAATAATAATCAACTAAGGTTTTAATTGTAAAGAGAGGAAAATAAATAATCATTGTAATAAGCTAAATCATTGTCACACTCCTAAGTTATATAAAAATAATTAAAACATTATTCTTTATTACTATTTCTTTTTTTTTTTTTAAATAGCTTCATCTTCAACCTCTCACTCTCTCGCTACATCAACGCCACCGGTGTTCGCATCAGCCATCGCCACTCCGGAGGCCCGAAGCTCTGAGTTGTTGCCGTATCGTGCGACCACGGCCAACCTTTCTTTTGGTGCCACTAACCTATACTCTTTCTCGGGAAATCAAAGAAATCCCTCGGCCGAGCGGAAGGTCTCTCCGGTGAGCTCACGCCGTCGCTCATATGCATGCGAGAACCACATCAAGGTTTTCGACAGAGTTTTTATCGTTGCTTACCGGGTGTTTGTCGATGAAGAGGGTGTCGAAGTCGCCGGAAAAATAGAACTGTCTCCCTCCGACGAGCTCGGCCGCGACCTTTGAGAGCTACTCCTCCTGTCTCTACGATGTCGCGTCCTTCTCTTCCTCTGCTCGTCGTCGGAGCAACAGCAGCTGCTTGTTCAAAGACCCCCAACAGCTCACTGTGAGTTCCTCCACCACTCCCCGACTGTCTCTCGCCGGAGAAGACGATCACTCTCTTGCTGTGTGACGAACCAGAGGGTAGAATGCCCTTTTTATAGGGCTAGGGAGGCCAGCCCAAACGTCGAAAACGCCTCCTTTATTGCGCCGCGCGTCGTCCGAACTTCATGCGTACAACGGCCGGCGAGGGGCGGTGTTCGCGCGTCCGTTCCAACCGGCTGAAGGAGAAAGGTGAGCTCTGCCTCGGGATATGATCTCGAGGATAAAGGGCTGTGATCGTCTAACACTGATCAAAGGCTACGATTTAATCTGGTTTCCTCGTATCCAGCATTCTTTTAGATTAACCGTCGAGATATCTTTAAGATCGATGGTCAGATGTCAGCCTCTTGTCTCGCGATACTGCTAACCACAAGATGAACGATTCATGCTTGCCCGCACCATGGGTTTACTCCCATAAAAAGCCCTCTCCTCTGCCTCGTATCCGATCCGCGACCAGATGGATTAAATCTGGGCTCGCCACGTGGCTCTCTGTAAGCCCTTATAATGCCTCGCGATTTACACAGTCTGAGATCATTTAATCTCGGCCGTTCGTTCTCTTTGATAGGGTTTTCTCTCACGAAAGTTTATGAGAGGTCCCTGACTCTTTTATTTTTATACTTAGGTCCGAATCTGTGAGAGAGGAAAACTTCTTTAAGGTCCTCATTTTTTCAAAATTACTATTAAGTCCCTACAGACCCCATAATAATTTTTAATTTCCATTTAATCTAAATAAATCATTTAATCCCACTTTAACACCAATCGCGGAAAAATAATTTAAATATTTATTTCCCAATAAAATTCACGGATTTTACATTATATATATATATATATATATATATATATATATATATATACCCTACATGATTATATATATATATATATATATATATATATATATATATATATGTGTGTGTGTGTGTGTGTGTGTGTGTGTGTGTTATATATATAGTAATATATAACTGTAACACAACTATATTCAAGAAACCTTTGATTTTATGAAAACCAAATGGTTTGTCAAAAACAAAAACCTTTTGTTATAAAAATCTTCTCACCTGATGTCCCATGCCGACCGTCCTCCGGAGAGCAGAGGAAGAAGACATAAGCAGTGCAGCAATGCAATGAGGAGGAAGAAGAGGAGAAGCTGTAACACCCCAATCCTAATGAGGACAGGTGTCACACCAGCCAGCCCAGGTGAGTACCCTGAGCCCAAGGCTGTCAAATCTGAAACCAAACCTGCGGAATAAACTGGAGACGGTAATAAAATCACGTAATAAGTCTGGAACTCATCCAAATGAAAAGTCATATCTGAGCATACAAGATCTACGTGACTATACGCCCTGGTCTAGTCTCCAAAAGTAAAATAAATATATCTACAGAGCGCATAACTAAAGAAACAACTATGGGACGCTAGAGCCAACTAAAGAAAAGCACACCTCGCCTGCATCAACTCTAACCGGACCTCGTCTGCTACCTGCACAAGGTGAGTAAGAAAAAGGGACTGAGCTACAGAGCTCAGTGATATGTGACCCCTACTGTCAGGTCAACTAAGACCTGTGCATCATAATATATAATCATGTATATGAAGAATAACTCGACTCATATATACATGGCAAAAGCCAGTAAAGCATGTGATCTTATGCATTATCTTCCAATCTGGAAATCATATAATGCAAGATCGACGGAAACCCGATAAAACAGTAAATATGAACATGTATGGCTATCTCATCATATGTACTAGATATGGGGAGTGTCATATCGAAAAGAATGCACCTCCATGCACTGCTCACGTCGTCAGATATACAAGCCAAATGGCTTGTGGCCGAAGAGAGGATGGGCGGGGACCGCGTCATATCCTCTATCCCTCAGTACCGAGCACTCCGAGAGTTGGAAAGGGGTTTTAAAGGTAAATTCTTTTGAAAGAAAGGTTTTCAACAAAGTAAAAGAAATTCCTTTGAAAGCAAGAAAACCCTTTCCTTACTCGGTACTGGTCGGATCAACTCAACTAGAGCCGTATCTGTAGGGAGCAGTGGTCATCATAAGTATGCATATCTATCTATCGATGCTCACATCATATATCTATACATTTATCTTCTTACATTCTTATGCAGAATTCTTCTATTCTACAAATGCTGTAAACTTCAAAATCATTCTCAAATCCGAATAAAAACCATACTCGGAAAGTAATATATCAAAACTCGATAAAACTCGATCAGAATACGAGAATGTCCAGTAGGTCCACTCACCTGAAGTCCTAAGCAAGTCAAGTCTGACTCGGACCTCCCGAAGACCCCGACTTGTCCTTTCCTTTTCCTAGTAAACGCAATCATATCTAAGTTAAGTGCTAGTCCACAATACTTCACTTTCTATTTAACAATATCTTCTAATCAATCATGGGCCCTAGTCCATAGAGATTAAGGCCCAACACTCAAGCAAGTCATTACATTACCAAGCATGAATATAGCCAAGCAATCAGTAAAATATAATGACTTGGTAATGTAATGACTTGCTAAAGTACGCATATGCAGAATTCTGGCTGCCCTGCGCGGTTGGAAAGAATCAGTCATAACTTTTGAAGCTTAAGTCCAAATTCTCTCATTTAAAGCTTGTTAGAAATAAGACCTCGAGATCTTTCCAACGGCGTATTACACAACCCAAACGGAGTAGTGAGCAGGGAGCAACAGCCCCTCGAAATGGACAGAATTCTGCAGGACAGAATTCTGCAAGACTGTCTATGGGTTCTGCAAGACTGTTTATGGGTACCTAGCTCATTTATTCAACCTCAACAACCAACAGAGAACTAAATCTAAACAAATACATGATAGCTTTAATAAATCCTATTCTATCCAACTCTACTGTCACTTAATAAAACACGAATTCTATACATAGTTTGGGCCTATTAAAACATACTTACAATACCCATTCACAACTAATGGCTCCTACCAACATTTCAACGAACACCTTTAAAGCACCGTCATTTTAACAGAAATTCCTTACAACCTCCTCTCTTTGAAACAGAGAAGTCAAAGTTACATATATGTGACAACTGTGACATCAACAGAACAGCTTCCCAAATCTTGAATTCCAATTCTATACAAACAAGCAGCAACATTGTTAACAACAGCAATGGCTACAACCGCAAAGAGAACAACAGCAACATTAACACCTTAGTAGCAACCTCACACTAACCATTACCACTAATTTATCTTAAGCATTGAATCAATTACCTGTTATTTAAACTAGTTTGATAGTCAAACTGTAACTATAGTTCATTGCACATAGAAGCAGCATTTTCATTCGACCATTCCCTTAGCCACACACTCCTACAGATAGCCCACTACAACCGGTTCTCATACCCATTCCATTAAACACCAAATCTTAGCAACTGAACTTAAAACCATTCCCTCCTCTTTGAACATTTGAATCTAACTAATACACTATATTAACAACATCAACTAGGGAAAGTTCACATCATTTACTCAAACCTTCATTCAAGCATTCCTTCAAACACCTGATAGGCAAACATGAAAGCCTTTTACTAACTCTTCTCCTTCTCATTTTGTAAATCCTAAATGGATACATGCCACACTTTAACAACAATAACAAATACATTAACAACATAACAGTACAATACAATTCACATTCTCCAATTCTGAGCTCCAATTCAACACAATCATCATCTTGACACTACACTGAGCTTCCTCTTCTCACTAAATTAAATACCTTGCAGGAGCTTGCTCGTTGGCGCTGACCTGCACCCAAACGTCGGAGGAGCTCAGCAGCTAGCCGGACCGAGGAACAGGGTGCTCACCCCAACCGGACTGAACCCAGACAGGCTGGACTAAGCTTGCGGCCTGACCTAGAATGGTCTTGATCCAAGGAGTTCAGCCTCTCTCAATCCCTTTTTCCCCTCGAAACACAGCAGCCTCCCCCTGTTACTAGTGTTAGCCGACAAAGCCCATGCCCCGTGGATGACTCTCACACCTCTAGACATGCAACGCGCCAACAACGCATTGATCTCCAGCGAGCTCTTGCCCAAGCGCCACCTCCTGCTCCACCGGGACCACAGGAGCGCCACCACCATCTCCTCTTGCTTTTAGCCAACTCACAGCCCCTCTCACCAAACAAAGCAGCTCTCCTCCTCTTACCCTTTAGGGTAATTCTTTACTTACCGAAGAAGTTACCGAAAAATCACCCGAAACCATTGATTTGTGCATCGGGATGCGTGCAGCACGGATCTCGATGCACAATCAATGGTTTCGGGTGATTTTTCGGGATGACTTCTTCGGTAAGTATAGCATCACTCTAACCTTTATCTTAAACCCAACATTCTTCCAACTTAAGCCCGGCCCACTTCAACCAGCCCTACCACCAACCCTTGAGCCCAATTGGAGATTTAGTTTGTGACAAACCTAGCTCAACTGTTTGTTTAAATGGTCACACCCTTTACTAACACCATTAACCCCATTAATCACCACACATGAAAGAAGATGTATGGCCTTAATGAGTCAAGTCTCAACCCATCAACATCATGCTTCACTTGCCTAACTAATGGAGATGACATCATCCAATACTTAGGGCCTTGACTCAACCATTCAATGTGATGGCTCACTTTGCTAAACTTAAATAAATTTAATGGAACCGGTCATTATCATACCAAGAATAAAGAAGTAATATATTTTATACTTGGTGATGATTTCCTTTGAAGACTCCATTAATGGAGGCCTTTGAAACTTCCATTAATAGAAGCTTTTGAACTTCCATTACTATACTAAAACCCCTTTTAATTAATTTATTTATTTATTCTTAATTTTTATTATTTCTTAGTTTTAAGTCCATTAGAACCTTGGTTAAATTATTATCCATTAAATTGATTAACTAATCATTTGTCACATGTGATTAATGACTACCAACTTTCAATAATTCACTATTTATTTATTAAAGTTTTTTAAATACAATTGTTATTTTCTCATTAAACTCCGGTATTTATTTAATATTTATCAAGAAAAAAACCGGGGCGTTACAGAAGCAGTCCAATGAAGTGGGACTGACTGGTGAGTTGATTTTCATTGCATAGATTTATAGACTTGGGATGGGAATGAAATAGGTTTTTCTAGTGATCATGTAAAGATTATTTTCCTAAAAATTTTTTAGTATCACAATCTTGGGAATGGCATAGGGTCCAAAGATTGTTTTTCTTTTAAAAAAATCAAAATAGAGAAGAAGAAGAAGGATCAGAAAAAGAGGCATTAAAATATAGCTACAATCTTACAACTTTACTATGTTCTGCAATCACATCTACATCTTCAGCTTTCTGAACAGCAGATTCAGAAGAGGCGGTGGTGTCTTTCTCGGCATCCTTGTCCCTTGAAGGCATATAGATAGATGTTGTTTTTGGTAAGCTTTTTGATTTGAACTGGTTTTGATTGAATTTGTTGGTACTTAATTCTGAGGGTCTTTTGGTTAAATTTTCTTAATTAACCTGGAGTTGATGCTGATTCTTCTTTCCTATTTAACTTTCTGAGTATCTTTGAGTGTTGAGTAAATTCTTTTTTCTTTCAGGGGTTGATAGTGTAGGCACCATTTCAGCATCTCTTGTGACTTATGCTTCTATTCAAGCTCTCAAACCAGACCTTATCATTAATGCTAGGACTGCTGGTGGATTTAAAGTATGCATTTCATTCCAAGAGTTAATTAATGTGAAATTGAATTTGAGTGCATTAGTTGAATTATTACTTTGTGAGACTCGATGTAGTTTATCTTTCTGTGTGATTGATAGATTTCATAGATTCTGGTTTGGGTTTTTAAATTTCTTCTCAACATGTTACTCCTTGAGATATGTTTTGTAATCAATCTGAAAAGTTTATTTGTGGATATATCAGGCAAAAGGTGCTTGCGTTGGTGATGTCTACTTTGTCTCCGATGTTTCTTTTCATGACAGAAGAATCCCAATACCTGTGAGTGGCACCATCCTGCTGACTTATAAGTGCATGCTATTTGTAATTTATCAGAATTTGTGTCAATATTCTTTTTCTTGAATATGTCAAACAGAATATGTTATATTTCTTTTATTTGTATAAATTTCTTGTTTTAGCCGTAGAAATTACCTAGGAATTCAAATTCAACAGTTAATGCCAATCACCATTATATTCTTATTCAATCATTTTTGCAATTTTCAATATTTGGAATAGAGTTTGCAACTTTATTTGATGCTGGAGACACTGTGGAACACATGCATAACCTTTTGAAAATGCATAAGAAATTGGACCATATTTTTCCTATAGTAACTTGGAAACTAGTTTTTGGTTAAGATCTAATTTATTTCTTGAGATTGTTCCATATCAATTTTCAAAATGATTTTAGAAGTAGCTGTTGAGGCGGGAAAGATGTAGAATTTAAAATATTGTGCAGATGTGGATACATTAATAGTTTATCTTCAACAATGGTGATTTTCTTTATTTTCTTTTCTTTTCTTTTTCGTAATAATTGAAGTTCGCTACGTGTTCACCTATTGTGTTCACTAATGTAGGTTTTTGATTTGTATGGAATTGGAACTCGACAAACCTTCTCTACACCCAACCTTGTGAAGGAACTAAACTTGAAGGTAACCACCACAAACTGAGACTTTGCTTGTTGAGTCGAATGAACTAATTTATTTTAAATAACTTGAAAATTCTCTTACTAGTTAAGTTTTGTTATTGCTGAAGAGGAATGTCTCAAAAAAACTTGTACACAGTATTATAATTGGAGATTTACTTGTATGTATTTTCATGAATTTGTCATTGTAAGCATATCGCATGAGCATGGCACTGGAAATTTTTTAGTTGTTCTATTAAAGGGTCTGCGAGTTACTTTTGGAAAGTTGTTCTAGCATGCTGCAGTGTATGAGTACATTTTGTCAGTACTCTTCCAAAGTTTTTCTGGAACATGTATCCTCATAAATCCATGCTCACCCCAGCTCGTACCCCATAAGTTCTTCAGCAGCCAATATTGAATACCATTACTGTCAGTTCCATAACCCACCACTGTAACAGCATGGTTTATTGTTGGCCCACAATAACCTTTAAAGATCCCGCCGGTGTACTTACGGAAGCTATCGCTAATAACAATGCCTACCGATACCGGCTAGTATACGACCACCCTTAAAAGGTTCCACTTGTTGTTTCTCGGCACCCATTCGAAGGCATTGATTTCGAATGCAATATTTAATTCCTTATCTTTTTGGCATGTGCCTTGGGCCCCAATATAGGTGTAGTCTGATTCAGTGGTCAACCCGTCATTTTTCATGATGTAGGCGAAGGCACGTCCTCGGTCTCCTGTGCTGCATCCGTTATTTTTAGTGTCACAGTCCACAAGCTGTTGTACAGATAAGGGAATCAACACGCCTGTTTCGATCTTTGTCACGCCACCTGCATCCCTGACCTCGAAAGGCCATCAGACACCATATTTAAGCAGAGGTAAACTCAACTCAAATACAAGGCCTAAAAAGGTGATAAGCAGATAACAAAACCATAACATAAAAGTAAACTCGAGTTCATAAGAACATAGAGTCATCAGGGTCCGTAGGCCCTATAATAGTCTGGTCCCTATACGGGTAATACAAATAGTAATGCTCACAAGGTAAAAGATAAAGGATTCTCCTAGACCTTGGATCTCCCTGTGTCCTCTCCTCAGGCTCCACCCCCTCCTAAACTTCAGAATCTGTAAAAGAGGAAAAGTGAAACACATGAGCTTTCGAATGGAAAGCCCAGTAAGTACCCCTGCGGGTCACAAAGTCATAAATAGGAAATATGTCATCCAATGAGGTCACAATACCAACAATATAATCCTAGGAGTCTACCAGAAACAAATCAAAGGTACACCCCTGATACAGAAGCCCTCGGGCTCTGTAATGAGTTTCAAGAGAACTCAAGGTTCACTCCCGGCCAGTGTGTCCAGCTATTTGCTGTAAGTACGACCTTTTGGTCGTTCGACCCTCCGGTCGCAGGTCGGTAGAACTACCTCTCCTACGTGTTAACACGGTCAGTGTACCATGCCCACTGACAGGTAAGACCTCCAGAGATTTGCCTCTCTGGCAAGGCAGACAGAAACGCCAGGGGGTCCTGTCCCTGAACATTCCCTTTTCGGAGCTTCCCTAGCTCCAATGAGTCCGGGCAGTAGTCCATAGCAAACAGGGACACCAACATCCCATAAACAACTATACATGCTCAATAGAATTCCAAAATAAATAATGACGCATGTATGTTATTAAAGAAGCATAAGATATCAATGCATAAACAAGTCCAATAAAAACCCAAAACCGGGTGGGAACTAGGCAAGTGTACTTACCTCCTGGTGAGACTAAAAGTCTTCCTAGAATCCCTTGGAATGCCTTACGTCTCCCTGAGAGTATCTGGCATACATAGACCCTATTAGAGTCAAAACCTCAACAAGTTTCTATGTCCCTATTTTCACATGCTTGTCCAACGCTCTTGTTGGGCTTAGGCCTACTAACGGGTCCTAAGGACCATCACTCGGGTTACTGGCCCTTTTTCCCCTGTTTCCATGTCCTTTAGTTGACCTTGAACCCAGCTTGGTCAAACTTAGTCAACTTTAGCCTACTTGTCGAGTCCCAGACCTTATTTAGTCATTTCTAACCACTTTTGGTGAATTGGGCCTATTTCCAGCCCATTACACAGTTTGGCTTGACTTTGCAAATCTCTCAAATAATTCCAATATTAATCAACTGAGTTTTGTCGCACTTAGAATAACTTATCATCCCAAAATTATTCTATTAATTTGCCACAGTACCAAGATTTAAAATCTTATCAATCCAGTTGATTATTCGAATTAACTATGTCACATTCACATAGTTCAAATTATTTATTCATTGCTACTAGTTAATTAATTAATTGATTGTAACATTGCTTTAGTTAGAGACGATAATCTTTTAATTGTCACACAAACATAGTCTCTCATTTATTTAATTAATTGTCAACTAGAACAATTAATTGTCACACTATAATAATTTCATGATTATTTAGATAATCGTCACAACACATAGTTATTGTAACTATATTAAAATCAACCAATGAAAATATTAACCTCAATATTTTGTCACACTTCTATAACTAGAAATGAGTTAATCAAGCATTACTAAGTTTAATTTTTTTCCTTTCTCAATGATTCAGGATTTAATTAACTAGATTAAGTGTCACACTATCTAAGTTTCTTTTTAATAATTATTTTTGTGGGATCGAAAATACGCGTCTGGCATCGTGAAGACACCAAACGATACATCGAAGCACAAATGTAATATTTTTAGTTTTGTAGGTTCTTTCATTCCTAATAGAGGCAAGCCTCTATTATTAATTACCCCAGACAGAGTCTTGGGAACCTCCGATTAAGGGCAAAAGAGTACAAGTAAAGGCAATGAGCAAAAATAATTTCATTTTTTTTATTTACAGATCATGATTTTCATTACATATGGATATACCATCATATTATCACATGTATTCATACATATTATTTATTTTATTAATATATATATATCCGACAGGACCCCTCGCCTTAAGATATACGCTTCGCCGCTTTTGGGTTTGTGCTGCTATATTGCTACCTTGAAGTTTACACCATGTTAGAATCATTAGCCGCCTATCACTGCTTGAGATAAGCTCCACTTTGAGATTTATATTTCCGATCATATCGATATATGTCTTGAGATGTGCACTCCGTCACCATTTTGGGAGATTTGTGCCATTATATATATATGTATATATATATATAGATATATATATATACTAAGCAAGAAGACCATCCAGATTTTTAGAATGCCAGTTATATATCATCATTGATGAATTCCAAAATGAAATACAAGCTGAAGTATTACTTGGACGACATCATCTTAAAAAAAAAGTAAGTATATTTGATAAAATGTCTCCATGAATAAGTCCAATTGAATTGGCAGCTGAATATTAAAACTACTTTCCAATCCTTCAAAATCTTCATAGGACCTCCACGTGTCCTCTTCATAATTTATTTTGTAGCTGCAGCATCATCATATATTTTATGATTGAGTAACACTGTGGACTAACAAGCAATGTGTTGCAATACTAGTCTCATCAACTCGAGAAATACAACCTACAAGTTATCATAAACTTCATTGAATGCTTGTGGTTGATGAAGCCTTGAATCAATATCATTTCCAGGACTACAATACATATGTTCTTCATATCCCAGCAAGCTCTTAGGAAGGAAATGAGATTTCATGAGACATTAGTTGCATTTTGAAAACCATTAAAGTTTTGCTTACAAAGTTAAACTATATTTCTAGAATGAAAGCACTTTTTCCAATCAGCTTCATTACTTTAGACTTTTCATTTAAGGTCATCTCATATTCAACAGTTTCAGCATGGTTATCTGCAACCTCCATACTTCCTTTTTTAGAGATACAAGCAGCTTCTTTCTTAAGTAATCATTCATGAACATGATGTGCTCATTCAACATCCATTTTGGGCTCATCAAATATGATGAGGCAACATGCTTCTTGGTCTTTGGTCAAGAGTCCCAGCAAAGCTTCTTATCTGAGATGTCTATTATTATTATTTTTTTTAATGCAGTTCTATGAGCTCCATAGTGACTGATCTCCAACCTCACCAATGGTCCAATTAGATTATGGAGATTTTGCTCAATGATGCGGGGGTGCTTTCGGACAATATGGTCATTCTCCAGTTGTGCCTCATGCTCCTGTAGTATTGATTCAAAGAATTTGTTGTTTCAAAGAATTTGTTGTTTCTTTTGGCGTAAGCATCATCAACAGCCTTCATGATTCCAACATTGATTTAATTTCATTTTTGCGTCCAGTAAAATATTTTCAAATGGCTTTAACTTCTTAGGACTTTGGAGAAGCTTGATCTTGGTATTGCCCCATTTTTTGAAGAGATGGATATATCCCCCATATAAAACTACCGCTATGTAACATTCCCATGTTCTGGCAACCCCATAAGTGAACAGAATTATAGTTACATTCCTTTGGGGAATTTTATCAAACAGGCGATATGCACTTCACACAAGTGAACCTTTGACATGGCTTTTGAAACACTTTCTCTTCAAAATTTACAATCATTCAACTATGATATGAGGTTGCATAACTGAGCACACTTGGAATACAGAATGATTAAAGAATCATAGTTTCAAGATTAAGGACTGTCCAATCACGACAGCCCTTTCAGACATTGCTTCAAACACCCACCGACCATCAGAAATCCAACCAGATTTCAGGAAACATCAATCAACTCTGCCGCTCCTCAATCGCACAAACTGTTCAATGATTTAGAGGAGATGGGAACAAGTTCGGATATTTGAAGGTGGGGAGGGATCTCCGTCTTCATATGTATATATATATATATATATATATATATATATATATATATATATATATATATATGCTTCAAACACCCACCGAGCATCAGAAATCCAACCAGATTTCAGGAAACATCAATCAACTATGTGAATCCTCAATCGCACAAACTGTTCAATGATTTAGAGGAGATGGGAACAAGTTCGGATATTTTAAGGTGGGGAGGGATCTCCGTCTTCATATGTATATATATATATATATATATATATATATATATATATATATATATGCTTCAAACACCCACCGAGCATCAGAAATCCAACCAGATTTCAGGAAACATCAATCAACTATGTGAATCCTCAATCGCACAAACTGTTCAATGATTTAGAGGAGATGGGAACAAGTTCGGATATTTTAAGGTGGGGAGGGATCTCCGTCTTCATATATATATATATATATATATACTCCGGAATCGGCTTCGGGCTTCGATGACTCGGTGGCTTGCTGCGCTGAAGTGCAGAACAGAGAGGTGGCTGCCCCTGTCTCTTCTCCTCATCAAAATATAAATATAATATTATGATCATCCAGTGAGCAGCTTCTCTCACCGGCAGCTTGGTGGTGGCGGCAAGACAGAGAAGGTAAGGAGGCCCTTTCAGCTCTTTGCTTCCTTCCCCGCTAATGGTAGAGATCCTTCTCCGGCAGCTTGGCGATGACCGGCCGGGGCTCCTTAATATAAAATATATGTATATATTATATCTCTTCCTTCAGCAGCTGCAGAGAGTGCAGTGGAGGATCTTCATATATATATATATATATATATATATATATATATATATATAAGCATATAAGCAGCTGGCTTTATCCTTCCTTCTCTGGTGGCAACAAGGTGGTAGGGCTTGCGGCTTCTGATTTTATCTCCGACGGCAGTAAGGGGACGAGATGAAGACCATCATATATATTATATTAATAAATATAAAGCCTCCTTCTCAGACGCCGATGAAAGTCCGGCGGAAGGCTTGGTCTTTTGATTTCTTCTCCGGTGACGATGCTTGTCGGGACTCGGTGGCTCGACGGCGCAGAGAGCCTCTGTCTTCATTATGTGGGACACATATATTGGTCATTTCTTCTAGCGACGATGCTTTGGGGGCTTGGCGGCGGTGAAGAGAATCCATCGGTGGCTCGGGGGGCGCAAACATGAGAGCGGCGAAGTCTTCATATAATATATATATATATATATATATATATATATATATATATATATAGTATTACTCCTCCGGTGGTGGCGACCCAACGGCAGTAGTGGGGGGCTGGCTTCTCCGTTGTATATAGTATATAGTATATAGTATATATAATGGAGAATATCTTAATTTGAATCTCTGTGCTTTCTCCCTGTCTCCCGAGGTCTCACCATGTCTCTCCCTTTTGTCCAATTCCTTTTTTCTCCTCTTTAATGGCGATGAAACGTGGGTATGGTTGAGAGATAGATGGAGATCGTGGCACGATCACAAGCGAGTCAGCCCATAACTTATGAATGGATAAGACCGTAATTAATTAATTAATCAATTAATTAATTAATCTTTTCTTTTTTTTTTTTCATCGCCTAGGGATTAGTACCTCAGATTTTTTTGTGATTTATCTTAGGATATATACCCATGGATTCTTTTAGACTTTGTTTTATATTTTTAATATATATATATATATATATATATATATATATATATATATATATATATTATTTTTATTTATTATTTTTTTTTTGATATAAACAATTTTGTCACATTATCATGCTTCAAAATAATAAATCAACTATGTACCATAGTTTCTAAAATATTGTCACACCAACAATGCTTCAAAAATATTTTAAAGTTATACTAACAATTAATTAATATAATTGTCACAAACCATAAAGTTCTTTATAATTATTTTAACTAATTAATTAATATTGAACTAATTAATTAAAACAATTATTATTTATATATATTTTTTATCTCATCATCTTCGTTTCTTTCTCTCTCTATCGCGACCGAGGGCGACGGCGTCTCCAGTCTTCTTCTCCGGCAGCTCCAGGCACCTGCCCGTGCTTGGACCTGGTTGCGGGAAGTCTTACGACCTCGGTCGGCTCCTTCAATGCGCCACCGGCCTTGCCACCACCGCTGGAGATCCTTGAGGTGCTCGGCCGCGGAAACGACACTCTCCGACGAGCTCACATACCAACAACGCATGCGCTACTACACCTAAATGTTACTATCGAGGAAGAGAGCTCTTACCGAAAGGTTGAGGATGACAGTTAGCACCAACTTAGAGCTTCTCGGAGTCGCGTGGTGCTTCTCTAATTTTCCGGCGAACTCCAGCCGTGAGGATGGCTCCGTCTGTTTTCCCCCCTGAAGCTGCAACCTTCTCCTCGCCAGATGGCTCTCGGACGCTGACGAACTCAACGAGGGTGGGCTCCCTGGCTAGACACCTACTCCTTCTCCTTCCACAACCTCACAGGAAATTGAAAGCTCTCTGGTTGGCAGTGTCAGGACAGGGAGGTGAGGACCTCCTTTTATAGGCTCCTCCATGGCCAGACGAACGGGCGGACGTTCGTGAACGCCACGTCGACCAACGGTCGGTTTCCTCGCTCGTAACGGCCGGAAGTGGGCGGAGCTCGCGCGAACGTTTCCGGTGGCTGGAAGAGACAGGCGTTACCTCGAGATCGTCACGCTGACGATGAAGGGTGGTGATCTCTTGATCAACATCAAAGGTTATGATTTAAACTTATATCCTCGTATCCAGTATCTGCCGAGATCAACCGTCGAGATTGTTTGTAGATCGACGGCCAGATCTCCATCCTATGTCTCAAGATTTGGGTGGTCACGAGATGAACGACTCACGATCACCCACACCGTGAGGTCATCTCCAACTTACCCATCTATTATTGTAACGCCCCGACCCGGATCCCGGGACCTCGGGCACGTCAACAGATCGGCCGTATCCAAGTGGAGACGGGCCCCACTCGAATACAAGGCCTAAGTAATCAAAGCAGATAACATAATAATAATCAAATATCTCAAATGACAGTAAATAATTTCCTCAGGATAGTCACAGCGGAAATAAAATAAATCCTAAAGGGACCACAAGCCCTACACAAGTCCAGGCCCTACAAGGGTCCTAATAATAAAATAAAATGTCCTCACACGACAAAACGAATCCTAGAGAGATCCTCCGACCTCAACAAGTATCCCCCCTAACTCTCGCACGTCCCTGAGCTCGAGTCAACCTACTCCTCAGGACCTGAAATGAGAGAAAGAAAAATGTCGTGAGCTTTCGAAAGGAAAGCCCAGTAAGTACCCTGCAAGGATCTCAAACGGTAAGATGAAACAAGATATCAACCATCAACGAATCATCAAGCAAAGGGGCTACACCCCAAACAAGCAGATCCTAGAATCCAGCTACGGCCCTCAGAGCCCTGGATAGGAATTCCAAACAACAGCTCCACAAACATCCCCCGGGACAGCCAACCATCCGGTTGTAAGCAATGCACGACCTCGCAATACAATTTCCCTCCGGTGAGCGTTTAACCTGCCGCGTCGGTAGCGCCTCTCTCTCTCATGTCGACATGGTCGCTGATCGATAATCGACTAGCGGGATGACCAGTATCGCCCTTCCGCCGGGAGTGCCGAACGCCGTGGTGTCCCGGCCCCCAACGCCTCGCAAAATCCGGAGCTTACGCTCCAATCGCATACACCGGGCGGAAGAACGAACTTCGGGCACATACCTCCGGCGACACGACCATGGCCTATGATCAAGTGTCGGCCCACGGGTGGGCATGTCCAAAAGAGCAATCAACAAACAAATAGTGAAACCTTACACTCGAATCCGGACGGGGTACAGGCTCACGCGTTTCCACGGCCACGTGCAGGTCAACGGATTCTCGTGATCAGTAAACACTACCTTTAACGCTCAACCATACACACACAAAGAAGGAAGACAACAAAAGCAAGTATGTGTATGCACCAAATAAATAGATATCACAAATAAAGAAAATATGCCAAAAACAGCACCTGTAAAATCAAAGAAAACCCATACAAGGGTGGGAACAAGGCAAGAGTAACTTACAAGAAACATGAATCAACAAAGTCAAGGAAGCCCACACTGGGCGGGTACTAGGCAAGAGTACTTACCTCTAAGCGCAACCAACACCTGATCAGCAATCGCCCCGACGAAGCTCAACGCTCTCTGTCAATATCTGGTAAACACAGATCCGTACTCAATATGCATTCGCGTACTTAAAATTGAATATTCCCAAGATGCATGTCTACTTAATGGGTTCGGCCCACTAATAACTTTCTCGCTAACCATCACCTTAAAACCACCTTAAACTCAACTGATAAAACTAGATGGGCTAAGGCCCAACTCACCATCCTACTAGTCAAACTACTCGTCTGGGTTCAACTAATTAATCAACTCAATCCAATCATTTCTAAGACTAATTAAACCCATGCCCAATCCCATAATTGGTCTGGCCCAACATAAGCCAACTTGATAAAACCCTTTTGTTTTAAAATAACCAAACCCAATTTAATTCCCACCGATCAACTACACTTTGCTAACTTCACAAATATCAAACTTTGTTAACCTTAGCCAAATGAATTAATCCTTTAAATAAATTCAATTAAAGGTATTCTAATTAATCAGGCAGCCATTTACTCTCAAAGCAATCAATCATAATTATTTTAATACTATACTAGAGTTCTTGTAGCATTGTAACTAAATTCATTAATCAGACTATACTAAGCTTATAATCAAACTTTGGTAACACTATAATGAAATTTTCTGACTACTATGGCATAGATCATTGTCACATAATTGAAATAACACTCATTAATATTTAAAAAGAAATCAATTCGCTAACGGGTCTGGCCTACTAACGGATCCAACCTGTTAAGCTATACCCACTAAGCCTTATCATCTTCAACCTCCATCTTGTCCAACCCTATGAAGGCTCTACATACAGCACTTAGCATCAACTAGGATCCCTAAACTCTAACAGGGAAACCACCCCCTCCTTCTAGCCCTGGCTAGCCTCTGAGAAGCAGTTATCCTCCATTCAAGTTGAAGTGGTACTGTCCGGAGATCAGGACCTCATGCAACTCAGAGCCCATCCCCCAAACAGCTCCCGGTTTGGAGAACCCTCATGAACCAAGAACCGGTCTCTCCCTGACTGTCCTCCATACCTTGTCTAGACCTTCCCCAAGTCTCCCGAGACCCTATCTAGTACCCTCTGTTAACTTCTAGACAACCAAAGTAAGGGAGACAACAACCTAAACTATCATGTTTTTCTTGAAGCTTAATTCTATTCCAGGATAAATCATTGAGATCAGTGAGTACTAACCCGGCCTCGCGGTTCCTTGGTGCCCCCCTAACCCTTCTCCCCTCCTTGCTCTCCTGTCTTCACTCGCGAGCAAGCGCGTCGCCGTTTGAAGAGGATCTTTGTTAGTGCTAGGAGGTCATAGTGGTATGTATTTATATAGGTTTCATGGGTTGTGTCATCTTGGAATAGGATTTCTTCTCCTAATCATATTATGTTTTATCCTTCACGATTAGATAAACTCATAGTTTGAGTTTATCTCAAACTTCTAACTCTTTTTATCCTCTGTTCTGCAGGTTTTTGGCTAATCCTCGGCGTCGAGCGGCTGACGGTGGTGGCGTCTGCAGCCGAGCGTCTCCAGAACCCGTCTTCAAGTCGCAGCCGTCCGATGTCTAGATCATACCGCCATCTCGAGATTTCGTCCGTCCGATCGAAGCATCCCATGCACGTGCATGGTTATTTAAAGTATTATGTTAAATAGCCCCTGGACTTTTGTTAAATTATTTTACAAATGCCTTTTAATCTAAAACTAAGAAATTTCGCAAATAAATATTTATCCATATTTTCTCCCTATGTCTATC
Source organism: Dioscorea zingiberensis (assembly GCA_026586065.1). Taxonomy (NCBI): domain Eukaryota; kingdom Viridiplantae; phylum Streptophyta; class Magnoliopsida; order Dioscoreales; family Dioscoreaceae; genus Dioscorea; species Dioscorea zingiberensis. Next base: position 38,565,182 of record CM048824.1, read on the forward strand.
TATTATTATAGTGAGATACCAATTAGTAATACATATTTACACTCATATCTTATCATGTAATTTATAATATATTTATTTATATGACTTAACTCACCATACTTTATCACATGTTTAAATCCAAAACAATCCATGAAATCATGCATGACCGTTTTTTTTCTTTTCATGGTGTTGAATTCAAAACTATCTCATCCAATCATTAACATATAAAAATTTCAATATACTAATATTGAATGTCATCTATCAAATCTCCATTAAGATATATTCCATTTCTCAAATTATCCTCTTATCTTATTTAATTTAAAAATCGATTGTATGGCTATCATTATTTCTCTAGAGCACATGTGTACAAATCTCTATTTCCTATTTAAACACCAATAAAAAAAAAAATCTACAAAAATCCTTGAATTTAAAATATATGATTTATGAGTACTCATTCTCAATCAAGTCCTTGATTTCTCCTGAAATTACAAATAGGTCTCTAACAACCTCAATTAACCCTAATTAAGTTATCTACCAAAACAGAAAATACTTTTATATCAATTTTAATTATCTCCATATTTGATAACCTTCTTTAATCATCAATTATATTAAAGGGTAATTAGGAAAATTTTATTCCCAAACCAACTTCAATTACACCCAAATCTTGAGACCTTTTATTCATTAACCTAATAACTAGGAAATTTTATTTTTCTGAAAATTTCCGGGTCTCACAATTATGCTCGTATCCGGTGTACGATCAGATGGATTTAATCTGAGCTCGCCACGTGGCTCCTCCATAGCCGTTATAACGCCTCGAGATATAGCACGGCACGAGATGATTTAATCTCAGCCGTTCATCCTCTCTTTATAGGGTTTTCTCGTGGAAAATTTACCAGAGGTCCCGGACACTTTTAAAATTACATACAGGTCCAAGACTGTGAGAGGGAACAATTATCTTTTAGTCCCCTAAACTTTTCAAAATTACCAGGAAGTCCTTCTGGTCACCATAAACCCTAATTGGGGTTTTTAAATCTTTTTAACTTAATTTCCCCTCATTTAACTTTCTAGAGAATTTAATAATTTTAAGACAAATTTTAACATTTTTTTTTAAAAATTCTTGGATTTTACAATCTTGGTGATTCCTTCCACTGTAGCCACAGCCGTAAATGCCCAACAGGATCCTGTTTCACATATAATTCAATTCATATCAAACATATGATATATATATATATATATATATTTGTCATGAGATTTAACATAATCAATATATGTTTGTAAATGTACATACCACAATCTCCTTGATACTTGACTGGAGTAACGGCACCCAATGTCCTCCAATCAAGATCTCGGGGCACTCTAGTGACATTCTCATATTTGAAGCCCCCTATACCTGATAGTACTTCAAAGACAAGTAATAGTAGAATCCATAGTCTTGCGGCCGCCTGATAATATCACAACAGAAATCATATATGTATATATATATATAAAATACATATATAGGATATTATATATATATATATATATATATGTGTGTGTGTGTGTGTGTGTGTTATATAGTAATATATAACTGTAACACAACTATATTCAAGAAACCTTTAATTTTATGAAAACCAAATGGTTTGTGAAAAAGAAAAACCTTTTGTTATAAAAATCTTCTCACCTGATGTCCCATGCCGACCGTCCTCCGGAGAGCAGAGGAAGAAGACATAAGCAGTGCAGCAATGCAATGAGGAGGAAGAAGAGGAAAAGCAGTGCAATGAAGTGGGACTGACTGGTGAGTTTATTTTCGTTGCATAAATTTATAGACTTGGGATGGGAATGAAATTGGTTTTCCTAGTGATCATGTAAAGATTATTTTCCTAAAAATTTTCTATTATCACAATCTTGGGAATGGTATAGGCTCCAAAGATTGTTTTTCTTTTAAAAAAAATCAAAATAGAGAAGAAGAAGAAGGATCACAAAAAGAGGCATGAAAATATAGCTACAATCTTACAACTTTACTATGTTCTGCAATCACATCTACATCTTTAGCTTTCTGAACAGCAGATTCAGAAGAGGCGGTGGTGTCTTTCTCGACATCCTTGTCCCTTGGAGGCATATAGATAGATGCTGCTTTTGGTAAGCTTTTTGATTTAAACTTTTTTTGATTGTATTTGTTAAAACTTAATTCTCAGGGTCTTTTGGTGAAATTTTCTCAATTAACCTCGAGTTGATGCGGATTCTTCTTTCCTATTTAACTTTCTGAGTATTTTTGAGTTTTGAGTAAATTCTTTTTTCTTTCAGGGGTTGATAGTGTAGGCACCATTTCATCATCTCTTGTGACTTATGCTTCTATTCAAGCTCTCAAACCAGACCTTATCATTAATGCTGGGACTGCTGGTGGATTTAAAGTATGCATTTCATTCCAAGAGTTAATTAATGTGAAATTGAATTTGAGTGCCTTAGTTGAATTATTACTTTGTGAGACTCGATGTAGTTTATCTTTCTGTGTGATTGATAGATTTCATAGATTCTGGTTTGGGTTTTTAAATTTCTTCTCAACATGTTACTCCTTGAGATATGTTTTGTAATCAATCTGAAAAGTTTATTTGTGGATATATCAGGCAAAAGGTGCTTGCGTTGGTGATGTCTACTTTGTCTTTGATGTTTCTTTCAATGATAGAAGAATCCCAATACCTGTGAGTGGCACCATCATGCTGACTTATAAGTGCATGCTATTTGTAATTTATCAGAATTTGTGTCAATATTCTTTTTTCTTGAAGATGTCAAACAGAATATGTTATATTTATTTTATTTGTATAAATTTCTTGTTTTAGCAGTAGAAATTACCTAGGAATTCAAATTAAACAGTTAATGCCAATCACCATTATATTCTTATTCAATCATTTTTGCAATTTTCAATATTTGGAATAGAGTTTGCAACTTTATTTGATGCTAGAGACACTGTGGAACACATGCATAACCTTTTGAAAATGCATAAGAAATTGGACCATATTTTTCCTATACTAACTTGGAAAGCTAGTTTTTGGTTAAGATCTAATTTATTTCTTGAGATTGTTCCAAATAAATTTTCAAAATGATTTTAGAAGTAGCTGCTGAGGTAGGAAAAATGTAGAATTTCAAATATTGTGCAGATGTGGATGCATTAATAGTTTATCTTCAACAATGGTGATTTTCTTTTCTTTTCTTCTCTTTTCTTTTTTGTAATAATTGAAGTTCGCTACATGTTCACCTATTGTGTTCACTAATGTTGGTTTTTGATTTGTATGGAATTGGAACTCGACAAACCTTCTCTACACCCAACCTTGTGAAGGAACTAAACTTTAACTTAACCACCACAAACTGAGACTTTGCTTGTTGAGTGGAATGAAATAATTTATTTTCAATAACTTGAAAATTCACTTACTCTTGTTTAGTTACAATTTTGCGCTAAAATGATATGGGACAGTTAAGTTTTGTTATTGCTGAAGAGGAATGTCTCATAAAAACTTGTACACAGTATTGTAATTGGAGATTTACTTGTATGTATTTTCATGAATTTGTCATTGTAAGCATATCGCATGAGCATGGCACTGGAAATTTTTTAGTTGTTCTATTAAAGGGTCTGCGAGTTACTTTTGGAAAGTTGTTCTAGTATGCTGCAGTGTATGAGTACATTTTGTCAGTACTCTTCCTAAGTTTTTCTGAAACATGTATCCTCATAAATCCATGCTCACCCCAGCTCGTGCCCCATAAGTTCTTCAGCAGCCAATATTGAATACCATTACTGTCAGTTCCACAACCCACCACTGTAACAGCATGGTTTATTGTTGGCCCACAATCACCTTTAAAGATCCCGCCGGTGTACTTACGGAAGCTATCGCTAATAACAATGCCGACCGATACCGGCTGGTATGCGACCACCGTTTAAAGGTTCCACTCGCTGTTTCTCTGCACCCATTCGAAGGCATTGATTTCGAATGCAATATTTGATTCCTTATCTTTTTGGCATGTGCCTTGGGCCCCTAAATAGGGGTAGTCTGATTCTGTAGTCAGCCCGTCATTTTTTATGCTGTAGGCGAAGGCACGTCCTCGGTCTCCTGTGATGCATCCATTATTGTTAGTGTCACAGTCCACAAGCTGTTGTACAGATAAGGGGATCAACATGCCTGTTTCGATCTTGGTGATGCCTTCCACTGCAGCTACAGCCGCAAATGCCCAACAGGATCCTGTTTCACATATAATTCAATTCATATCAAACATATGATATATATATATATATATATATATATATAACGCCCCGACCCGGATTCCGGGACCTCGGGCATGTCAACAGATCGGCCGTATTCAAGTAAAGACGAGCCTCACTCGAATACAAGGCCTAAAAATGATAAGCAGATAATATAAGAATCCAAAGTAATCGATAATAAAAGCGATATCCTCAAAAACATCTCAGCGGAAATGAAAAAAATAAAAAGTAAGGGTCCACATGCCCTCTATATAATCCAGGCCCTACAAGGATCCTAATACAATAGCATATGTCCTGACACACAAATCAATATCCTAGAGATTCACCGACCTCTGCAAAACCCCAACCAACTCTCGCACGTCCCTGAGCTCGAGTCCACCTACTCCTCAGGACCTGGAATGAGAGAAGAGAAAAGTGATGAGCTTTCGAAAGGAAAGCCCAGTAAGTACCCTGCAAGGAATCTCAAACGGTAAGATGAAACAAGATATCACGATCAATGAATTATCAAGCAAGGGGCTACACCCCACACAAACAGGTTCTAAGAATCCAGCTATAGCCCTTATGGCCCTGGATGAGATTCCAAGAACAGCTTAGCAAAGATCCCCCGGACAGCCAGCCTCAGGTTGTAAGTAAAAAAAAGCAGCCTCAGACTGCGAATAACAGCCTCAGGCCGTGAACGACGAACCTGTCGCGTTCGGTAGCGCCACCTCTACATGTCGACACGGCCAACAATTCAACCCCACTGACAGGGATACGGTGCCTCAGACTCCACTGCAACCGGGTGAAAGATCAAAACTAAGTTGGCACGTACCTCCCGGCCAACACACAAGACCATGTGCCCATTATCAAGTGTCGGCCCACGGGTGGGTAAGTCCAAAAGAGCATTCCAACAAACCAGTAGTGAAACTTACACTCCTATCCGGACGGAGCATAAGCTCAGGTGATTCCATGGCCACGTGCCGATCAACGGATCCTCGTGATCAGTAAACACTACCTCTAACGCTCAACCATACACATACAAAGAAGGAAGGCAACAAAAGTAAGTATGTGTATGCATCCAATAAATAGATATTACAAATGAAAGATATGCCAAGAACAACATACATCAAATCCAAGGAACCCAAACAAGGGTAGAAGCGAGGCAAGAGTATCTTACAAGCATAAAATCAAGAAAGCAACTAGCCAATAAATAAGGGAACTAGGCAAGAGTACTTACCTCTAAATGCTATCCAACGTAATTCTCGGTATCTGTCCCAACGAAGCTCCACGCTCCTCGTTGATAGCTGGTGAACACAAGTACACACTCAACACACGCACAAGTGTTTAAGAATATATTTCTATAATGCATCGCAAATTAATGGGCCAGGCCCATTAAACAAACCCAATTTCCTTGCTACAACGTAGAGAGATTTACTAAAGCCTCTCTCTCTCTCTAAACCAACCAAATATTATAAACTCAATCTCTTTAGCATCACAAATAAGACTTAATTAATCCAATCATGGATTTTAAATAATTCATTCACACAAGAAATATTTACTCTTAAAATCAAATTAATTTAATCAACTCACTGTCAATTAGAAACCTCACTCTTTCATTCATAGAAAGCCTTTGACTTTATCCACCAAGCCAACATCATCTTTGGAACATTAAACCTTGCCTTTGACTAGACATAAACAACTTCAAGCAAGGATTCAACAGCTACTCACTCATGAACATCAATAACCTCAAACAAACAATACGGAATAAACCTGTATACAACTGTGTTCCTACTTGTATTCCATCCCACATGACCATATGAAATCTACTCAGTTTCCTCAACATCTGTCAGCCCTTTAACAGTGATCTAAACTGATATAACTATGCTCAAACATAGTAGAGGAACCTCAAAGACCTCACACATGATCATGTTATTAACCAAGTAAATCAAACCCACACAACCTCTCTCTAATAGATCATGCTCACAACCATCAAATCCTCTTTTTCACTATAAACAAGCTTGACCGATCATTGTTGTCAGCCTAAGTAGATCAAGAGAAATAAAAAACATGTGTATATCTCCACCATAGCATCAAGTCTACCCTTCTATGTCAAACAAAGCATATATTCCTTGTATGAACTTCTTACCATCAGTCCTTACAGTCCATATTAAATGCTTAGATTCTTCATGCTCACATTTGACTACATGCCTCAACAAATCAAACACTCACCAGATATGATGCTTAGAGATCAAATGAAACACTCAACAGGACAGTCACATGTACACTCTCTAAACAAATCCATATTTTGTGTCCTCACTACCAAACCTATTCATTACTGTCCATTAACTCATGAAATCTCTCCACATGTTTACACATAACTAATTTATGGACTCTACATGAAGTGCAAAGTGTTAACCTTGGTCTGACCTTAAGCTACCCCATATGAGCCCTTCAACAGAAGTGATGATTATGAAGCTGTTCATATTGGGGCTACCATGCACGCTAGTATCCACACAAGTAAGACTTTGTGGAATATCATGCTTGTTAACCTCGTATCTACACACATGTATCTATGTATACCAAGGTGACATACTAACCTGGTTTTTCGGATCCTCTCCGACGAGATTGTTCGTCGCACAACAACCCAACGGAGCTCTTCCAGCCCCTCCTGAGGCTTGAAGTCTACCTACACCGCCACCAACCCTCTCGGTTCACTCAAGACGAAAATAAAACTCGCCGCCACCCAACATGTGAAGCTAGGGTTAGGGGTCCGCCTCCTCTACTTATATACCTGTGGAGAGGGTCTCCATGTGATCTAGATGATATTTGAAATCAGATCATATCTTATCTAACCGATCCGAACGGGGGAGAAGAGATCCTCACTGCGCGCGATTGCTGCGAAGAGAGAACCCAACGTGCCACGTGATTGGGCTTCACCACGCACTTTTGTTTCTTTTTGACATCCTCCGTTAGATGGTGTTTTTAATATTTCTCCACTAATCATAGCCGTCAGTTATATATACATTCTTAGGAATTGCTGCATGGCATTTTCTCACGCGTTTTCATCTAAGAGCTGTCAACTTCCATTGTGAACTCAAGCTTTGATTTTTTTTGAAATCCAATCCCACTACTCCACTTCAAAATTTTCTTTTGAAAAATAAATGAATATCACATCATAATCAACATGTCTTTATCATCATGATGCAAGAATAATAATATATTATATAAATTTTCATGCATTCTATGCTCTTATTCATCAAACCATAATCATATATATATTTATTTATATATCCATGTATATAAATACCCATATATATATATATATATATATATATATATATATATATATATATATATATGTTATCTTTATAATCCATTTTATTTCACTTTATAACATAGTCCTTGGTTTTTCCCCATAATCTCGAATTAGGATTTTATCTAAATCAACCCACTTTTCTAATTAGACCAAGTTTAAGGTTTTCTTCAATCATTCATATTTAAAATAAATATAATATCTTATCCTTACACCCTCTCATATGGATATTTATTTTATCCATCAATCCAATCTTCAAAAATATACAATTTAAAATTTAAACTAAACAAAAATTTTATTCCATCTAATCTCTTTCTCCAATTAGACCAAATTAGAGAATTATCTTCAAAATTATAAGAATAATTTAAAATAACTAAATTCCAAAATTATTGCTAAAAACCCTTGGGTTTTACAATATATATATATCATGAGATTTAACATAATCTCCTTGATACTTGACTGGAGTAATGGTACCCAATGTCCTCCAATAGAGATCTCGGGGCACTCTAGTGACATTCTCATATTTGAAGCCCCCTATACCTGATAGTACTCCAAAGACAAGTAATAGTAGCATCCATAGTCTTGCGGCCGCCTGATAATATCACAACAAAAATCATATATGTATATATATATATATATATATAAATATATATATATAAAATATATATATAAGATATTATATATATACCCTACATGATTTATTATATATATATATATATATGTGTGTGTGTGTGTGTGTGTGTGTGTGTGTGTGTTATAGTAATATATAACTGTAACACAACTATATTCAAGAAACCTTTAATTTTATGAAAACCAAATGGTTTGTGAAAAACAAAAACCTTTTATTATAAAAATCTTCTCACCCGATGTCCCATGCCGACCGCCCTCCGGAGAGAAGAGGAAGAAGACATAAGCAGTGCAGCAATGCAATGAGGAGGAAGAAGAGGAGAAGCAGTGCAATGAAGTGGGACTGACTGGTGAGTTTATTTTCGTTGCATAAATTTATAGACTTGGGATGGGAATGAAATTGGTTTTCCTAGTGATCATGTAAAGATTATTTTCCTAAAAATTTTCTATTATCACAATCTTGGGAATGGTATAGGCTCCAAAGATTGTTTTTCTTTTAAAAAAAATCAAAATAGAGAAGAAGAAGAAGGATCACAAAAAGAGGCATGAAAATATAGCTACAATCTTACAACTTTACTATGTTCTGCAATCACATCTACATCTTCAGCTTTCTGAACAGCAGATTCAGAAGAGGCGGTGGTGTCTTTCTCGACATCCTTGTCCCTTGAAGGCATATAGATAGATGCTGCTTTTGGTAAGCTTTTTGATTTAAACTTTTTTTGATTGTATTTGTTGGTACTTAATTCTGAGGGTCTTTTGGTGAAATTTTCTCAATTAACCTCGAGTTGATGCGGATTCTTCTTTCCTATTTAACTTTCTGAGTATTTTTGAGTTTTGAGTCAATTCTTTTTTCTTTCAGGGTTGATAGTGTAGGCAACATTTCAGCATCTCTTGTGACTTATGCTTCTATTCAAGCTCTCAAACCAGACATTACCATTAATGCTAGGACTACGGGTGGATTTAAACTATGCATTTCATTCCAAGAGTTAATAAATGTGAAATTGAATTTGAGTGCCTTAGTTGAATTATTACTTTGTGAGACTCGATGTAGTTTATCTTTCTATGAGATTGATAGATTTCGTAGATTTCTGTTTGTGTTTTTAAATTTCTTCTCAACATGTTACTCCTTGAGATATGTTTTGTAATCAATCTGAAAAGTTTATTTGTGGATATATCAGTCAAAAGGTGCTTGCGTTGGTGATGTCTACTTTGTCTCTGATGTTTCTTTCCATGATAGAAGAATCCCAATACCTGTGAGTGGCACCATCATGCTGACTTATAAGTGCATGCTATTTGTAATTTATCAGAATTTGTGTCAATATTCTTTTTTCTTGAAGATGTCAAACAGAATATGTTATATTTTTTTTATTTGTATAAATTTCTTGTTTTAGCCGTAGAAATTACCTAGGAATTCAAATTCAACAGTTAATGCCAATCACCATTATATTCTTATTCAATCATTTTTGCAATTTTCAATATTTGGAATAGAGTTTGCAACTTTATTTGATGCTGGAGACACTGTGGAACACATGCATAACCTTTTGAAAATGCATAAGAAATTGGACCATATTTTTCCTATACTAACTTGGAAAGCTAGTTTTTTGTTAAGATCTAATTTATTTCTTGAGATTGTTCCAAATAAATTTTCAAAATGATTTTAGAAGTAGCTGCTGAGGTAGGAAAAATGTAGAATTTCAAATATTGTGCAGATGTGGATGCATTAATAGTTTATCTTCAACAATGGTGATTTTCTTTTCTTTACTTTTCTTTTCTTTTTTGTAATAATTGAAGTTCGCTACGTGTTCACCCATTGTGTTCACTAATGTAGGTTTTTGATTTGTATGGAATTGGATCTCGACAAACCTTCTCTACACCCAACCTTGTGAAGGAACTTAACTTGATGGTAACCACCACAAACTAAGACTTTGCTTGTTGAGTGGAATGAAATAATTTATTTTCAATAACTAGAAAATTCTCTTACACTTGATTAGCTACAATTTTGGGCTAAAATGATATGGGACAGTTAAGTTTTGTTATTGCTGAAGGGGAATGTCTCATAAAAACTTGTACACAGTATTATAATTGGAGATTTACTTGTATGTATTTTGATGAATTTGTCATCGTAAGCATATTGCATGTGCATGGCATTGGAAATTTTTTAGTTGTTCTATTGAAGGGTCTGCGAGTCACTTTTGGAAAGTTGTTCTAGCATGCTGCAATGTATGAGTACATTTTGTTAGTACTCTTTCGATTCAGTTGTCAACCCGTCATTTTTCATGATGTAGGCTAAGGCACGTCCTCGGTCTCCTGTGATGAATCCGTTATTGTTAGTGTCACAGTCCACAAGCTGTTGTACAGATAAGGGGATCAACACGCCCGTTTCGATCTTGGTGATCCCTTCCACTGCAGCCACAGCCGCAAATGTCCAACAGGATCCTGTTTCACATATAATTCAATTTATATCAAACATATGATTTATATATATATATATATATATATATATATATATATATATATATATATATATATATATATAATGAGATTTAACATAATCAATATATGTTTGTATATGTACATACCACAATCTCCTTGATACTTGACTGGAATAACGGCACCCAATGTCCTCCAATCAAGATCTCGTGGCACTCTAGTGACATTCTCATATTTGAAGCCCCCTATACCATATAGTACTCCAACGACAAGTAATAGTAGCATCCATAGTCTTGCGGCCGCCTGATAATATCACAACAAAAATCATTTATGTATATATACATAAAATACATATATAAGATATTATATATATACCTTACATGATTATATATATATATATATATATATATATATATATATGTGTGTGTGTGTGTGTGTGTGTGTGTGTGTGTGTGTGTGTTATATATAGTAATATAGAACTGTAACACAACTGTATTCAAGAAACCTTTAATTTTATGAAAGCCAAATGGTTTGTGAAAAACAAAAACCTTTTGTTTTAAAAATCTTCTCACCTGATGTCCCATGCCGACTGCCCTTCGGAGAGCAGAGGAAGAAGACATAAGCAGTGCAGCAATGCAATGAGGAGGAAGAAGAGGAGAAGTAGTGCAATGAAGTGGGACTGACCGGTGAGTTGATTTTCGTTGCATAGATTTATAGACTTGGGATGGGAATGAAATAGGTTTTTCTAATGATCATGTAAAGATTATTTTCCTAAAAATTTTCTAGTATCACAATCTTGGGAATGGCATAGGGTCCAAAGATTGTTTTTCTTTTAAAAAAATCAAAATAGAGAAGAAGAAGAAGGATCACAAAAAGAGGCATGAAAATATAGCTACAATCTTACAACTTTACTATGTTCTGCAAACACATCTACATCTTCAGCTTTCTGAACAGCAGATTCAGAAGAGGCGGTGGTGCCTTTCTCGGCATCCTTGTCCATTGTAGGCATATAGATAGATGTTGTTTTTGGTAAGCTTTTTGATTTAAACTGGTTTTGATTGAATTTGTTAGTACTTAATTCGGAGGGTCTTTTGGTTAAATTTTCTCAATTAACCTATAGTTGATGCGGATTCTTCTTTCCTATTTAACTTTCTGAGTATTTTTGAGTTTTGAGTAAATTCTTTTTTCTTTCAGGGGTTAATAGTGTAGGCACCATTTCATCATCTCTTGTGACTTATGCTTCTATTCAAGCTCTCAAACCAGACCTTATCATTAATGCTGGGACTGCTAGTGGATTTAAAGTATGCATTTCATTCCAAGAGTTAATAAATGTGAAATTTAATTTGAGTGCCTTAGTTGAATTATTACTTTGTGAGACTCGATGTAGTTTATCTTTCAGTGTGATTGATAGATTTCATAGATTCTGGTTTGGGTTTTTAAATTTCTTCTCAACATGTTACTCCTTGAGATATGTTTTGTAATCAATCTGAAAAGTTTATTTGTGGATATATCAGGCAAAAGGTGCTTGCGTTGGTGATGTCTACTTTGTCTCTGATGTTTCTTTTCATGACAGAAGAATCCCAATACCTGTGAGTGGCGCCATCCTGCTGACTTATAAGTGCATGCTATTTGTAATTTATCAGAATTTGTGTCAATATTCTTTTTCTTGAAGATGTCAAACATAATATGTTATATTTTTTTTATTTGTATAAATTTCTTGTTTTAGCCGAAGAAATTACCTTGGAATTCAAATTCAACAATTAATGCCAATCTCCATTATATTTTTATTCAATCATTTTTGCAATTTTCAATTCAACTTTATTTGATGCTGGAGACACTGTGGAACACATGCATAACCTTTTGAAAATGCATAAGAAATTGGACCATATTTTTCCTATACTAACTTGGAAAGCTAGTTTTTGGTTAAGATCTAATTTATTTCTTGAGATTGTTCAAAATCAATTTTAAAAATAATTTTAGAAGTTGCTGTTGAGGTAGGAAAGATGTAGAATTTGAAATATTGTGCAGATGTGGATGCATTAATAGTTTATCTTCAACAATGGTGATTTTCTTTTCTTTTCTTTTCTTTTATTTTTTGTAATAATTGAAGTTCGCTACGTGTTCACCTATTGTGTTCACTAATGTAGGTTTTTGATTTGTATAGAATTGGAACTCGACAAACCTTCTCTACACCCAACCTTGTGAAGGAACTAAACTTGAAAGTAACCACCACAAACTGAGACTTTGCTTGTTGAGTGGAATGAAATAATTTATTTTCAATAATTTGAAAATTCTCTTACTCTTGTTTAGTTACAATTTTGGGCTAAAATGATATGGGACAGTTAAGTTTTGTTATTGCTGAAGAGGAATGTCTCATAAAAACTTGTACACAGTATTATAATTGGAGATTTACTTGTATGTATTTTCATGAATTTGTCATTGTAAGCATATTGCATGTGCATGGCACTGGAAATTTTTTAGTTGTTCTAATGAAGGGTCTGCGAGTTACTTTTTGAAAGTTGTTCGAGCATGCTGCAGTGTATGAGTACATTTTGTCAGTACTCTTCCGAAGATTTTTTGGAACATGTATCCTCATAAATCCATGCTCACCCCAGCTCGTGCCCCATAAGTTCTTCAGCAGCAATTATTGAATCCTATTACTGTCAGTTGCATAACCCACCACTGTAACAGCATGGTTTATTGTTGGCCCACAATCACCTTTAAAGATCCCGCCGGTGTACTTACGGAAGCTATCGCTAATAACAATGATGACCGATACCGGATGGTATGCGACCACCCTTAAAAGGTTCCACTCGCTGTTTCTCGGCACCCATTCGAAGGCATTGATTTCGAATGCAATATTTGATTCCTTATCTTTTTGGCATGTGCCTTGGGCCCCTATATTGTGGTCGTCTGATTCAGTGGTCAATCTTGGTGATCCTTTCCACTCGCACGTCCTCGGTCTCCTGTAATGCATCCGTTATTATTAGTGTCACAATCCACAAGTTGTTGTACAGATAAGGGGATCAACACGCCTGTTTCGATCTTGGTGATCCTTTCCACTGCAGCCACAGCCGCAAAAGCCCAGCAGGATCTTGTTTCACATATAATTCAATTCATATCAAACATATGATATATATATATATATATATATATATATATATATATATATATATATATATATATATATATATTAATATATATCATGAGATTTAACATAATCAATATATGTTTGTATATGTACATACCACAATCTCCTTGATACTTGACTGGAGTAACGGCGCCCAATGTCCTCCAATCAAGATCTCGGGGCACTTTAGTGACATTCTCATATTTGAAGCCCCCTATACCTGATAATACTCCAAAGACAAGTAATAGTAGCATGCATAGTCTTGCGGCCGCCTAATAATATCACAACAAAAATCATATATGTATATATATATATACCCTACTTGATTTATTATATATATATATATGTGTGTGTGTGTGTGTGTTATATATATAGTAATATATAACTGTAACACAACTGTATTCAAGAAACCTTTAATTTTATGAAAACCAAATGGTTTGTGAAAAACAAAACCTTTTGTTATAAAAATCTTCTCACCTGATGTCCCATGCCGACCGCCCTTCGGAGAGCAGACGAAGAAGACATAAGTAGTGAAGCAATGCAATGAGGAGGAAGAAAAGGAGAAGCAGTGCAATGAAGTGGGACTGACTGGTGAGTTGATTTTCGTTGCATAGATTTATAGAGTTGGGATGGGAATGAAATAGGTTTTTCTAGTGATCCTGTAAAGATTATTTTCCTTAAAATTTAATAGTATCACAATCTTGGGAATGGCATAATGTCCAAAGATTGTTTTTCTTTTAAAAAAAATCAAAATAGAGAAGAAGAAGAAGGATCACAAAAAGAGGCATGAAAATATAGCTACAATCTTACAACTTTACTGTAAAATCCAGGAATTTCTGGAAATAAATATTTAGTTATTTCCTTGAGAAAAAAAAAATTAAGTTATTTATTTCCCCCGATAAGTTGTAACGCCCCGACCCGGATCCCGGGACCTCGAGCACGTCTACAGACCGGCCGTATTAAAGAAGAGATAATCTCAACTCTAATACAAGGCCTAATAATGTGATAAGCAGACAACAATCCATAAATAACACAAACTCAAGTTCATAAGAACATAGAGTCATTAGGGTCCATAGGCCCTAAAGAAGTCTAGTCCCTATACGGGTCCTACAAATAACAAAGTTTATAAAAATGAAGATAACTGAGACTCTATTAAACCTTGGTCTCCCGGAGTCCCTCTCTTCAAGCTTCCTCCCCCTCTAAACCTCGGAATCTGTAAAAGGAGGAAAAGAGAAAAAATACGTGAGCTTTCAAAGGGAAAGCTCAGTAAGTACCCCTGCAAGTCACAGCGTCTTCAAAACAAAAATGACAGTCAACAGGATCATAGAATCAACAACAAAGTCCTAGGAGTCTACCACAAACAAGTCAAAGGTACGACTCCCGCTACAAAAGCCCTCGGGCTCTGTAGTGAGTTCTAAGAGAACTCAGAGTTTACTCCCGGTCAGTATGTCCAGCTTTTTGGTTATAATTTCGACCTAGATGGTCGTTTGACTCTCCAGTCAAAAGATCGGTAGAACTACCCCTTCTTTGTGTTAACACGGTCAGTGTACCATGCCCACTGACAGGTGAGACCTCCAGAGATTTGTTTCTCTGGTAGGGCTGTCAGGAAAGTCAGGGGGTCCTATCCCTGAACATTCCTTAAATTGGAGCTTCCCTAGCTCCACTGAGTCCGGGCAGTAGAACATAACAAATAGGGACACCAACGTCCCGTAAACAAACATACATGCTTAACAGGATTCAAAAAACAGATATGAATAGCATGTATGGCTTCAGTAGGGCATGTAATAAGATACATTGCAAATGCAAGAAATCCCGTTTCCGGGTGGAAACTAGGCAAGTGAACTTACCTCTAAAGAGACTAACTGTCTTCCTGGTCTTCTTAGAAATGCCTTACGTCTCCCCTGAGAGTATCTGGCATATAGTGGTTTGTTAGAGTTATTGTCCAATAATTTCCGTCTCTCTATATGACCATGCATGCCTACCGTCCCTGTTGGGCTTAGGCCCACTAACGGGTCCTAGGGACCATCTCTCGGGTTACCAGTCCTTATCCCTGGTTCAGTGGCCCTTAGTTGACTTGTAGATTCATTTGGGCCTTACCGAGTCAACTCTAGTTAAGTTGGTCCCATTTCAAGCCCATTGCACCATTTATGTTGACCTTAGCCCCTTAAAGGGCTTTTTGGTCATTTAGTCTCTTTACTAAATATTTTTCCATCACACACCGATTTATCTCAATTTAAGAAATTGTTAATTTCTAATTGCCCCATTTCATTATCATGTCACGTAGTTATAGTTCCATATAGTTACCAAAAACTATATAACTATTTGATTAATAGTGTTAATACTATTAATAAAGATATTACTAAGGTTTTAATCTTTTATTAAAACCTTATATTTCCAAACTGAATAATAACCATCAATCTTAGACACCTTTAATCGGTTAATTGAACATGTGTCACACCCTTGGTATTTACCTTTAATCAATTTCATTAACTTTTCAACTATATTTCACTATAGTTTTCAAATTATTAATCATGTTAATAATTTGTCACACTCCATAGTTCCAAAATCATTTGAGACTATGTCCATTGTTAAATAGTTATGGATGTGTCACACTATCTCATAATTAATTTATCACTAAATAAATCAATTTTATGTCACCTACCATAGTTTTCAAATAAACATCTAATTATCACTTGTCACCCTAAGTTAATTTTTCATTAACTTTAATCTATGGTCACAAGTCCATAGTTCCTCATTTTAATACCATAGCTAGCTAATTGTTATTTATATTTATAATAATAATTAGCTATTATTTTAATTAAAAAGAGAGAATAGCTTCTAATGTAAATGTCACCCTATCTAGGTTTTTATTTAAATAGTTATTTTGTCACACTACTATAGTCACGAGTTCTAATTAAAAGCATTACTATTTAAATTTTTTTTTTTTTTATCATCTTCTTCAACCTCTCTTCTCTCTCTCTCTATCGCGACCGAGAATTCAACCTCGCTGTTCTCTCTCGCCGGCGAGCGCTGAGCGCCTGTCCAAGCTCCATCCTCATCGTCGTGTGAACTACAACCACGGCCAACCCTTCCGGAGCGCCAACGTCCTCAGTCATCTCGCCGGAATTTTAGAACCTCTCGGCCGCGCGAACAGCTCTCTCTCCGATGCATGCACACGCTCTATAGACTACGTAAGAGGATGTCAGGAGCTTACCTGGGAGCCGTGGATGACAAACAGCACCACTTGAAGGGCCTGCAACCGCCTCTGAGCTCAACTGTCTTCTCCGACGAGCTCGGCTACGCACACCGTGGACACCGCCTCAGCCTCCGCGAAGCTCTGTCCTCCTTCTCCCTCCTGAGAACTGCCACGACGGTGGATGAACAGCCGAGGGTCGCGTCACTCAATCCTCTCTTCAAACTCCTCGAACGCCGCTCGCCGGAGTACCTTACGTAAGCTTCGTTCTGGGCTTCGGTACTCCGCCGTGCCGAGGCCTCTCCTTTATAGGCGCGGAGATGGAAGAGGCGGCACGGCGATTAATCTTTGCCGTTAGCGACGCTCGACCTCCACGCGCGTAACGGCCGGCGAGACAGAGAGACTCGCGCTGCCGTTGGTGGCTGGGAGAGGGGTGGCGCCGCCTCGAGATGGGCGTCCAGTTGATGAAGGGCTGGGATTACCTGATCACGGCCAACGGCTAGATCGCGACCCCCCGTGCCTAGGATCTGACACCTACTAGATCAAAGGTCACGATTAAAAACGAATCAACGGCCAGATCTCTTCCTATTTCCTCGCATCAAACACCCTCTCAGATCAACGGTTAATAATAGTCCGCACGGTAGGGTCAACCCTACCCACCCCCTTCACTGTTGCCTCGTATCTTGTATTCACTGAGATGGATTCCATCTCAGCTCGACACGTGGTCCTACGAGAGCTTTAGGAATGCTCCGTGATTGGGACTCATCTGAGATCCTTTGATCTCAGCCGTCCATCCATTTCTATACAGATTTTCACTTGGAAAATTTACCATAGGTCCTCAACACTTATAAAATTTCGTACAGGTCCAATCCTGTGAGAGAGGAAAATTTCTTTAAAGTCCTCATTTCTTTCAAAATTACTATTAGGTCCCTACAGACCCCATATTTTTTTTAAATCTCCATTTAATTTAAATAAATCGTTTAATCCCACTTTAACACCAATCGCGGTAAAAGAATTTAAATATTTATTTCCCAATAAAATTCACGGATTTTACACAAGTGTTAATGTGGGATTAAATGATTTATTTAAATTAAATGGAAATTAAAACAAATATGGGGTCTGCAAGGACCAAATGGTAATTTCTGGAAAATAGAGGGATCTTAAGGAAATTTTCCCCTCTCACAGAACTAGGACCTATCTGTAAAATTAATAGGTTCAGGGACTTCCGGAAAATTTTCCTATAGTGTGTTGGTTGGACGGCTAAGATTTGATCACCCCTGGTAGTGATGATCTTGAGAAGAGATGGAGGGAGGTAGCAACGACACGTGGCGCGCTGAGATGCGTTCCAGATCGTTGTTGATCGCGAGATGTTATAACGGACAGGGTAAAGCCACGTGGTGAGATCAGATTGAGTTCATCTGATCGAATACCGAATACGAGGCAAAGTGGATGGGTTAATTGGAGATGACCTCACGGTGCGGGTGACCGTGGGTCGTTCATCTCAGGACCGCCCAAATCTTGAGACGCAAGAGGGAGATCTGGCCGTCAATCTTCAAGCAATCTCGATGGTTAATCTCGGCAGATACCGGATACGAGAAAATGAGATTAAATCCTAACCTTTGATGTGGATTAGATGATCATCGCCCTTCATCGTCAGTGTGATGATCTCGAGGCGACGCCTGTCTCTCCCAGCCGCCGGAAACGCTCGCGTGAGCTCCGCCCACCTCCGGCCGTTACAAGCGAGGAAACCGATCGTTGGTCGGCGTGGCATTCACGAGCGCCCGCCCGTTCGTCTGGCCATGGAAGAGCCTATAAAAAGGGGGTTTCACCTCCCTGTCTTGGCACTTGAATCGGTGAGCTTCAGCTCGGCGAGGTTATGTAGAGGGGAAGAGGGTGCCCAGCCAGGGAGCGCACGTTCGTTGAGCTCGTCGGCGTCCGGAGAACCTTCTGGCGAGGAGGAAGCTTCAGTGGCGGAGTAAAATCGACGAAGCCACCCGCACGGCTGAGCTCGTTGGAGAAGAACAGAGAAGTTTTTCCGGCGTCTCCAACACTCTCGACGACAACAAACTCGCAGTAAGTGCCGACTAAACTCTGTAGAACTCGTAGAATTAGTCCTAGCATGCATTCGGTCGGTGGTGGAGCTCGTCGGAGAGCATAGTTCTCACGGCCGAGAGCTTCGTTGGTCGTCCGCGAGAGGATGAAGGCCGGTGGCGCCAAGAGAGAGGTCGGCCGTGGTCGCAAGGCTGTCGGCGACGAGCTCCGAGCCCGGGCAGGCTGGCATGGTGGCCGGAGAAGGACCTGAGCGCCGGTGACTCTCGGTCGGGAGTAGAGAAACGAAGAAGAAGTTTTAAAAAAAATATATTAATATTAATCGTTTAATTATTTCATACACTTAGGTGGTGTGACATTGAAATAATGTTTGATTAAAAAAAAAGCATACACCTAGGGGGGTGTGACACTAATTAAGTTAATTAGAATAATTATTTGTTTTCCCTCTCTTTTAGTTAGAACATTAGTTGTTTAATATTGGCTATACATGGTATTAAAATAGGGAACTTAGGACATGTGACAACAAATAAAAGTTAATGAAATATTAACTTATATTGACAAGCTAATAATATTAATGAATTATTAGTTTTGAGTTAGAAAATTAGTTGGTTATTGTGGCAAACAATAGTTAATTAGATGAGATAATTATTTGAGGACTATTGGTATGTCACAAATAATTTTAATGGAACCCAGGGAGTGTGACAAATATTATAGTAGATAATGTTTTGCTAGTGTGACATAAAGATTGTTATGAAATATTGAATGTGACAAATGAGGGTTAAATAATTTCCTAAATTTAGATAATTGGTTAAATTATGGAAATTACTTGGTAGGAAAGCTTAAAAGGGGCTAAACAAGCCCTAACCGAATGGAACCTTAAAACTTTAGGGTCAAAAGTTGCCAAATGACCAAAATGCCCTTTTAGGGTAAAAAGGGGGTTGAAATAAATTTGAGTAGGCCCAACTCAACCAAAATGACTAAGTAAGAGTCAGACTCGACAGATGGGCTAAAGTTGAATAGGTCTGACCTAAGTAGGACCAAAAGTCAACTCAGGGCCACTGGGACGGGAACAAGGGCCGGTAACCTGAGAGATGGTCCCTAGGACCCGTTAGTGGGCCTAAGCCCAACAAGTACGTAGGATATGCATGTGAAAATAGAAGCTTGTGGAAAACTTGACTCTAATAAGAGTCTATTTATGCCAGATACTCTCAGGGGAGACGTAAGGCATTTCAAAGGAGTCCAGGAAGACATTTAGTTTTTCCAGAGGTAAGTTCACTTGCCTAGTTTTCACCCGGTAACGGGATTTCATGGACTTGCTATGTATTCTTCTTACATGCACTGTTGATGCCATACATGCTGTTCATATCTGTTTTTGAATCATGTTAAGCATGTATGTTTGTTTACGGGACGTTGGTGTCCCTGGTTGCTATGTTCTACTGCCCGGACTCAGTGGAGCTAGGGGAGCTCCAATTTAGGGATGTTCAGGGACAGGACCCCCTGACTTTCCTGACAGCCTCACCAGAGAAGCAAATCTCTGGAGGTCTTACCTGTCAGTGGGCATGGTACACTGACCGTGTTAACACGAAGAAGAGGTAGTTCTACCGACCTTTTGACTGGAGGGTCAAACGACCATCTAGGTCGTATTTATATCCAAAAGCTGGACATACTGGCCGGGAGTAATCCTTGAGTTCTCTTAGAACTCTCTACAGAGCTCGAGGGCTTCTGTAACAGGGGTCGTACCTTTGACTTGCTTGTGGTAGACTCCTAGGACTTTATTGTTGATACTATGATCCTGTTGACTGTCATTTTTCCTATTGATGACACTGTGACCTGCAGGGGTACTTACTGAGCTTTCTCTTCGAAAGCTCATGTGTTTTCTCTTTTCCTCTTTACAGATTCCGAGGTGTAGGAGGGGAGAGAGCCTGGGGAGAGGACTCCTGAAGACCAGAGGTTTATAGGAGTCTCCATTATCTTTTGTTTTTATGAGCTTTGCTATTTGTAGGGCCCGTATAGGGACCAGACTTCTATAGGGCCTACGGACCCTAATGACTCAATGTTCTTATGAACTCGAGTTTATATTTATTTATGGATTGTTATCTGCTTATCACATTATTAGGCCTTGTATTCGAGTTGAGTTTATCTCTTCTTTAATACGGCCGGTCTGTTGACGTGCTCGAGGTCCCGGGATCCGGGTCGGGGCGTTACATTTACTATGTTCTGAAATCACATCTACATCTTCAGCTTTCTTAACAGCAGATTCAGAAGAGGATGTGGTGTCTTTCTCGGCATCCTTGTCCCTTGAAGGCATATAGATAGATGCTCGTTTTGGTAAGCTTTTTGATTTAAACTGGTTTTGATTGAATTTGTTGGTATTTAATTCCGAGGGTCTTTTGGTGAAATTTTCTCAATTAACCTGGAGTTGATGCAGATTCTTCTTTCCTATTTAATTTTCTGAGTATTTTATAGTTTTGAGTAAATTCTTTTTTTCTTTCAGGGGTTGATAGTGTAGGCACCATTTCAGCATCTCTTGTGACTTATTGTAACGCCCCGACCCGATCCTCGGACCTCGGGCACGTGTACAGACCGGCCGTAGCAGTGTAGAGACTGGCCCCACACGGATACAAGGCCTAAGTGAATAAAGCAGATAATGCAAATAAAACAACTTCCAAATAAACAGAGTTTCAGTGGAAAACAAATAACAAGGGTTTAAATACCCTACAAATACCAGGCCCTAAGGGGTCCTATAAAATAAGATATCTCACTCAAACAAGAAAGAAAACCAAGGTCCTCGGACCTCTGCAAATCACCCGACCCACGATCGGCTCAGCTCCTGTGTACTAGAGTCCTACGCCTCAGGATCTGTAAACAGGAAAGAAAACAAGTGCATGAGCTTTCGAATGGAAAGCTCAGTAAGTACCCCTGCGGGGTTCAAGAAAGATGATATCAACCAATCATGAATATCAAAACAAGCTCGGGGCACGCCCCTCAAAAATAAACCCTAGGAGTCTATCACAAAAATAAACAAGAAACCGACTCCTAGTGATGAGTTCCAAAGAAGCTCCACAAACGTCTCCCCCGGTCAGTACCATCAGTGAACCTGCTGAGAAAACGACCATCCAGTCGCTACGGCCCTCGGGTCGTATGTCGGTAACGCCACCTCTCTACGTGTTGACATGGTCAGTGATCGACCCCACTGACTGGCAGGGACAACCAGAACACTCTCCCTCTGGCTAGGAGTGCCGGAATGTCAGGGTGTCCCGTCCCCAACGCTCTCGCAAAATCTGCAGCTCACCTGCTCCACTGAAACAGGGACGAAGAACAGAACATGCAGGGATTCCAACATCCTGAAATAATCAAACATGCTAAACAAAAGATTTCAACAAATCAAGGAAGCATGTATGAATAACAAAGCAACATGTCGCAATAAAGACACGTCAATAAGATCTCCGAAAAGAGGAACAAGGCATACTCAAACATGCAAATCAAAAGTCAAGAAACCAATCAATAAATGACTGGGAGGTACAAGGCAGAAGTACTTACTTTACTAGCAACTCTAACCGGCAATCCCGCGTCTCTCCTGACGCAGCTCAAAGCTCCAAGTAATACCTGAAAACCATAAACTAACCTCAAACAATGCACACATATACATGAACAACCAGTCCTATGATGCATGTCTACCTATGTTAATAATAACGCTAATGCAGAATTCCTGAATCTGTCCCGTAGTCCCAAAGAATAACCCATAACTTTTGGTCCAGGAATCTGTTTGAGCTGACCCAGAGCTCGTTGAAAAGATCTTTTCCTCATCTTTCCAACGGTACCTTACATGATACTACCCGATGTCTATTCGCAACCCAGATTTCAGTTGAAGTGGGAAGCCAAGCAGCAACTCCCAATCAACTCCAACTTGGCTAACTACATAAGCTTGGCCATTAACAAACTCAATTTAATTCTTTAATTAATTTAATTACTTAATTAATTAACACATCTCTCTTTAATAAGTCCATTACAAAACCAATTACCCACTTTGTTTGCAATCCAACAGGTCGGCCCAAAGGCCCACCAAACAACTCAACCACATTCCACTCACAAAATCATACTCATTATTTTATATATCCAACTCCACTCATCAGGATTTCACAACAACTAAACATCAATAAATAAATAAAAACACGTGGATCCTTCATGTGAAATCAATAATCAACCCTACTAATTTAAATGAGTCAACTCATCAGCTAAATCATTAATTTCCACTAGCCAATGACTTAATCACTGTCCTGACTAAGTCCAACAATCCAACACTGCCTGCTAAGCCAAAACAGTTACAACACCACCCAAACCTCAAGAGGTTCATGCACATGAGCATTCTTCTACAACTCTCACAAACTAACTAATACCACAACATAACAAGCAATTACCTAATTCATCACACACGTCCTAACCTTACTGTCTCCATCTCATGGGTACATGAACCTGCCTCATCAACATTTAGATTCCTAAATACCCAACTTGTCCTCTAAACCAAGCACACACATGGCCTACAAGCACTCATCTTCAGCTACTACCATTTCAACCTCTAATAATCTCATTCAAAAAATTGGGTTCAAGTGCCACTCCATCATCAACTCCATTTAATGGTCCAAGGCTCCTATTAGTTACTATTAGAACTTATTTAGGACTTCACACCAACACTAATTAAACACTATGCTATCACCAGGCCTCAACCAACAGCAAACAAGACCACCTATGATCATACACCACATATTATCAAGTTAACACCTCTATCCTCGACAGGAATCAGTAAACATAAACTACCTATGCAAACACCTCACTGACTATGTGCTGAATCCAAGTAGTATGTATAGGACCACAGCTTCAACCTTTAAATGCAATTCAAGGCTCTATCTTCTCAGCAACCATTCCGGAAGCAAGACTCCCAATGATCAAATAGATGATGATCTCCAGCATCACCTTAGAGAACCATATCCCTATGACTCATCAAAGAACTCAACCAATCCAAGGTCCAGCACACAACTATCAAATCCTTATCCAACAAAGTCACCACCCACTACTCATAGATAAGCCAACTCATTATTGTCAAAGTTCTCATCCCCTTTTTCATCACATAACTCCATCCATCTTACTACTCTCACTGCCCTCTAACACATATGATAACCGTACACTCTCACTAAGATGGACCTGTGAATACAAGATTATGCCAATACAACATCTCCTTAAATAAAACAAGTAGAAAGACATGGGTCTACTTGTGATCGAACCTGGATCATCATCCAATCTCACCCTTGAAACTTTGTCAATACCTAACATGCATCTACAATTCATAAAGACTTTTAATGAACTCTAGTCATGCTTCTATGCTCTTGAGTATTACCATGGTTTTCTAACAATCTACTTTGTATGTGCTGTTATTATGTACAGGTTTCCAAGGTGGTAAGAGAACCTACCAGAGGCTGTTGTTGTCTCAAAGCTTCTGAGAAGAGACGTCCCGGTGGAGAGCTGCACGCCGGCGGTCCGTCATCTCACAGGAACGCTCCAAACTCCGCCGTTGATGTACGCTCACCCTTCCCCTCCGGTCTCCAAGGTGTGGTAGAGACGCGGTGTGGCGGCTTGTAAGGGTTTCGAAGTTGCTCCTCTTCTTATAGGGCGCGCGGGAAGGTGCTGGACGAGATCGCGATTTCGTTGATCGCGATCAAATCTTATCCTTTCCATATCCGACCGATATCGGTTGCGAATATATTGCTCCCTATACAACTCTCTCTCCCTCTATATATATATATATATATAGAATGTAAAATTTAAAACAACAACTTATCTTAATCCTATTTATATATTTAAAGATTCCTTTATATTTACCCGTCTCTCTCTATCTCTTATACTATATATATAAAAATATATTTAATTATTTTCAGCCATGCACGTCCAAATCTTGTGCATGGCTGCCCCCTTATCTTGACTTTTTCAAACAAAATTCATATATATATTTAATTAAGTATTTATTGTTATTGATATTAATTAGTCCAAACAATTAAAGAAAATCTAATTTCAATTAAGTCCCCATATCATCATACATACCTTTTATATTTAAATATTTTATCACACCAATCCTATCTAATCATTATCCATAACATATATATAGAGTATCCGTTATTTGAATATATAAATCATAGCGCAATCTATTAAATCATTCCAAACTCAACAAAAATCCATCATCAACTAATTAGATCAATTGCCAGTTAAATAAATTTAATTCCTTAAATTTATTTATTTATTTTTAGATCTTCTCCTTACATTTTTCAAATAAGTCCAAATTGGTGAATTCTTAAATTAAATCAATCACCAATTACTAAATAAATTTATTCCATAAATTTATTGCATTCCTTGTAAGTTTCAATCAACTCTAATTAATTTCAAAATTTGGGGATTTTCATATTTGACTAAATCAATTAATCAATTAAGTAATCAAATGACTTTTATTCCACAAAAATTTATTCATCCTCTTCAAATTACGTGATCACACATAATTATAGCAAATAATAAACGAAAAAAATTTAACCCCTAAAATCCTGGATTTTACACTTATGCTTCTATTCAAGATTTCAAACCAGACCTTATCATTAATGCTGGGATTGCTGGTGGATTTAAAGTATGCATTTCATTCCAAGAGTTAATAAATATGAAATTGAATTTGAGTGCCTTAGTTGAATTATTACTTTGTGAGACTCGATGTAGTTTATCTGTCTGTGTGATTGATAGATTTCATAGATTCTGGTTTGGGTTTTTAAATTTCTTCTCAACTTGTTACTCCTTGAGATATGTTTTATAATCAATCTGAAAAGTTTATTTGTGGATATATCAGGCAAAAGGTGCTTGCGTTGGTGATGTCTACTTTGTCTCTGATGTTTCTTTTCATGACAGAAGAATTCCAATACCTGTGAGTGGCACCATCCTGCTGACTTATAAATGCATGCTATTTGTAATTTATCAGAATTTGTATCAATATTCTTTTTCTTGAAGATGTCAAACAGAATATGTTATATTTTTTTATATTTGTATAAATTTCTTGTTTTAGCAGTAGAAATTACCTAGGAATTCAAATTCAACAGTTAATGCCAATCACCATTATATTCTTATTCAATCATTTTTGTGATTTTCAATATTTGGAATAGAGTTTGCAACTTTATTTGATGCTAGAGACACTGTGGAACACATGCATAACCTTTTGGAAATGCATAAGAAATTCGACCATATTTTTCCTATACTAATTGGGAAAGCTTGTTTTTGGTTAAGATCTAATTTATTTCTTGAGATTGTTCCAAATCAATTTTCAAAATGATTTTAGAAGTAGCTGTTGAGGTAGGAAAAATGTAGAATTTCAAATATTGTGCAGATATGAATGCATTAATAGTTTATCTTCAACAATGGTGATTTTCTTTTCTTTTCTTTTCTTTTCTTTTTTGTAATAATTGAAGTTCGCTACGTGTTCATCTATTGTGTTCACTAATGTAGGTTTTTGATTTGTATGGAATTGGAACTCGACAAACCTTCTCTACACCCAACCTTGTGAAGGAACTAAACTTGAAGATAACCACCACAAACTGTGACTTTGCTTGTTGAGTGGAATGAAATAATTTATTTTCAATAACTTGAAAATTCTCTTACTCTTGATTAGTTACAATTTTGGGCTAAAATGATATGGGACAGTTAAGTTTTGTTATTGCTGAAGAGGAATGTCTCATAAAAACTTGTACACAGTATTATAATTGGAGATTTACTTGTATGTATTTTCATGAATTTTTCATTGTAAGCATATTGCATGTGCATGGCACTGGAAATTTTTTAGTTGTTCTATTGAAGGGTCTGCGAGTTACTTTTGGAAAGTTGTTCTACCATGCTGCATTGTATGAGTACATTTTGTCAGTACTCTTCCGAAGATTTTTTGGAACATGTTTCCTCATAAATCCATGCTCACCCCAGCTCGTGCCCCATAAGTTCTTCAGCAGCCAATATTGAATACTATTACTGTCAGTTCCATAACCCACCACTGTAACAGCATGGTTTATTGTTGGCCCACAATCACCTTTAAAGATCCCGCCGGTGTACTTACGGAAGCTATCGCTAATAACAATGCCGATAGATACCGGATGGTATGCGACCACCCTTAAAAGGTTCCACTCGCTGTTTCTCGGCACCCATTCGAAGGCATTGATTTCGAATGCAATATTTGATTCCTTATCTTTTTGGCATCTGCCTTGGGCCCCTATATAGGTGTAGTTTGATTCAGTGGTCAACCCGTCATTTTTCATGATGTAGGCCAAGGCACGTCCTCGGTCTCCTTTGATGCATCCGTTATTGTTAGTATAACAGTCCACAAGCTGTTATACAAATAAGGGGATCAACACGGGTGTTTCGATCTTGGTGATCCCTTCCACTGCAGCCACAACCGCAAATGCCCAACAGGATCCTGTTTCACATATAATTCAATTCATATCAAACATATGATATATATATATATATATATATATATATATATATATATATATATATATATATATATATATATATCATGAGATTTAACATAATCAATATATTTTTGTATATGTACATACCACAATCTCCTTGATACTTGACTGGAGTAACGGCACCCAATGTCCTCCAATCAAGATCTCGGGGCACTCTAGTGACATTCTCATATTTGAAGCCCCCTATACCTGATAGTACTCCAAAGATAAGTAATAGTAGCATCCATAGTCTTGCGGCCGCCAGATAATATCACAACAAAAATCATATATGTATATATATATATATAAAATACATATATAAGATATAATATATATATATACCCTACATGATTTATTATATATATATATGTGTGTGTGTGTGTGTGTGTGTGTGTGTGTGTGTGTGTGTGTGTGTGTGTGTGTGTTTGTGTGTGTTATATAGTAATATATAACTGGAACACAACTATATTCAAGAAACCTTTAATTTTATGAAAACCAAATGGTTCATGAAAAACAAAAACCTTTTGTTATAAAAATCTTCTCACCTGATGTTCCATGACCGCCTCCTCAGGAGAGCGTAGAAGAAGACATAAGTAGTGAAGCAATGCAATGAGGAGGAAGAAAAGGAGAAGCAGTGCAATGAAGTGGGACTGACTGGTGAGTTGATTTTCGTTGCATAGATTTATAGACTTGGGATGGGAATGAAATAGGTTTTTCTAGTGATCATGTAAAGATTATTTTCCTAAATATTTTCTAGTATTACAATCTTGGGAATGGTATAGGGTCCAAAGATTGTTTTTCTTTTAAAAAAATCAAAATAGAGAAGAAGAAGAAGGATCACAAAAAGAGGCATGAAAATATAGCTACAATCTTACAACTTTACTATGTTCTGCAATCACATCTACATCTTCAGCTTTCTTAATAGCAGATTCAGAAGAGGAGGTGGTGTCTTTCTCGGCATCCTTGTTCCTTGAAGGCATATTGATAGATGCTATTTTTGGTAAGCTTTTTGATTTAAACTGGTTTTGATTGAATTTGTTGGTACTTAATTCTGAGGGTCTTTTGGTGAAATTTTCTCAATTAACCTGGAGTTGATGCGGATTCTTTTTTCCTATTTAACTTTCGGAGTATTTTTGAGTTTTGAGTCAATTCTTTTTTCTTTCAGGGGTTGATAGTGTAGGCACCATTTCAGCATCTCTTGTGACTTATGCTTCTATTCAAGCTCTCAAACCAGACCTTATCATTAATGTTGGGAATGCCGGTGGATTTAAAATATGCATTTCATTCCAAGAGTTAATAAATGTGAAATTGAATTTGAGTGCCTTAGTTGAATTATTGCTTTGTGAGACTCGATGTAGTTTATCTTTCTGTGTGATTGATAGATTTCATAGATTCTGGTTTGGGTTTTTAAATTTCTTCTCAACATGTGACTCCTTGAGATATGTTTTGTAATCAATCTGAAAAGTTTATTTGTGGATATATCAGGCAAAAGGTGCTTGCGTTGGTGATGTCTACTTTGTCTCTGATCTTTCTTTTCATGACAGAAGAATCCCAATACCTGTGAGTGGCACCATCCTGCTGACTTATAAGTGCATGCTATTGGTAATTTATCAGAATTTGTGTTAATATTCTTTTTCTTGAAGATGTATAACAGAATATGTTATATATTTTTTTATTTGTATAAATTTCTTGTTTTAGCCGTAGAAATTACCTAGGAATTCAAATTCAACAATTAATGCCAATCAACATTATATTCTTATTCAATCTTTTTTGCTATTTTCTATATTTGGAATAGAGTTTGCAACTTTATTTGATGCTGGAGACACTGTGGAACACATGCATAACCTTTTGGAAATGCATAAGAAATTGGACCAAATTTTTCCTATACTAACTTGGAAAGCTAGTTTTTGGTTAAGATGTAATTTATTTCTTGAGATTGTTCCAAATCAATTTTCAAAATGATTTTAGAAGTAGCTGTTGAGGTAGGTAAAATGTAGAATTTCAAATATTGTGCAGATGTGGATGCATTAATAGTTTATCTTCAACAATGGTGATTTTCTTTTCTTTTCTTTTCTTTTGTAAAACCCAAGGATTTTAGGGATTTAATTTTATTTTGTGTTTTGCTCTCTAATTGATTGGTAAACGAGGTAAGCCCCCATGTTATAATCAAAATGAAATTTTAGTTGGAGAAACAAGATTTCTAAATTTTTTGATTTGTTAAAGGATTCCCCAAACTTTGAATACATGGATTTGTATTAACTCCCTTTAATTAGTTGGTAATTAAACTAAGTAATAAGTTAAAACCCTAATTAGGGGTTAGAAGGGCCTTTTTGGTAATTATTAAAAGTTTCGAGGACTGGATGGAAATTTTCCTCTCTCACAGCAGAGGGACCTGGATGCAACCTAAATAATTTCAGGGGCTTCTGGTTAATTTGCTAGATAAAAACCCTTATACAAGCAAATGAGTGGCTGAGATTGGAGGATCTGGGATTGGTGCTGATCGAGTGGAGTTATAGGGGCATCCGTGATGCCACGTGGCCCATTATGAGACGTCTGGCCTTTGGAGTGTTGGATGCGAGGGGGGAGATGAAGATCCAGCCGTTGATTTGTTTCAAATCTCAGCGCTTGATCTTAAGGTTGTTTGATCCTAGGCAAATAATTAGAATCCGATAGTTGGTCGGGATTCAATCTAGGACGTTGATCTAATTAGTGTCGAAACCGAGGCAGTTTAGATACCGTTAATGTTAATCAAGCGATCCTTGCCGTTAATCGCTGAATACCCATCCCGAGGCAGGGGCTGCCATTTCTCCACCGGCGAGAGCCGCCGCGCGCGCCGCCCCTTTCCCCGGACGTTACAAGCGGAAGAACCGCCTCGCCGAACAGAGAATGAAGACGGGGGCGTTGGCGATCGGTTCGCCTTCCTTTCCCCTATAAAAACCCCACCCCAAATTCGTCACCGGCGAGAAGAAGGAAACCAAGGAGGTCGCCGGGGAGGGTTGGCCGGAGAAGGGAAATTCGGCCACAGGGGGTCTCTGTCGCCATTTTCAGCACCAGGAGAACCGGGAGTAAGGTATGAACCGATTCCCACTTTCATTTTCGTATTTTTCGCATCCTAGCTAGGGTCTTGAACTCGCCGGAGAGGATGAAGGTTAACACGAGTGGGGAGGCTCCGGGAGAGGGTGTGGGAGGTCGCCGGTGTGTGCAAGAGGTAGCACCGGCCGAGACAAATCTCGACGCACAGAGACCTGGCGGTGAGAGTCCTCAGACGAGAAGCTGGTCCTTCCAGCGAGCTTCTCCGGTGGGGCTCTGCCGTGAGAGAAGGGGGAAGATGATTAATTAATTTAATTAATTAATTAGTTTGTTGTTTAATCTTTTGGTTAATGGTTAATTAATCAAGCAAAATAATTGATTTTAACTTTGGTAGTGTGACAACTTATTAGATTGATTAATTATCTAGTATGATTAAAATAATAATTGGAACTATAGTGTGACAATTATTTGATTAATTATTTTGTATAGTTAAAAGAATGTAACTTTATAAGTGTGACAGATAATTAATTAATCGTATTGCATAGTTAAATAACTATATGGGACTTTGGTAATGTGACATAATTTGATTAATAAAGAAGATTTAAGGATCTTGATAAGATTTTAAATCTTGGTAGTGTGACAAAATATTAGAATAATTCATTATATGGTATGATTATTCTATGTGACAAGATTAAGTTGATTAGTTATCTTGCATGATTAAAATTATTTAGTAAGGCTACTAAATATTTTAATGAGATTTTTTTAAAACTTTGGTGGTGTGACAAAATTGAACTAATCAAGTTAATTGGCTAAGGTTAGTCAAGTAACAAAGAGGGATCGAGTTGAATCCAAGCTAGTTAAATTAATTTGATTGAATCGAATGACTTGGGTTGGTCCAGTAGCAAAGTGGTTTAATCCAAATTTAAGTTAATCAATGACTTGATTAAGCTTGATATTGGATTTGAATAAATGGGTTAGGTTAACCCATTAATTGGATTAATTGGTGAATTAGTTAAATGAAACTTGGTCAAGTTAACTTAGTTATGAAGTTGAAAGGTTGGAAATATTTGGGTGTTGTCTTTGGGGTTTATGAGGGAGGTTTGGAATGGGAAGGGTGCCATGGGGTTATGAATTTGAAAGGTTGGAATTATTTGGGTATTATCTTTGGATTTATGGGGGAGGTTAAGAATGTGAAGAGTTGTAGAGGTTACACTTGTGAGGCCTATATAAAGCATGTAATCTTTAAGCTTAGCATAGAGCAATAGCAAGTTTGAGAAAGTTTATGGGCCATTGGGAATCAAGAAGAGAGGTGAGAGGAAGGAAGAAAAGAGAAGAAAGCTTGAGAGACTAGGATCTTCTGTTCAAAGGAGTGTTGAGCATGCTCTATTTTCATTGACATCCCGACCATTTTCACCGTTGGATCGTGCTGATTTTTCGGTGAGATTGTTCTTGACTCCTTATTCTTCAATTTGAACGGTTAAGATTGTTTTTAGTGGCCAGGAGAGTAGGTTTCTGGGGTGTGAAACAGAGCCTATCACTGCTGATTTCCTGCACCGACCAGTTTCATCATCTGCTTCAATCGGATGATCATTTCTAGTCTGATCGAGCTGATTTTTGGTGAACATAGTGAAGACTTGTCCTGACCCAATATGAACGGTGGAGATCTGGTTTGAACGGTCGGTTTGTTTTCAGTGTCTGTCGACATTTATACTCGATGAGTTCCTCTAAATTCCTGCATCTTAGCTATGAGTGGTGATAAATATGAGGATTCATATATGTATGCATGTATTGGTTATAAGGATAGATGGGGGAATGAATGAGTAAAGAATTGGTCCAATGGTTGGAGTTTGATCTCCATGGGTGGTTTCATGAATTGAATTTATATACATGATCATGAGAAGTGTAAATCCAATCTATGAAGTTAATTAAACTAAAATGACTTGGTTGAAAGTTAAAAGATTGGGTTCAATTGGATTTAATCGTTTGGAAATTGAACTTGGGTTGGTCTAACCAAATAGGCCTTAATATAAATTATTAACTTAAATGAGTTGGTTAGTTTGTTAGTCGACAAAAATCGGTTAAGATAAGGTGAACCCAATTAGTCTAATCAAAATGACTAACATGACCTATCTCAAATGTCGATTATATTCGATTAATCGAATAAGCATATTGAATAAGACTAAGTGAAACAAGTTGGTTTGGGTCAAGTGGATCAAATGGGTTAGGTTCAATCCGATAATTGAACCAACTGAAAGGGGTGATAAAAAAAAAGATGGTTAGGTCAAGGGACTAACCAAACTAAGAAGATTAATTAGATTAATTAGTCAAGATCCCTAAGTCAAATTATGGACCAATCAAAGTAGGAATTGGGTCCAATATTGTAAAGGCCCAATGGGCTGGGCTCAACTGGTTTAATCAAACCCGTTTTGTTATTAGACAATAACAAAGAAATAAAAGGTAAGATAAAGGGATGTTGGTAGGGGGGAACTAAGCCCTAAGTCACTCAAGTAGTAGGGCAGGACCTTAAACCCTAGGATCATAGCCACTCAAATGACAGAAATGCCCTTTCTTAGTTAAAAAGGGCGAAGGTCAAGCTAGATTGTGTAATGGGCTTGAAATGGGCCGAATTCAACTAAAATGACAAGAGGTGACCAAGTAGGGTCTAGACTCGGCAAGTAGAGTAAGGTTGACTAGGTTTGACCAAGATAGAGACTTAGTCAACTAAAGAACGTGGGATAAGGATTAGTAACCCGAGAGATGGTCTTAAGGACCCGTTAGTGGGCTTAGGCCCAACAAGAACGAGAGTCATGCATGTGCAACTAGTAACATAGGGTTTTATTAGAATTTTACCTCTAATAGAAACTCTATCTGTTAGATACTCTCGGGGAGTCCAAGAGGCATTTCAAAAGGTGACTAGGAGGGCTTCGAGTTCCAGTGAGAGGTAAGTACTTTTGCCTAGCTCCCACCCAGTTATGGGTTTTTTGTTGGCTTTGCCATTACATGACTTCATGTAAGTATTTCTGTCTAGTACCTTTATCATTGTTTGATCTTTGATACTCGGGTAAGTTACTTGGCCTAGCTTCCATTCTACAGAGTGTTTTATTGGCTTAGTTGATACCTTACCGGTTATTGCTTTCCTGATTTCGTGCTTGTGCACGTTACTTTCATGCCTTGGATGTTTGATTCCATACTCGTGCATGCTTGTATGCCCCTTTGGGGTATTGCTTCATTGATATCATAATTTGATATAATTGCATACACTCGTATTTTGTTCCCTTGGATATCTACTTCGATATTAGTGTATGCTTGTTGAGAAGTTAGCATCCTGTAGGGTATGCTTGTGAGTGTTGAGTGTGCTAACCTATTGACCGGCACGTGGCCGTGGGATCACGTGAGCTTGTGCGCTAGCCGTGTAGGTATACGTCAACTATGTTGTTTTAAGGATTCTCCCATCCTCGTAATCTTTGTTTCCCGCGAGTAGGGGTAATACTGGTAGTCTTTGTTTCCCGCTTGATTGGGGGTACCTTGGTAATCTTTGTTTCCCGCCGATGGGTAAAGCGGTAATCTTTGTTTTCCGTCGATTGGGATGATCTGACGACAATGCGTCCATGTTTTGGGTAGTAGCACTACTAGACCATGGACCGAGGGTCGTTATCGGCTTAGGCTGATAGCTGACTAGGGAGATGACTTGTGAACTCTTAGGAGTACTTCGTTGAGATCTTGTGGTTAGGAGCCCTACCGTTGTCATGGTAGACTCTTAGGGTTTTGAATTTGTGCGTGGCGTGGCCCTGTTTGTGTGTGGATTGATGATCTTTGATTTGCTCATATTTGACTTTTCTTATATCATCTGTGCTGGTTCGATTTTCATTGAGATTCCAGCAGGGTACTTACTGGGCTTTCCTTTCGAAAGCTCATGCACTTGCTTCCTTTCTTTCTGTTTCAGGTCCCGAGGGGTAGGTGACTCAGTCTCGGGAGCTGCGCACGGGATTGAGTTGACTAGTTGAGGTTCGAGGACCTCATTCTTCTTTTGAGAGAAAGATGTTTATATTGTAGGACCCTAATAGGGCCTTGATTATTATAGGGCTTTTGAGCCCCTTTGATTTGTTTCCGTTGTAGAACACTGAGATTTTCGATTTTGAATGTTATCTGCTGTTACTTACCTAGGCCTTGTATTCGAGTTGAGCTCGTCTCTTCTTGGGTACGGTCGATCTGTTCACGTGCTCGAGGTCCCGGGATTCGGGTCGGGGCGTGACATCTTTTCTTTTTTGTAATAATTGAAGTTCGCTACGTGTTCACCTATTGTGTTCACTAATGTAGGTTTTTGATTTGTATTGAATTGGAACTCGACAAACCTTCTCTTCACCCAACCTTGTGAAGGAACTAAACTTGAAGGTAACCACCACAAACTGAGATTTTGCTTGTTGAGTGGAATGAAATAATTTATTTCAATAACTTGAAAATTCTCTTACTCTTGATTAGTTACAATTTTGGGCAAAAATGATATGGGACAGTTAAGTTTTGTTATAGATGAAGAGGAATGTCTCATAAAAACTTGTACACAGTATTATAATTGGAGATTTACTTGTATGTATTTTCATGAATTTGTCATTGTAAGCATATTGCATTTGTATGGCACTGGAAATTTTTAAGTTGTTCTATTGAAGTGTCTGCGAGTTACTTTTGGAAAGTTGTTCTAGCATGCTGCAGTGTATGTGTACTTTTTGTTAGTACCCTTCAGAAGATTTTCTAGAACATGTATCCTCATAAATCCATGCTCACCCCAGCTCATGCCCCATAAGTTCTTCAGTAGCCAATATTGAATACCATTACTGTCAGTTCCATAACCCACCACTGTAACAGGATGGTTTATTGTTGACCCTCAATCACCTATAAAGATCCCGCCGGTGTACTTACGGAAGCTATCACTAATAACAATGCCGATAGATACCGGATGGTATGCGACCACCCTTAAAAGGTTCCACTAGCTGTTTCTCGGCACCCATTCGAAGGCATTGATTTCGAATGCAATATTTGATTCCTTATCTTTTTGGCATGTGCCTTGGGCCCCTATATAGGGGTAGTCTGATTCAGTGGTCAACCCGTCATTTTTCATGATGTAGGCGAAGGCACGTCCTCGGTCTCCTGTGATGCATCCGTTATTGTTAGGTCACAGTCCACAACCTGTTGTACAGATAACGGGTTCAACACGCCTGTTTCGATCTTGGTGATCCCTTCCACTGCAGCCACAGCCGCAAATGCCCAACAGGATCCTGTTTCACATATAATTCAATTCATATCAAACATATGATATATATATATATATATATATATATATATATATATATATATATATATCATGAGATTTAACATAATCAATATATTTTTGTATATGTACATACCACAATCTCCTTGATACTTGACTGGAGTAACGGCACCCAATGTCCTCCAATCAAGATCTCGGGGCACTCTAGTGACATTCTCATATTTGAAGCCCCCTATACCTGATAGTACTCCAAAGATAAGTAATAGTAGCATCCATAGTCTTGCGGCCGCCTGATAATATCACAACAAAAATCATATATGTATATATATATATAAAATACATATATAAGATATAATATATATATATATACCCTACATGATTTATTATATATATATATGTGTGTGTGTGTGTGTGTGTGTGTGTGTGTGTGTGTGTGTGTGTTATATAGTAATATATAACTGGAACACAACTATATTCAAGAAACCTTTAATTTTATGAAAACCAAATGGTTCATGAAAAACAAAAACCTTTTGTTATAAAAATCTTCTCACCTGATGTCCCATGCCGACCGCCCTCCGGAGAGCAGACGAAGAAGACATAAGTAGTGAAGCAATGCAATGAGGAGGAAGAAAAGGAGAAGCAGTGCAATGAAGTGGGACTGACTGGTGAGTTGATTTTCGTTGCATAGATTTATAGACTTGGGATGGGAATGAAATAGGTTTTTCTAGTGATCATGTAAAGATTATTTTCCTAAATATTTTCTAGTATTACAATCTTGGGAATGGTATAGGGTCCAAAGATTGTTTTTCTTTTAAAAAAATCAAAATAGAGAAGAAGAAGAAGGATCACAAAAAGAGGCATGAAAATATAGCTACAATCTTACAACTTTACTATGTTCTGCAATCACATCTACATCTTCAGCTTTCTTAATAGCAGATTCAGAAGAGGAGGTGGTGTCTTTCTCGGCATCCTTGTTCCTTGAAGGCATATTGATAGATGCTATTTTTGGTAAGCTTTTTGATTTAAACTGGTTTTGATTGAATTTGTTGGTACTTAATTCTGAGGGTCTTTTGGTGAAATTTTCTCAATTAACCTTGAGTTGATGCGGATTCTTTTTTCCTATTTAACTTTTGGAGTATTTTTGAGTTTTGAGTCAATTCTTTTTTCTTTCAGGGGTTGATAGTGTAGGCACCATTTCAGCATCTCTTGTGACTTATGCTTCTATTCAAGCTCTCAAACCAGACCTTATCATTAATGTTGGGAATCTTGGGTGGATTTAAAATATGCATTTCATTCCAAGAGTTAATAAATGTGAAATTGAATTTGGAGTGCCTTAGTTGAATTATTGCTTTGTGAGACTTCGATGTAGTTTATCTTTACGTGTGATTGATAGATTTCATAGATTACGGTTTGGGTTTTAAATTTCTTCTCAACATGTGACTCCTTGAGATATGTTTTGTAATCAATCTGAAAAGTTTATTTGTGGATATATCAGGCAAAAGGTGCTTGCGTTGGTGATGTCTACTTTGTCTCTGATCTTTCTTTTCATGACAGAAGAATCCCAATACCTGTGAGTGGCACCATCCTGCTGACTTATAAGTGCATGCTATTGGTAATTTATCAGAATTTGTGTTAATATTCTTTTTCTTGAAGATGTATAACAGAATATGTTATATATTTTTTTATTTGTATAAATTTCTTGTTTTAGCCGTAGAAATTACCTAGGAATTCAAATTCAACAATTAATGCCAATCAACATTATATTCTTATTCAATCTTTTTTGCTATTTTCTATATTTGGAATAGAGTTTGCAACTTTATTTGATGCTGGAGACACTGTGGAACACATGCATAACCTTTTGGAAATGCATAAGAAATTGGACCATATTTTTCCTATACTAACTTGGAAAGCTAGTTTTTGGTTAAGATGTAATTTATTTCTTGAGATTGTTCCAAATCAATTTTCAAAATGATTTTAGAAGTAGCTGTTGAGGTAGGTAAAATGTAGAATTTCAAATATTGTGCAGATGTGGATGCATTAATAGTTTATCTTCAACAATGGTGATTTTCTTTTCTTTTCTTTTCTTTTCTTTTGTAAAACCCAAGGATTTTAGGGATTTAATTTTATTTTGTGTTTTGCTTTCTAATTGATTGGTAAACGAGGTAAGCCCCCATGTTATAATCAAAATGAAATTTTAGTTGGAGAAACAAGATTTCTAAATTTTTTGATTTGTTAAAGGATTCCCCAAACTTTGAATACATGGATTTGTATTAACTCCCTTTAATTAGTTGGTAATTAAACTAAGTAATAAGTTAAAACCCTAATTAGGGGTTAGAAGGGCCTTTTTGGTAATTATTAAAAGTTTCGAGGACTGGATGGAAATTTTCCTCTCTCACAGCAGAGGGACCTGGATGCAACCTAAATAATTTCAGGGGCTTCTGGTTAATTTGCTAGATAAAAACCCTTATACAAGCAAATGAGTGGCTGAGATTGGAGGATCTGGGATTGGTGCTGATCGAGTGGAGTTATAGGGGCATCCGTGATGCCACGTGGCCCATTATGAGACGTCTGGCCTTTGGAGTGTTGGATGCGAGGGGGGAGATGAAGATCCAGCCGTTGATTTGTTTCAAATCTCAGCGCTTGATCTTAAGGTTGTTTGATCCTAGGCAAATAATTAGAATCCGATCGTTGGTCGGGATTCAATCTAGGACGTTGATCTAATTAGTGTCGAAACCGAGGCAGTTTAGATACCGTTAATGTTAATCAAGCGATCCTTGCCGTTAATCGCTGAATACCCATCCCGAAGCGGGTCGCCATTTCTCCACCGGCGAGGCCGCCAGCGCCCCTTTCCCCGGACGTTACAAGCGGAAGAGCAGCCTCGCCGAGCGAGAGAATGAAGGCAGGGACGTTGGCGATCGGTTCGCCTTCCTTTCCCCTATAAAAACCCCACCCCGGCTTTCGTCCCCGGCAAATGAGAAGAAGGAAACCAAGGAGGTCGCCGGGGAGGGTTGGCCGGAGAAGGGAAATTCGGCCACAGGGGGTCTCTGTCGCCATTTTCAGCACCAGGAGAACCGGGAGTAAGGTATGAACCGATTCCCACTTTCAATTTCGTATTTTTCGCATCCTAGCTAGGGTCTTGAACTCGCCGGAGAGGATGAACGTTAACACGAGTGGGGAGGCTCCGGGAGAGGGTGTGGGAGGTCGCCGGTGTGTGCAAGAGGTAGCACCGGCCGAGACAAAGCTCGACGCACAGAGACCTGGCGGTGAGAGTCCTCAGACGAGAAGCTGGTCCTTCCAGCGAGCTTCTCCGGTGGGGCTCGGCCTTGAGAGAAGGGGGAAGATGATTAATTAATTAAATTAATTAATTAGTTTGTTGTTTAATCTTTTGGTTAATGGTTAATTAATCAAGCAAAATAATTGATTTTAACTTTGGTAGTGTGACAACTTATTAGATTGATTAATTATCTAGTATGATTAAAATAATAATTGGAACTATAGTGTGACAATTATTTGATTAATTATTTTGTATAGTTAAAAGAATGTAACTTTATAAGTGTGACAGATAATTAATTAATCGTATTGCATAGTTAAATAACTATATGGGACTTTGGTAATGTGATATAATTTGATTAATAAAGAAGATTTAAGGATCTTGATAAGATTTTAAATCTTGGTAGTGTGACAAAATATTAGAATAATTCATTATATGGTATGATTATTCTATGTGACAAGATTAAGTTGATTAGTTATCTTGCATGATTAAAATTATTTAGTAAGGCTACTAAATATTTTAATGAGATTTTTTTTTAAAACTTTGGTGGTGTGACAAAATTGAACTAATCAAGTTAATTGGCTAAGGTTAGTCAAGTAACAAAGAGGGATCGGGTTGAATCCAAGCTAGTTAAATTAATTTGATTGAATCGAATGACTTGGGTTGGTCCAGTAGCAAAGTGGTTTAATCCAAATTTAAGTTAATCAATGACTTGATTAAGCTTGATATTGGATTTGAATAAATGGGTTAGGTTAACCCATTAATTGGATTAATTGGTGAATTAGTTAAATGAAACTTGGTCAAGTTAACTTAGTTATGAAGTTGAAAGGTTGGAAATATTTGGGTGTTGTCTTTGGGGTTTATGAGGGAGGTTTGGAATGGGAAGGGTGCCATGGGGTTATGAATTTGAAAGGTTGGAATTATTTGGGTGTTATCTTGGGATTTATGGGGGAGGTTAAGAATGTGAAGAGTTGTAGAGGTTACACTTGTGAGGCCTATATAAAGCATGTAATCTTTAAGCTTAGCATAGAGCAATAGCAAGTTTGAGAAAGTTTATGGGCCATTGGGAATCAAGAAGAGAGGTGAGAGGAAGGAAGAAAAGAGAAGAAAGCTTGAGAGACTAGGATCTTCTGTTCAAAGGAGTGTTGAGCATGCTCTATTTTCATTGCCATTCCGACCATTTTCACCGTTGGATCGTGCTGATTTTTTGGTGAGATTGTTCTTGACTCCTTATTCTTCAATTTGAACGGTTAAGATTGTTTTTAGTGGCCAGGAGAGTAGGTTTCTGGGGTGTGAAACAGAGCCTATCACTGCTGATTTCCTGCACCGACCAGTTTCATCATCT
Organism: Dioscorea zingiberensis; assembly: GCA_026586065.1. Taxonomy (NCBI): domain Eukaryota; kingdom Viridiplantae; phylum Streptophyta; class Magnoliopsida; order Dioscoreales; family Dioscoreaceae; genus Dioscorea; species Dioscorea zingiberensis. Next base: position 38,605,538 of record CM048824.1, read on the forward strand.
GATTCAATCGGATGATCATTTCTAGTCTGATCGAGCTGATTTTTGGTGAACATAGTGAAGACTTGTCCTGACCCAATATGAACGGTGGAGATCTGGTTTGAACTGTCGGTTTGTTTTCAGTGTCTGTCGACATTTATACTCGATGAGTTCCTCTAAATTCTTGCATCTTAGCTATGAGTGGTGATAAATATGAGGATTCATATATGCATGTATGTATTGGTTATAAGGATAGATGGGGGAATGAATGAGTAAAGAATTGGTCCAAGGGTTGGAGTTTGATCTCCATGGGTGGTTTCATGAATTGAATTTATATACATGATCATGAGAAGTGTAAATCCAATCTATGAAGTTAATTAAACTAAAATGACTTGGTTGAAAGTTAAAAGATTGGGTTCAATTGGATTTAATCGTTTGGAAATTGAACTTGGGTTGGTCTAACCAAATAGGCCTTAATATAAATTATTAACTTAAATGAGTAGGTTAGTTTGTTAGTCGACAAAAATCGGTTAAGATAAGGTGAACCCAATTAGTCTAATCAAAATGACTAACATGACCTAGCTCAAATGTCGATTATATTCGATTAATCGAATAAGCATATTGAATAAGACTAAGTGAAACAAGTTGGTTTGGGTCAAGTGGATCAAATGGGTTAGGTTCAATCCGATAATTGAACCAACTGAAAGGGTGATAAAAAAGATGGTTAGGTCAAGGGACTAACCAAACTAAGAAGATTAATTAGATTAATTAGTCAAGATCCCTAAGTCAAATTATGGACCAATCAAAGTAGGAATTGGGTCCAATTTTGTAAAGGCCCAATAAATTTTGGGCTCAACCCAGTTTTAATCAAACCCATTTTGTTATTAGACAATAACAAAGAAATAAAAGGTAAGATAAAGGGATGTTGGTAGGGGGGAACTAAGCCCTAAGTCACTCAAGTAGTAGGGCAGGACCTTAAACCCTAGGATCATAGCCACTCAAATGACAGAAATGCCCTTTCTTAGTGAAAAAGGGCGAAGGTCAAGCTAGATTGTGTAATGGGCTTGAAATGGGCCGAATTCAACTAAAATGACAAGAGGTGACCAAGTAGGGTCTAGACTCGGCAAGTAGAGTAAGGTTGACTAGGTTTGACCAAGATAGAGACTTAGTCAACTAAAGAACGTGGGATAAGGATTAGTAACCCGAGAGATGGTCTTAAGGACCCGTTAGTGGGCTTAGGCCCAACAAGAACGAGAGTCATGCATGTGCAACTAGTAACATAGGGTTTTATTAGAATTTTACCTCTAATAGAAACTCTATCTGTTAGATACTCTCGGGGAGTCCAAGAGGCATTTCAAAAGGTGACTAGGAGGGCTTGAGTTCGGTGAGAGGTAAGTACTTTGCCTAGCTCCCACCCGATTATGGGTTTTTGTTGGCTTTGCCATTACATGACTTCATGTAAGTATTTACATCTAGTACCTTTATCATTGTTTGATCTTTGATACTCGGGTAAGTTACTTGGCCTAGCTTCCATTCTGATTTGTTTTATTGGCTTAGTTGATACCTTACCGGTTATTGCTTTCCTGATTTCGTGCTTGTGCACGTTACTTTCATGCCTTGGATGTTTGATTCCATACTCGTGCATGCTTGTATGCCCCTTTGGGGTATTGCTTCATTGATATCATAATTTGATATAATTGCATACACTCGTATTTTGTTCCCTTGGATATCTACTTCGATATTAGTGTATGCTTGTTGAGAAGTTAGCATCCTGTAGGGTATGCTTGTGAGTGTTGAGTGTGCTTACCTGTTGACCGGCACGTGGCCGTGGGATCACGTGAGCTTGTGCGCTAGCCGGGTAGGTATACGTCAACTATGTTGTTTTAAGGATTCTCCCATCCTCGTAATCTTTGTTTCCCGCGAGTAGGGGTATCTTTGGTAGTCTTTGTTTCCGCTTGATGGGGGTATCTTGGTAATCTTTGTTTCCTTGATTAGGGTAAAAGCATTTGGTAATCTTTGTTTTCCCGTCAGTGGGATGATACGCTGACAAGGTACGTCCATGTTTTGGGTAGTAGCACTACTAGACCATGGACCGAGGGTCGTTATCGGCTTAGGCTGATAGCTGACTAGGGAGATGACTTGTGAACTCTTAGGAGTACTTCGTTGAGATCTTGTGGTTAGGAGCCCTACCGTTGTCATGGTAGACTCTTAGGGTTTTGAATTTGTGCGTGGCGTGGCCCTGTTTGTGTGTGGATTGATGATCTTTGATTTGCTCATATTTGACTTTTCTTATATCATCTGTGCTGGTTCGATTTTCATTGAGATTCCAGCAGGGTACTTACTGGGCTTTCCTTTCGAAAGCTCATGCACTTGCTTCCTTTCTTTCTGTTTCAGGTCCCGAGGGGTAGGTGACTCAGTCTCGGGAGCTGCGCACGGGATTGAGTTGACTAGTTGAGGTTCGAGGACCTCATTCTTCTTTTGAGAGAAAGATGTTTATATTGTAGGACCCTAATAGGGCCTTGATTATTATAGGGCTTTTGAGCCCCTTTGATTTGTTTCCGTTGTAGAACACTGAGATTTTCGATTTTGAATGTTATCTGCTGTTACTTACCTAGGCCTTGTATTGAGTTGAGCTCGTCTCTTCTTGGAGATGCAGATCGATGCATTCCGCGTGCTTTCGAGGTCAGGGATTGGTCGAGCGTGACATCTTTTCTTTTGTAATAATTGAAGTTCGCTACGTGTTCACCTATTGTGTTCACTAATGTAGGTTTTTGATTTGTATTGAATTGGAACTCGACAAACCTTCTCTTCACCCAACCTTGTGAAGGAACTAAACTTGAAGGTAACCACCACAAACTGAGATTTTGCTTGTTGAGTGGAATGAAATAATTTATTTCAATAACTTGAAAATTCTCTTACTCTTGATTAGTTACAATTTTGGGCAAAAATGATATGGGACAGTTAAGTTTTGTTATAGATGAAGAGGAATGTCTCATAAAAACTTGTACACAGTATTATAATTGGAGATTTACTTGTATGTATTTTCAAGAATTTGTCATTGTAACCATATTGCATGTGCATGGCACTTGAAATTTTTTAGTTGTTCTATTGAAGGGTCTGCGAGTTACTTTTGGAAAGTTGTTCTAGCATACTGCAGTGTATGAGTACATTTTGTCAGTACTCTTCCGAAGATTTTCTGGAACATGTATCCTCATAAATCCATGCTCACCCCAGCTCGTGCCCCATAAGTTCTTCAGCAGCCAATATTGAATACCATTACTGTCAGTTCCATAACCCACCACTGTAACAGGATGGTTTATTGTTGACCCTCAATCACCTTTAAAGATCCCGCCGGTGTACTTACGGAAGCTATCTCCAATAACAATGCCGATAGATACCGGATGGTATGCGACCACCCTTAAAAGGTTCCACTAGCTGTTTCTCGGCACCCATTCGAAGGCATTGATTTCGAATGCAATATTTGATTCCTTATCTTTTTGGCATGTGCCTTGGGCCCCTATATAGGGGTAGTCTGATTCAGTGGTCAACCCGTCATTTTTCATGATGTAGGCGAAGGCACGTCCTCGGTCTCCTGTGATGCATCCGTTATTGTTAGGTCACAGTCCACAACCTGTTGTACAGATAACGGGTTCAACACGCCTGTTTCAATCTTGGTGATCCCTTCCACTGCAGCCACAGCCGCAAATGCCCAACAGGATCCTGTTTCACATATAATTCAATTCATATCAAACATATGATATATATATATATATATATATATATATATATATATATATATATCATGAGATTTAACATAATCAATATATGTTTGTATATGTACATACCACAATCTCCTTGATACTTGACTGGAGTAACGGCACCCAATGTCCTCCAATCAAAATCTCGGCGCACTCTAGTTACATTCTCATATTTGAAGCCACCTATACCTGGTAGTACTCCAAAGATAAGTAATTGTAACATCCATAGTCTTGCGGCCGCCTGATAATATCACAACAAAAGTCATATATGTATATATATATAAAATACATATATAAGATATTATATATATACCCTACATGATTTATTATATATATATATATATATATATATATATATATATATATATATATATATATATATATATAATATGTATATGTGTGTGTGTGTGTGTGTGTTATATAGTAATATATAACTGTAACACAACTATATTCAAGAAACCTTTAATTTTATGAAAAAAAAATGGTTTGTGAAAAACAAAAACCTTTTGTTATAAAAATCTTCTCACCTGATGTCCCATGCCGACCGTCCTCCGGAGAGCAGAGGAAGAAGACATAAGCAGTGCAGCAATGCAATGAGGAGGAAGAAGAGGAGAAGCAGTGCAATGAAGTGGGACTGACTGGTGAGTTGACTTTCATTGCATAGATTTATAGACTTGGGATGGGAATGAAATAGGTTTTTCTAGTGATCCTGTAAAGATTATTTTCCTAAAAATTTTCTATTATCACAATCTTGGGAATGGTATAGGGTCCAAAGATTGTTTTTCTTTTAAAAAAATCAAAATAGAGAAGAAGAAGAAGGATCACAAAAAGAGGCATGAAAATATAGCTACAATCTTACAACTTTACTATGTTCTGCAATCACATCTACATCTTCAGCTTTCTGAACAGCAGATTCAGAAGAGGCGGTGGTGTCTTTCTCGACATCCTTGTCCCTTGAAGACATATAGATAGATGCTGCTTTTGGCAAGCTTTTTGATTTAAACTTGTTTTGATTGTATTTGTTGGTACTTAATTCTGAGGGTCTTTTGGTGAAATTTTCTCAATTAACCTCGAGTTGATGCGGATTCTTCTTTCCTATTTAACTTTCTGAGTATTTTTGAGTTTTGAGTAAATTCTTTTTTCTTTCAGGGGTTGATAGTGTAGGCACCATTTCAGCATCTCTTGTGACTTATGCTTCTATTCAAGCTCTCAAACCAGACCTTATCATTAATGTTGGGAATGCCGGTGGATTTAAAATATGCATTTCATTCCAAGAGTTAATAAATGTGAAATTGAATTTGAGTGCCTTAGTTGAATTATTGCTTTGTGAGACTCGATGTAGTTTATCTTTCTGTGTGATTGATAGATTTCATAGATTCTGGTTTGGGTTTTTAAATTTCTTCTCAACATGTGACTCCTTGAGATATGTTTTGTAATCAATCTGAAAAGTTTATTTGTGGATATATCAGGCAAAAGGTGCTTGCGTTGGTGATGTCTACTTTGTCTCTGATCTTTCTTTTCATGACAGAAGAATCCCAATACCTGTGAGTGGCACCATATTGCTGACTTATAAGTGCATGCAATTTGTAATTTATCAGAATTTGTATTAATATTCTTTTTCTTGAAGATGTATAACAGAATATGTTATATATTTTTTTATTTGTATAAATTTCTTGTTTTAGCCGAAGAAATTACCTAGGAATTCAAATTCAACAGTTAATGTCAATCACCACTATATTCTTATTCAATCATTTTTGTAATTCTCAATATTTGGAATAGAGTTTGCAACTTTATTTGATGCTAGAGATACTATGGAACACATGCATAACCTTTTGGGAATGCATAAGAAATTTGACCATATTTTTCCTATACTAACTTGGAAAGCTAGTTTTTGGTTAAGATGTAATTTATTTCTTGAGATTGTTCCAAATCAATTTTCAAAATGATTTTAGAAGTAGCTGTTGATGTAGGAAAGATGTAAAATTTGAAATATTGTGCAGATGTGGATGCATTAATAGTTTATCTTCAACAATGGTGATTTTCTTTTCTTTTCTTTTTTTTTCTTTTTTGTAATAATTGATGTTCGTTACGTGTTCACCTATTGTGTTCACTAATGTAGGTTTTTGATTTGTATGGAATTGGAACTCGACAAACGTACTCTACACCCAACCTTGAGAAGGAACTAAACTTGAAGGTAACCACCACAAACTGAGACTTTGCTTGTTGAGTTGAATGAAATAATTTATTTTCAATAACTTGAAAATTCTCTTACTCTTGATTAGTTACAATTTTGGGCTAAAATGATATGAGATAGTTAAGTTTTGTTATTGCTGAAGAGGAATGTCTCATAAAAACTTGTACACATTATTATAATTGGAGATTTACTTGTATGTATATTCATGAATTTTTCATTGTAAGCATATTGCATGTGCATGGCACTGGAAATTTTTTAGTTGTTCTATTGAAGGGTCTGCGAGTTACTTTTGGAAAGTTGTTCTAGCATGCTGCAGTATATGAGTACATTTTGTCAGTACTCTTCTGAAGATTTTCTGGAACATGTATCCTCATAAATCCATGCTCACCCCAGAACGTGCCCCATAAGTTCTTCAGCAGCCAATATTGAATACCATTACTGTGAGTTCCATAACCCACCACTGTAACAGGATGGTTTATTGTTGACCCTCAATAACCTTTAAAGATCCCGCCGGTGTACTTACGGAAGCTATCGCTAATAACAATGCCGACAGATACCGGATGGTATGCGACCACCCTTAAAAGGTTCCACTAGCTGTTTCTCGGCACCCATTCGAAGGCATTGATTTCGAATGCAATATTTGATTCCTTATCTTTTTGGCATGTGCCTTGGGCCCCTATATAGGGGTAGTCTTATTCAGTGGTCAACCCGTCATTTTTCATGATGTAGGTGAAGGCACGTCCTCGGTCTCCTATGATGCATCCGTTATTGTTAGGTCCGCGGTCCACATTTGTTATGCAGGATAGCAGGTTCAACACGCCTGTTTCGATCTTGGTGATCCCTTCCACTGCAGCCACAGCCGCAAATGCCCAACAGGATCCTGTTTCACATATAATTCAATTCATATCAAACATATGATATATATATATATATATATATATATATATATATATATATATATATATCATGAGATTTAACATAATCAATATAAGTTTGTATATGTACATACCACAATCTCCTTGATACTTGACTGGAGTAATGGCACCCAATGTCCTCCAATCAAGATCTCGGGGCACTCTAGTCACATTCTCAAATTTGAATCCCCCTATACCTGATAGTACTCCAAAGACAAATAATAGTAGCATCCATAGTCTTGCGGCCGCCTGATAATATCACAACAAAAATCATATATGTATATATATGTAAAATACATATATAAGATATTATATATATACCCTACATGATTTTATATATATATATATATATGTGTGTGTGTGTGTGTGTGTGTGTGTGTGTGTGTGTGTGTTATATATTGTAATATATAACTGTAACACAACTGTATTCAAGAAACCTTTAATTTTATGAAAACCAAATGGTTTATGAAAAACAAAAACCTTTTGTTATAAAAATATTCTCACCTGATGTCCCATGCCGACCGCCCTCCGGAGAGCAGAGGAAGAAGACATAAGCAGTGCAGCAATCCAATAAGGAGGAAGAAGAGGTGAAGTAGCCAATGAAGTGGGACTAGCTGGTGAGTTGAGTTTTGTTACATAGATTTATAGACTTGGGATGGGAATGAAATAGGTTTTTCTTGTGATCATGTAAAGATTATTTTCCAAAAAATTTTCTATTATCACAATCTTGGGAATGGCATAGGGTCCAAAGAGTGTTTTTCTTTTAAAAAAATCAAAATAGAGAAGAAGAAGAAGGATGACAAAAAGAGGCATGAAAATATAGCTACAATCTTACAACTTTACTATATTCTGTAATCACATCTACATCTTCAGCTTTCTGAACAGCAGATTCAGAAAAGGCAGTGGTGTCTTTCTCGGCATCCTTGTCCCTTGAAGGCATATAGATAGATGCTGTTTTTGGTAATTTTTTTGATTTAAACTGGTTTTGATCGAATTTGTTGGTACTTAATTCTGAGGGTCTTTTGGTGAAATTTTCTCAATTAACCTCGAGTTGATGCGGATTCTTCTTTCCTATTTAACTTTCTGAGTATTTTTGAGTTTTGAGTCAATTCTTTTTTCTTTCAGGGGTTGATAGTGTAGGCACCATTTCAGCATCTCTTGTAACTTATGTTTATATTCTAGCTCTCAAACCAGACCATATCATTAATGCTTGGACTGCTGGTGGATTTAAAGTATGTATTTCATTCCAAGAGTTAACAAATGTGAAATTGAATTTGAGTGCCTTAGTTGAATTATTACTTTGTGAGACTCGAAGTAGTTTATCTTTCTGTGTGATTGATAGATTTCATAGATTCTGGTTTGGGTTTTTAAATTTCTTCTCAACATGTTACTCCTTGAGATATGTTTTGTAATCAATCTGAAAAGTTTATTTGTGGATATATCAGGCAAAAGGTGCTTGCGTGGTGATGTCTACTTTGTCTCCGATGTTTCTTTTCAAGACGACAAAGAATCCCAATGCACTGAGTGGCATACCCTTATGGCGACTTATAAGTGCATTACAATTTGTAATTTATCAAATTTGTATTAATATTACATTTCTTGAAGATGTATAACTTGAATATGTTATATATTTTTTATTTGTATAAATTTCTTGTTTTAATGAAGAAATTACCTAGGAATTCAAATTCAGCAGTTAATGTCAATCACCACTATATTCTTATTCAATCATTTTGTAATTTTCAATATTTGGAATAGAGTTTGCAACTTTATTTGATCTTTGGAGATACTATGGAACACATGCATAACCTTTTGGGAATGCATAAGAAATTTGACCATATTTTTCCTATACTAACTTGGAAAGCTAGTTTTTGGTTAAGATGTAATTTATTTCTTGAGATTGTTCCAAATCAATTTTCAAAATGATTTTAGAAGTAGCTGTTGATGTAGGAAAGATGTAAAATTTGAAATATTGTGCAGATGTGGATGCATTAATAGTTTATCTTCAACAATGGTGATTTTCTTTTCTTTTCTTTTTTTTTCTTTTTTGTAATAATTGATGTTCGTTACGTGTTCACCTATTGTGTTCACTAATGTAGGTTTTTGATTTGTATGGAATTGGAACTCGACAAACGTACTCTACACCCAACCTTGAGAAGGAACTAAACTTGAAGGTAACCACCACAAACTGAGACTTTGCTTGTTGAGTTGAATGAAATAATTTATTTTCAATAACTTGAAAATTCTCTTACTCTTGATTAGTTACAATTTTGGGCTAAAATGATATGAGATAGTTAAGTTTTGTTATTGCTGAAGAGGAATGTCTTATAAAAACTTGTACACATTATTATAATTGGAGATTTACTTGTATGTATATTCATGAATTTTTCATTGTAAGCATATTGCATGTGCATGGTAGCAGCTTTGGAAATTTTAGTTGTTCTATTGAAGGGTCTGAGTTACTTTTTGGAAAGTTGTTCTAGCATGCTGCGTTATATGAGTACATTTTGTCGGATTACTCTTAAAGATTTTTCTAGAACATGTATCCTCATAAATCCATGCTCACTGGCTTAACGTGCCCCATAAGTTCTTCAGCAGCCAATATTGAATACCATTACTGTCAGTTCCATAACCCACCACTGTAACAGCATGGCTTATTGTTGGCCCACAATCATCTTTAAAGATCCCGCCGGTGTACTTACGGAAGCTATCGCTAATAACAATGCCGACAGATACCGGATGGTATGCGACCACCCTTAAAAGGTTCCACTAGCTGTTTCTCGGCACCCATTCGAAGGCATTGATTTCGAATGCAATATTTGATTCCTTATCTTTTTGGCATGTGCCTTGGGCCCCTATATAGGGGTAGTCTTATTCAGTGGTCAACCCGTCATTTTTCATGATGTAGGTGAAGGCACGTCCTCGGTCTTCTATGATGCATCCGTTATTGTTAGGTCACAGTCCACAAGCTGTTGTACAGATAACGGGTTCAACACGCCTGTTTCGATCTTGGTGATCCCTTCCACTGCAGCCACAGCCGCAAATGCCCAACAGGATCATGTTTCACATATAATTCAATTCATATCAAACATATGATATATATATATATATATATATATCATGAGATTTAACATAATCAATATAAGTTTGTATATGTACATACCACAATCTCCTTGATACTTGACTGGAGTAATGGCACCCAATGTCCTCCAATCAAGATCTCGGGGCACTCTAGTCACATTCTCAAATTTGAATCCCCCTATACCTGATAGTACTCCAAAGACAAATAATAGTAGCATCCATAGTCTTTACCGAGCCTTTGATAATATCACAACAAAAATCATATATGTATATATATGTAAAATACATATATAAGATATTATATATATACCCTACATGATTTTATATATATATATGTGTGTGTGTGTGTGTGTGTGTGTGTGTGTTATATATTGTAATATATAATCAGAATACAACTGTATACAAGAAACCTTTAATTTTATGAAAACCAAATGGTTTACGAAAAACAAAAACCTTTTGTTATAAAAATATTCTCACCTGATGTCCCACGCCGACCGCCCTCCGGAGAGCAGAGGAAGAAGACATAAGCAGTGCAGCAATCCAATAAGGAGGAAGAAGAGGTGAAGTAGCACAATGAAGTGGGACTGGCTGGTGAGTTGAGTTTTGTTACATAGATTTATAGACTTGGGATGGGAATGAAATAGGTTTTTCTAGTGATCATGTAAAGATTATTTTCCTTAAAATTTTCTATTATCACAATCTTGGGAATGGCATAGGGTCCAAAGAGTGTTTTTCTTTTAAAAAAATCAAAATAGAGAAGAAGAAGAAGGATGACAAAAAGAGGCATGAAAATATAGCTACAATCTTACAACTTTACTATGTTTTGTAATCACATCTACATCTTCAGCTTTCTGAACAGCAGATTCAGAAAAGGCAGTGGTGTCTTTCTCGGCATCCTTGTCCCTTGAAGGCATATAGATAGATGCTGTTTTTGGTAATTTTTTTGATTTAAACTGGTTTTGATCGAATTTGTTGGTACTTAATTCTGAGGGTCTTTTGGTGAAATTTTCTCAATTAACCTGGAGTTGATGAGGATTCTTCTTTCCTATTTAACTTTCTGAGTATTTTTGAGTTTTGAGTAAATTCGTTTTTCTTTCAGGGGTTGATAGTGTCGGCACCATTTCAGCATCTCTTGTGACTTATGCTTCTATTCAAGCTCTCAAACCAGACCTTATCATTAATGCTGGGACTGCTGGTAATTTTAAAGTATGCATTTCATTCCAAGAGTTAATAAATTGAAATTGAATTTGAGTGCCTTAGTTGAATTATTACTTTGTGAGACTCGTTGTAGTTTATCTTTCTGTGTGATTGATAGATTTCATAGATTCTGGTTTGGGTTTTTAAATTTCTTCTCAACATGTTACTCCTTGAGATATGCTTTGTAATCAATCTGAAAAGTTTATTTGTGGATATATCAGGCGAATAGAGTTTGCAACTTTATTTGATGCTGGAGACACTGTGGAACACATGCATAACCTTTTGGAAATGCATAAGAAATTGGACCATATTTTTCCTATACTAACTTGGAAAGCTAGTTTTTGGTTAAGATCTAATTTATTTCTTGAGATTGTTCCAAATCAATTTTCAAATGATTTTAGAAGTAGTTGTTGATGTAACACCCATTTCGCTAATGAAATAGATGTCACATCAGCTGGGCCGGGGGTGCACCCAGCCCATAAGCTGTGCCGTCAAACCTAAAATCCATAGTCATGTACTTTAATTGAGATGCATATGACATATTATAACCGGTTACACACCGGAGGTCATGTTCAAATAAAAGGCATATAAGGTACAACACACAGAGTCATGGGCACTTCGGCCCCAAATACAACGAAAGATAACATAAGTAAGGTTCAATACAACTCAATACTAGTAGCTAAAAGACAGGTACGCCAGAGCCAGCTAAATCCTCAATCCCTGCTCGAGGCATGAATCACTAACTCGCTCCGGGTCTAGATCCTGTAACAGAAAACATAAGTGTAGAGAAGGGCTGAGCTATACGAGCTCAGTGAGTATGGACTACCCCGCTAGGTCTTATACCGACCTATGATATGTATTCAACATTTAAACATAAGTGGTGCATGTAAAACTCATGAAAGTCAGCTTCATTATCTTCAATTTTGATAAGTATGCCATGCAATCGTAAATCCAAAGAAAACTCATGGACAATCCCCAATCATATCACACATAAATTGATTATATGTTCATGCCATGGCCTCAGATCATAATGGCGTTCACCCCTAGCTAAAATGTCTCCGGAAGGACTCCAGCAACCATCAGGAACAACGGTATGCCTCTACATGATCCTGATGACCGGCGCTACATAAGTCCGGTAAATTTCCGTATCAAAGACAGGAAGGGGGTTTTATAAAAACACGACTTTCGCAAACATTTTTCTTTTGTTTTTAGTTTTTAAAGGAAAACACGGCTGAAAACAAAACCCCTTCCTCACTGGTCCCTTCTACTAACAATGCCCGGGCTCTATCCTGAGCCCCTGCTGGATCCCCCATATATTAACTAACTAAGGTGCAGCTTACGGTACATGCAATAATCTTTAACTACCTCTTCGGGTTTCCCTAAATCATATATTTACCCTGTAGGGTTTTCTTGATCATATCTCATGCATTGGATTTTAATTACATTATACAAACATGAAAAACGTAGTACAAGTATAGCGATAAACCCTTCGGCATACACAAACCGAATCAAAACTCGTAGAATACGATATAACAAAAAAAATCCCGATGAATGCACAATTTAAATTCATGTTTATGGTAAAGTCCCCTCACCTCACGTCCTTGCAATTTCCTAAGAATCGCTGAGTCCTTCGGCTGCTTCCGCTGGACCCTTTCCCCTCCCTAGAATCAATGAGAATACTAAATAAGTACAAAATCCATAACTCCAGATTTAGTCTTATGACTTAAGAATACGAATTTTAAAAATTACGAAGTTTCGTATTCTTGATTTAAAATCCCATTTAAGCTTCAAGAAGCACATACGAGGCATTAAGCTCTTAAGATCATGCTTTTCATTCTCAATGAATTTTACATGTCTCTTCCACTACTAATATGATCTCTAAGCATGCTTAATTAGTAAACTAGTTCAACATGAAGCATGACGAGTAAACATGTTAATTATGGAAGCCAGTTACACTTAGGCACCTTAACATGCTTACTATTAGAGCATTCTACCTTAACATTTTAAGAAAAATTCGGCGGCACCTCCCCTATTTGTAGGGCCCCGAATAACTACAACCAAGCACCAAACTATTGTTAAACTTAATCATTATCATACAACTAACATTAATCCTACTCATGAAATCCATGGCATAACCTTAGCAGCCCATCATCCCCTTAGATCCCATAGTTAACCTCTCATTCTCATGCCCTAATTCATGCCATTATTTTAGAGTTCACCACCTCCAAGCCTACCGTTCTTCAGAATCAAAGTTTACCAAAGGTGCCGTGTGATGTGGCGGGCACAAGGTGCCGGACGCTAAAGAAGACCACAAAGACCTCGGCAGGCAACGCAGCCGGCAGACCCCACGGCGGACCGTTGGCCTTGACGTGATCACGCGCAGGAACCAGGGCAGCAGGGCGGTCAGCTCGCGCGCAGGAATCAGGGCAGCAGGGACCAGGGGCGGTGCGCTCAGCTCCAGCGGCGGCGTGGAGCACCGACGTGGCAAGGCGGGCGAGTTCGCCGGGATCCGCCAAGCAAGACGCTGCAGTGGATCGCTGCAAAGACTGCTGAGTTTGGGAGAAAGAGAAGGCAACGAGAGGGAGCCCTTTTCCTCTTTTTCTCTGAGGTTTACCTCTTATAGAAGCCTTAATAATTGATCTCTTATTTTAAAAAAATCCAATAGTAAAAGCTAGCATCATATTGTCACATGCCTTCCTTTATTTTAAATTATCCTTAAGTTAGCCCTCAATTATTCCTCTACTACTAGTCAACAATGTAGATGATACCACTCTTCCACTTTATGTCATGTCTCTCCTAAAGTAATATCTTCTTTTAATAATGTCCCGACCCGGATCCGAAAATCTCGGGTCGATAATGTCAATTACCACGGCGCACTGTAGCCTCACGGGGCCTCCCTCTCATCAGACCAGATCCGCGAATACCGTCTTTTGACTCGCCCGATTCACTTTATCGGAACTCTAATATTTGTCCGATTCTCCCATTTTCGTTACTCATGATCAATTAACATTTAAGAATTTTCCCGATTAAATAGTTGTGGTTATCTTTTCTATCCGCCTCCAACCATTTCGAATATGAGCAACCTGGTCCAATAAGGCCTTCCCTTGGCCCACTAGTTGCGAGGTTGGTTTTAAAATCTAATACTCCTCAATTTTCCCTTTACTTAGACTGATAATACTTAATTTGCTTTCCGTGTTAATTAATCTCATTAATTACCAAAAAATTTTCTTTATTTATGCACTTAAAAATTTCGGGGCGTTACAGTTGAGGTAGGAAAGATGTAGAATTCGAAATATTGTGCAGATGTGGATGCATTAATAGTTTATCTTCAACAATGGTGATTTTCTTTTCTTTTCTTTTCTTTTCTTTTTTGTAATAATTGAAGTTCGCTATGTGTTCACCTATTGTGTTCACTAAAGTAGGTTTTTGATTTGTATGGAATTGGAACTCGACAAACCTTCTCTACACCCAACCTTGTAAAGGAACTAAACTTGAAGGTAACCACCACAAATTGAGACTTGGTTTGTTGAGTGGAACGAAATAATTTATTTTCAATAACATGAAAATTCTCTTACTCTTGATTATTTACAATTTTGGGCTAAAATGATATGGGACGGTTAAGTTTTGTTATTGTTGAAGAGGAATGTTTTATAAAACTTGTACACAGTATTATAATTGGAGATTTAATTGTATGTATTTTCATGAATTTGTTATTGTAAGCATATTGCATGTGCATGGCACTGGAAATTTTTTAGTTGTTCTATTGAAGGGTCTGCGAGTTACTATTGGAAAGTTGTTCAACATGCTGCTGTGTATGAGTACTTTTTGTTAGTACCCTTCCGAAGTTTTTCTGGAACATGTATCCTCATAAATCCATGCTCACCAAAGCTCGTGCCCCATAAGTTCTTCAGCAGCCAATATTGAATACCATTACTGTCAGTTCCATAACCCACCACTGTAACAGCATGGCTTATTGTTGGCCCACAATCATCTTTAAAGATCCCGCCGGTGTACTTACGGAAGCTATCGCTAATAACAATGAAGACTGATACCGGATGGTATGCGACCACCCTTAAAAGGTTCCACTCGCTTTTTCTCGGCACCCATTCAAAGGCATTGATTTAGAATGCAATATTTGATTCCTTATCTTTTTGGCATGTGCCATTGGCTCCTATATAGGGGTAGTCTGATTCAGTGGTCAACCCATCATTTTTTATGATGTAGGCGAAGGCACGTCCTCGGTCTCCTATGATGCATCCGTTATTGTTAGTGTCACAGTCCACAAGTTGTTGTACAAATAAGGGGATCAACACGCCTGTTTCGATCTTGGTGATCCCTTCCACTGCAGCCCCAGCCGCAAATGCCCAACAGGATCCTGTTTCACATATAATTCAATTCATATCAAACATATGATATATGATATATATATATATATATATATATATACATATATATTTATCATGAGATTTAACATAATCAATATATGTTTGTATATGTACATACCACAATCTCCTTGATACTTGACTGGAGTAACGGCACCCAATGTCCTCCAATCAAGATCTAGGGGCACTATAGTAACATTCTCATATTTGAAGCCCCCTATACCTGATAATACTCCAAAGATAAGTAATAGTAGCATCCATAGTCTTGCGGCCGCCTTATAATATCACAACAAAAATCATATATGTATATATATATATATATATATATATAATACATATATAAGATATTATATATATACCCTACATAATTTTATTATATATATATGTGTGTGTGTGTGTGTGTGTGTGTGTGTGTGTGTGTGTGTGTGTGTGTGTGTGTATGTGTGTTATATATATAGTAATATATAACTGTAACACAACTATATTCAAGAAACCTTTAATTTTATTAAAACCAAATTGTTTGTGAAAAACAAAAACCTTTTGTTGTAAAAATCTTCTCACCTGATGTCCCATGCCGACCGCCCTCCGGAGAGCAAAGGAAGAAGACATAAGCATTGCAGTAATGCAATGAGGAGGAAGAAGAGGAGAAGCAGTGCAATGAAGTGGGACTGGCTGGTGAGTTGAGTTTTGTTGCATAGATTTATAGACTTGGGATGGGAATGAAATAAGTTTTTCTAGTGATCATGTAAAGATTATTTTCCTAAAAATTTTCTATTATCACAATCTTGGGAATGGCATAGGGTCCAAAGATTGTTTTTCTTTTAAAAAAATCAAAATAGAGAAGAAGAAGAAGGATGACAAAAAGAGGCATGAAAATATAGCTACAATCTTACAACTTTACTATGTTCTGTAATCACATCTACATCTTTCAAATTTTCCAATGAGATTCGAGAAGAGGCGGTGGTGTCTTTTTCGACATCCTTGTCCCTTAAAGGCATATAGATAGATGTTGTTTTTGTTAAGCTTTTTGATTTAAACTTGTTTTGATTGAATTTGTTGGTACTTAATTCTGAGGATCTTTTGGTGAAATTTTCTCAATTAATCTCGAGTTGATGCGGATTCTTCTTTCCTATTTAACTTTTTGAGTATTTTTGAGTTTTGAGTCAATTCTTTTTCTTTCACGGTTGATAGTGTAGGCCCCATTTCAGCATCTCTTGTGACTTATGCTTCTATTCAAGCTCTCAAACCAGACCTTATCATTAATGCTAGGACTGCTGGTGGATTTAAAGTATGCATTTCATTCCAATAGTTAATAAATTTGAAATTGAATTTGAGTGCCTTAGTTGAATTATTACTTTGTGAGACTCGATGTTGTTTATCTTTCTGTGTGATTGATAGATTTCATAGATTCTGGTTTGGGTTTTTAAATTTCTTCTCAACATGTTACTCCTTGAGATATGTTTTATAATCAATCTGAAAAGTTTATTTGTGGATATATCAGGCAAAAGGTGCTTGCGTTGGTGATGTCTACTTTGTCTCCGATGTTTCTTTTCATGACAGAAGAATCCCAATACCTGTGAGTGGAACCATCCTGCTGACTTATAAGTGCATGCTATTTGTAATTTATCAGAATTTGTGTCAATATTCTTTTTCTTGAAGATGTCAAACCAATATGTTATATTTTTTTTATTTGTATAAATTTCTTGTTTTAGCCGTAGAAGTTACCTAGGAATTCAAATTCAACAGTTAATGTCAATCACCATTATATTCTTATTCAATCATTTTTGCAATTTTCAATATTTGGAATAGGGTTTGCATCTTTATTTGATGCTGGAGATACTGTGGAACACATGCATAACCTTTTGGAAATGCATAAGAAATTGGACCATATTTTTCATATACTAACTTGGAAAGCTAGCTTTAGGTTAAGATCTATTTTTTTTCTTGAGATTGTTCAAAATCAATTCTCAAAATGATTTTAGAAGTAGTTGTTGAGGTAGGAAAGATGTAGAATTTGAAATATTGTGCAGATGTGGATGCATTAATAGTTTATCTTCAACAATGGTGATTTTCTTTTCTTTTCTTTTCTTTTCTTTTTTGTAATAATTGAAGTTCGCTACGTGTTCACCTATTGTGTTCACTAAAGTAGGTTTTTGATTTGTATGGAATTGGAACTCGACAAACCTTCTCTACACCCAACCTTGTGAAGGAACTAAACTTGAAGGTAACCACCACAAATTGAGACTTGGCTTGTTGAGTGGAATGAAATAATTTATTTTCAATAACTTTGTCACGCCCCGACCCGGATCCCGGGACCTCGAATACAAGGCCTAAAAAGGTGATAAGCAGATCGGTCGTATTTAAGCAGTGGTAAACTCAACTCAAATACAAGGCCTAAAAAGGTGATAAGCAGATAACAAAACCATAACATAAAAGTAAACTCGAGTTCATAAGAACATAGAGTCATCAGGGTTCGTAGGCCCTATAATAGTCTGGTCCCTATACGGGTCCTACAAATAGTAATGCTCACAAAGTAAAAGATAAAGAAGTCTCCTAGACCTCGGATCTCCCTGTGTCCTCTCCTCAGGCTCCACCCCCTCCTAAACTTCAGAATCTATAAAAGAGGAAAAGTGAAACACATGAGCTTTCGAATGGAAAGCCCAGTAAGTACCCTGAGGGTCACAAAGTCACAAATAGGACATATGTCATCCAATGAGGTCACAATACCAACAATATAATCCTAGGAGTCTACCAGAAACAAATCAAAGGTACGACCCCTGATACAGAAGCCCTCGGGCTCTGTAATGAGTTTCAAGAGAACTCAAGGTTCACTCCCGGCCAGTATGTCCAGCTAATTGCTGTAAGTACGACCTTTTTGGTCGTTCGACCCTCCGGTCTCAGGTCGGTAGAACTACCTCTCCTACGTGTTAACACGGTCAGTGTACCATGCCCACTGACAGGTAAGACCTCCAGAGATTTGCCTCTCTGGTAAGGCAGACGAAAATGTCAGGGGGTCCTGTCCCTGTACATTCCCCTGTCGGAGCTCCCCTAGCTCCACTGAGTCCGGGCAGTAGACCATAGTAAACAGGGACACCAACGTCCCGAAAAAAACATACATGCTCAACAGGAATCTAAAACAGATACAAATAGCATGTATGACAACAGCAAGGCATGTAATAGGAATACATAGCAAGTCCAAGAAAAACTCGAAACCGGTTGGGTACTAGGCAAGTGTACTTACCTCCGGTTCGTTGGAACTAGATGTCCTTCTAGTCTTCTGTAGTGTGCCAATAACTCCCCGAGAGTATCTGGCATACATAGACCCTTATTAGAGTCAAGTTTTCAACAAGTTTCTATGTCCCTAGTTTCACATGCATGTCCAACGTTCTTGTTGGGCTTAGGCCCACTAACGGGTCCTAAGGACCATCTCTCGGGTTACTGCCCCTTTTTCCCATGTTTCCATGTTCTTTAGTTGATTTTAGACCTAACTCGGTTAAACCTAGTCAACTCTAGTTTACTTGTCGAGACTAGACCTTATTTAGTTCTCTCTAACCACTTTAGGTGAATTGGGTCCATTTCAAGCCCATTACTCAGTTTAACTTGACCTTAGCCCCTTGTTAACCAAGGAAGGGCATTTTGGTCATTTGGGAAATTTTATGACCCTTATATACTACTCAGGTGACCTAAGTTAGACTTTTCTTCTTTCCCCTTTTTATTTCATAACAAATCTCTATTTTATTTGTTATTCGAGCCCAGCCCGTCGGGCTTTCTAAACAATGGGCTTAATTCCCTTTTTAAATCGGTCCAGGTTTTATTTTAAACACCTTTAACTATTTGACTTGTCACACCTAGAATGATTTATTTTTTGTCATATATTCAATTATTTTAATGATGTGTCACACTAACAAATAAATATTTAGTAACCTTACTAAATATTCTTTAAATCATTTGGTGTAACAAGTTAGTTTCTTTGTCACATTGTTATAGTCTCATATAGTCGTTACAACTATACAAACCCTCCAAAATATCCATTTAAAGATTTTGTCACACTTTTAAGGTATCAAATGAATTAATAATCTACCCCAAGGTTTTAAATTTCTATCCTTAGCAATATTGATCACACTAAGTAATCAATAAGATTTTTGTGACATTACTAAAGTTCCACAATTAATCAAAATAATTGTCACATCTCTATAGTTTCCAATTTTACTATCTCATCTAGCTAATTACTATTTGTCACAATAATTAGCTAATATCTTAACCCAAGAGAGAAGAAAATAAACTAATTATTTCAATTAATTCCAAATAACATCATCAGTTGTCACACTAAGTTAACAAACATTTAGTTAACTTTTTAATCCATTAAACATATATATATATATATATATATATATATATATATATATATATATATATATATATATATATGCATATTACTGAATTTATTATTATTTAAATAATTTAATTAATTAATTTTTTTTTTGCTTCATCTTCTCCGTTTACTCTCCTCTCGCATGTGCTGGCTCATTGAAGCCTTGAACGCCCACCCATGGCCGCGTGGAGGCCTCGTGATGTCTGCTCCCTACCGCCTAGCTCAGCCTTCCACTTCCTCCCGGCTGCCGCCGGTCTCATTCCCCGCACAGGTGTACTTCGGCCCCTCACCTCCGACGAGTTCGTAACACTACTACATGCGCATGCAACCTAATCTAACGATGCAACACAGAGAGAAGGGCTTACCAGAGAGCTGGGGACGACGTTTGGTTCCGCGGGAGTCCTTCCGTTTGCCCTGCAACTACGTCGTCTTCTCCGGCGAGCTCAGCCTCTCGTGGAACTCCACCGCCTCTCTATCTCGACTTCTCCTTCCTCTCTGTCTATTATCAGGCTCCCGAGACCGCGAGCTCAAAAGCCAAAGCGAGCTCACAGGGGCTTCTCTCTATTCTCCTCTGTCACCTTACCGGAGAGTGGAGAGGCTCGGGCGATTGTGTGACGAAACAGTGGGGTGGTGTCCCCCTTTTTATAGCCCTAGGAAGCCAGACGAATCGTCGGCTCCCAGGAAAAACGCCACGCCGGCGATGGTCGGGTTTCTCGCGCGAAACGGTCTGGACAGCCGGCGGGTCTCGCTCGAGAACTTTGCAGGCGGCTGAAGGTGGTGGAGGTGCCTCGGGATCATCACTTCGATGATCAACGGCGGAGATTGAGAAGATCACATCCAACGGCCCCTACATTAGCCCTTCTGCCTCGTATCTAACAGCCTTAAGATGAAAGGCTGGGATTTAAAACTATCCAACGGCCAGATCTCTTTTCAATTTGCCTCGTATCCGTCACTAGCTCAGATGGACGGTTATAAATGATCCGCACGGTATGGTCGTCCTTACCCACCCCTTTCACCTTTGCCTCATATCTGGTATACGATGAGATGGATTCCATCTCAGCTCGCCACGTGGCTCTGCTAGAGCCTTAGTAATGCTCCGAGATCGGGATTCATCTGAGATCCTTTGATCTCAGCCGCTCATCCATTTCTTTATAGATTTTTCTCTTGGAAAATTTACCAGAGGTCCCTGACACTTTTGAAATTACATACAGATCCAAGACTGTGAGAGGGGACGATTATCTTTTAGTCCCTCAAACTTTTTAAAATTATCAGGAAGTCCTTCTGGTCACCATAAACCCTAGTTAGGGTTTTAAATCCCTTTTCAAACTTAATTTTCCTCATTTAACTTTCTAGGGAAAATTATTTAACTTAATAATTAGTTTTAAGAAAACTTTAACACCTTTATTTTCTTAAAATTTCTTGGATTTTACAATCCTCCCCCCTTACAATAATTTCGTCCTCGAAATTACACCACTAGTTACAACTGAGTAAACAAATCTGGGTAACGCTTTTTCATATCCTCCTCGCATTCCCAAGTAGCTTCCCGCTCAGTGTGGTTACTCCATTTCACCTTAACAAAGGGAATAGTCCTATTCCTCAGTTGCTTGTCCTCTCGGGCCATTATAGCTACTGGGCGCTCCTCATAAGGCATGTCTTCATGAACTTCTATAGGTACCTGGGGTATTACCCGTGTTGGATCTCGGACACATTTCTTCAACATGGAGATGTGGAAGACATCGTGAACCTGAGCGAGATCCTAAGGTAAAGCCAATCTATATGCCACAACTCCTACGCGCTCCAATATCTCAAAAGGTACGATATATCGTGGAGCAAGTTTTCCACGTCGTCCAAACCTTACTACCCCTTTCATAGGAGATACCTTCAAAAATACCAAGTCTCCCACTTGAAACTCCTGATCAGACCTCTTATGGTCTGCATAGCTCTTTTGTCTACTCTGGGCAGCCTGGAGCCTCTCCCTTATCATTTTAACATGTTCCTCCGTTTGTTTTATAAAGTGCAGTTTGCTTAAGTGTAAGCCAGCCTACCCGACTTCCTTTCTCCCACATCACCCCAACAAATGGGAGTTCGACACTTCCTCCCATAGAGTGCCTCATACGGAGCCATCTTGATGCTTGCCTGATAACTGTTGTTGTAGGCAAATTCGATCAAGCTTAAGCGCTCATCCCAAGACCCCATAAAATCTATTGCACATGCCCTCAGCATGTCTTCTAGCACCTGGATGGTCCTTTCGGATTGTCCATCAGTCTGTGGGTGGAAAGTCGCGGTCAATGCCAACCCTCGTGCCCAAGATCGCGGTGCAGGCTCTCCCAAAATCTGGAGACGAACCGAGTGTCTCGATCAGAGGTGATCGACAATGGTACTCCATGTAGCCTTACGATCTGATCTATATACAGCTGGGCCAACTTCTCCAAGGATGCTCCTGTCCTCAATGGTATAAAATGGGCCGACTTAGTCAGTCGATCCACTATAACCCAGATCGATTCATGGCCTCTTTGAGTACGTGGCAACCCTGTCACAAAATCCATGTTAATATGTTCCCACTTCCACTCCGGAATGGGTAAGGGTTGTAACATCCTTGCCGGCTTCTAGTGTTCTGCCTTTACCAACTGACAGGTGATGCACTTAGCCACGAACTCCGCAACATCTAGCTTCATTCCCTTCCACCAGAAATGGTCCTTCAACCCTCTATACATCTTGGTACCTCCAGGGTGGATAGCGTAGCTCGAGTAATGAGCTTCCTCCAGAATCTCCCTTCTTATTTCAGGGACATTTGGCACACATATCCTTTCATCAAATCTAACCATCCTCATGGACTCTGAACCGTGTTGGTTCTCCCTAGCCTATGTGTCTCTTGATCTCCTCCAGATCAGGATCTTGCCCCTGAGCAACCCGAATTCTTTCCAATAACGAGGGTCGAATATGCAAGCTGGCCAATGAGACATCCATTGTAGGCAAAACAACCTCTAGATCGAGCCTCCTCATGTCCTCCAATAGCGGTCTCTGAGCCGTTAACATAGCGGCAACTCCATATCCAGACTTCCTACTCAGTACATCGGCCACCACGTTCGCCTTAACCGGGTGATAATGGACACTGAGATCATAGTCCTTAATTAACTCCAACCAGCGCCGCTGTCTCATATTCAACTCTTTTTGTGTGAATATATACTTGAGGCTCTTATGATCGGTGTAGATCTCGGAAGGTACACCGTAGAGGAAGTGTCGCCAGATCTTTAGGGCAAACACGATCGCTGCCAACTCAAGATCGTGTGTGGGGTAATTCTCTTCGAAGGGCTTCAATTGTCGTGATGCATAAGCAATCACGTGCCCATCTTGCATCAACACACAACCAAGACCAGTCTTGCATGCGTCACTATAGACCGTGTACCCACGATTACTTTGCGGTAACACCAACACTGGTGCAGAAATCAACCTCTGTTTCAACTCCTGGAAACTCTTTTCACAGGACTCGGTCCAAACGAATTTGGCACCTTTCCGGGTCAACTTAGTTAATGGTGCTGCTATAACCGAGAAACCCTCCACGAATCTCCGGTAATAGCTAGCTAATCCCAGAAAACTCCGTATCTCTCGTACCGTAGTTGGTCTTTTCCAATCAACAACGGCCTCGATCTTCTTGGGATCCACTGATACTCCAGCTCCACTTACCACGTGACCCAAGAAAGCAACCTTGTCCAACCAAAACTCGCACTTGGAGAACTTCGCATAGAGCTAATGTTCCCTCAAGGTCTCTAGCACTATTCTTAAGTGCTCCTCGTGTGCCTGGTGGCTATTTGAGTAAACCAGTATATCATCAATGAATACTACCACAAATTGGTCCAAATATTGATGGAATACCCGATTCATCATATCCATAAAGACTGCCGGAGCATTGGTAAGCCCAAACGGCATTACCAAAAACTCATAGTGCCCGTTTCTAGTACAGAAAGCACTCTTCGGAATATCCGTCTCTTTAATCCTCACTTGATGGTACCCAGACCTCAAGTCAATCTTAGAGAATACTTGAGCTCCCTGCAGCTGATCCAAAAGGTCATCAATTCTTGGTAAAGGATATTTATTCTTTATTGTCACCTTGTTTAACTCCCGATAATCAATGCACAACCTTAATGACCCGTCTTTCTTCTTGACGAAGAGAACAGGTGCTCTCCAAGTTGACATGCTGGGTCTGATAAAACCTTTATCCAATAATTCCTCTAGTTGGGTCTTCAATTCCTTAAGCTCCGCAGGCGCCATTCGATAAGGAGCCTTAGACACAGGAGCCGTTCCGGGAACCAAGTCAATGGAGAACTCCAGTTCTCTTTCTGGGGGTAATCCCGGTAATTCTTCCGGGAACATGTCAGGATATTCCCTTACCACAGGTACGTCTGAGACCACAATCTCCCTATCCTTCTTTACCTCAGTAATAGAAGCCAAGTAGCCTATACATCCACCCCTAAGTAACTTCCGAACCTGGAGGGCTGATATCTCCTGTATTAGGGAACAAGTTTGGCTGCCTTTAAAGGTAAATTCTTCTTTTCCCGGCATCCTAAACACAACTCTCTTCCCACGACAATCTACTACCGCGTAGACTGAAGAGAGCCAGTCCATCCCGAGGATCACGTCGTAATCCTTCAGGTCCATTACATGCAAGTTTGCAAGTAATCTCCGCCCCTCAATCATTACTGGGCATGCAGGCACAACCTTCCTTACCAACATGGCAGCTCCTACTGGGGTGTCTACACACAACTCCTGGGGTAGATCTATAGTAGGCAATATATGTTTTCGTGCAAACCGTGCAGATACGAAAGAGTGTGTGGCTCCAGGATCAAATAAAGTGCAGGCATAAAATGAACTAACTGAAAGGGTACCTGCCACGACATCAGCTGATGCCTATGCTTCCTCGGTCGTCAAATGATAGACCCGTCCATGGGTCATCGGTCTCTGTTGCTGGGGTTGATTGGGTGTGGAAGACTGTCCTGCGGGTGCCTTCCCTTTCCTATCTCCACCTTGCGGTTTTGGTGGTGGTCCAACAGATTGTCGGGAAGCTTGTCATGATACCTGGGTTCCGTCTTCCACACTCTGTCCTTGTTGACGCAGCGGACATTGGGCCTTCTGGTGATCCAGGCCCAAACAGAGGTAACATCCCCCAGTTATTCTTGGGCACTGAGACTTCTTATGCGGTCCCTTGCACTCGTAGCACCTCAGGGTTTGGGTCACGCTAGCTGATGACCCTTTTCCTCCAGATGAGGTGGTGGACCTGGTCGGTTTGCCGTAAGGCCGGTACCTGTATCAGGCCTACGCTTCCCAGAGCTCTTTCCCAACGACTGGCCTTGGCTATTTGTCCCTTTGTCCTTTTTCTCTTTCTGGGACGACCCCTGGGCGTCCCCCTGGCAAGAAGCTTCGGTGTACTTGGCCCTAGCCACGACCTCAGTGTAGGTCTTACACATGTGGCTAGTCACGATCTTTTTCAGTGATGGTCGCAGCCCAGCCTCAAATTTCATTACTCGGCTCTCTTCTGTCAGAACCATGTCAGGAAGAAAACGAGCCAACCTATCAAATTCCGTCTCGTATTGCTCCACAGTGGAGCCTCCCTGTACAAGCTGGGAGAATTGTTGTCCGAGTTGTACTAGATGTCCCCATGAAAAGTACTTGGCGAAGAATGCAGTGCGAAATTCTTCCCAAGTCTGGAAGGCCTCACCCTTCCTTAGTCTTATCTCCCCAAAGTACTAGTCTTCTGCGGGTCCTTGGAGCATATACACGGCGGTCCTGATTTTCTCGGCCTCAGTGGTCTGGAAGACCTCGAAGGTCTTCTCCATCTCCCTTATCCACTATTCTGCAGCGTGGGGATCTGCAGCTCCCTCAAATGGTCGGGGAGAGGGTCTCTTGATCTCCCCCAGTAACCCTCTACTTGACGTGTGGGTGGTTGGTGGAGGTGGTGCACGTTGCTGTCGGGTCTCCTGAATCAGTCTGAACATTTCTCGCACGAGTTCCATCATGCTCATGGGGGGTACCTCCCCCCTTGGGTTCCGCCTCTCGCTTGAGGCACTGAAAGCATTAGACCGAAAGTGTGCACCTCCCGCCAACTTCCATCTCATCCATGTGGGGGTACCTCCCTCCCTACGGTTGGGGTACTTCTTCTGGCTGTGAGGTCAGGTATCTCAAAGATTTAATGAGGTCGCCCTCGCCTACCCCTTCCCCTACACCTACCACCTCGCCCTCCACGTAAGTGATCTATAGTTCAGCTGTATAAGGATTTCAAGGTTACTTTTATTCCCGGCAAGACAAGTGGTGAATAAACATACTTTTATTGAATGTAAAACAACTAAGGACAGAAAACAAAAGATACCAAAGGACACAATATAAGTAGTTCATACAACATAAATGTTTGTAAGACTACAATTATTCTAGCAACAGAATCTAAAACTCAGTCAAGATGATGCTCATCAGGAGATAGGGGTGTGTAGTCAGCACAAGGTCGATGTCCTCCGGACCCCTGTGGTCCCCTGCTAGGTCCCGGTGCACTAGATAGAAAGTGGAAGGCTAGGTGCTCCCGGCTGCCACAACTACGGCACCAGAGAGCAGGGCGCCTACACTCAGCCATCGGTGCCCATATACCCCACATCGTCGGCACCAGGAGATCCTGAGAACGGTAGGAGATGGTCCTACAGCTCTATCCCGAATCAACCCCACCCACGGCGGTAATCTCGGCTCTAAGACACACGCCGTTGAGGAATACTAGGGCTCACTATCTCCTGCATAAGTGGAACCCTCGGACCTATGTCCACCGGCCTCTGCATGGCAATATGGTCTCTAAGTCCGTGGACCAGCATAGTGACCGTAGTCTGAAGCCTGTCAACCTTGCGGTTAGTGGCCTCGACCGTCCTCCTCATCTCGGAGAGGACCTCTACAGGCTCAGACGAATCGGCTCGGGGTGGTGGAGTATTCTCCCGGATGGTCCCGACATCCTGCAGATAAAACCAGGTGTCAATCTAACGTACCACTAGCTATACTACCCCAGTCCCGTACTCAGTCTATGGAACTGGCTAAGGGAATCTAGGGTCTGCTATCTGCTCTATCTAGAGAACCCGCTCTGATACCACTTTAATCTGTCATGCCCCGACCCGGATCCCGGGATCTCGAGCGCGTCAACAGACCGGCCGTATTTAAGCAGAGGTAAACTCAACTCAAATACAAGGCCTAAAAAGGTGATAAGCAGATAACAAAACCATAACATAAAAGTAAACTCGAATTCATAAGAACATAGAGTTATCAGGGTCCGTAGGCCCTATAATAGTCTGGTCCCTATACGGGTCCTACAAATAGTAATGCTCACAAAGTAAAAGATAAAGGAGTCTCCTAGACCTCGGATCTCCCTGTGTCCTCTCCTCAGGCTCCACCCCCTCCTAAACTTCAGAATCTGTAAAAGAGGAAAAGTGAAACACATGAGCTTTCGAATGGAAAGCCCAGTAAGTACCCCTGCGGGTCACAAAGTCACAAATAGGAAATATGTCATCCAATGAGGTCACAATACCAACAATATAATCCTAGGAGTCTACCAGAAACAAATCAAAGGTACGACCCCTGATACAGAAGCCCTCGGGCTCTGTAATGAGTTTCAAGAGAACTCAAGGTTCACTCCCCGCCAAGATGTCCAACTAATTGTCGTAAGTACGACCTTTTGGTCGCTCGACCCTCCTGGCCTCGTGGTAGAACTATCCTCTCCTACGTGTTAACACGGCCAAATGTACCATGCCCACTGACAGGTAAGACCTCCAGAGATTTGCCTCTCTGGTAAGGCGCATGAAAATGTCGTGGGGTCCTGCCCCAGCACATTCCCAGCTGAGCTCCCTAGCTCCACCGAGTCCGCAAGAGACCATAGTAAACAGGGACACCAACGTCCGGAAAAAAACATACATGCTCAACAGGAATCTAAAACAGATACAAATAGCATGTATGACAACAGCAAAGCATGTAATAGGAATACATAGTAAGTCCGAGAAAAACCCGAAACCGGTTGGGTACTAGGCAAGTGTACTTACCTCCGGTTCGTTGGAACTAGATGTCCTTCTAGTCTTCTGTAGTGTGCCAATAACTCCCCGAGAGTATTTGGCATACATAGACCCTTATTAGAGTCAAGTTTTCAACAAGTTTCTATGTCCCTAGTTTCACATGCATGTCCAACGTTCTTGTTGGGCTTAGGCCCACTAACGGGTCCTAAGGACCATCTCTCGGGTTACTGCCCCTTTTTCCCATGTTTCCATGTCCTTTAGTTGACCTTAGACCTAACTGGGTTAAACCTAGTCAACTCTAGTTTACTTGTCGAGACTAGACCTTATTTAGTTCTCTCTAACCACTTTAGGTGAATTGGGCCCATTTCAAGCCCATTACTCAGTTTAACTTGACCTTAGCCCCTTGTTAACCAAGGAAGGGCATTTTGGTCATTTGGGAAATTTTATGACCCTTATATACTACTCAGGTGACCTAAGTTAGACTTTTCTTCTTTCCCCTTTTTATTTCATAACAAATCTCTATTTTATTTGTTATTCGAGCCCAGCCCGTCGGGCTTTCTAAACAATGGGCTTAATTCCCTTTTTAAATCGGTCCAGGTTTTATTTTCAACACCTTTAACTATTTGACTTGTCACACCTAGAATGATTTATTTTTTGTCATATATTCAATTATTTTAACGATGTGTCACACTACCAAATAAATATTTAGTAACCTTACTAAATATTCTTTAAATCATTTGGTGTAACAAGTTAGTTTCTTTGTCACCTTGCTATAGTCTCATATAGTCGTTACAACTATACAAACCCTCCAAAATATCCATTTAAAGGTTTTGTCACACTTTTAAGGTATCAAATGAATTAATAATCTACCCCAAGGTTTTAAATTTCTATCCTTAGCAATATTGATCACACTAAGTAATCAATAAGATTTTTGTGACATTACTAAAGTTCCACAATTAATCAAAATAATTGTCACATCTCTATAGTTTCCAATTTTACTATCTCATCTAGCCAATTACTATTTGTCACAATAATTAGCTAATATCTTAACCCAAGAGAGAAGAAAATAAACTAATTATTTCAATTAATTCCAAATAACATCATCAGTTGTCACACTAAGTTAACAAACATTTAGTTAACTTTTTAATCCATTAAACATATATATATATATATATATATATATATATATATATATATATATATTTATTTATTTATTATTATTTAAATAATTTAATTAAAATTTTTTTTTTTTGCTTCATCTTCTCTGTTTACTCTCCTCTCTCGCGGCTGGGCTCGCTTGAGTCTGAACGCCCACCGCGGGCCGCGTGAGGCCCGTGATGTCCGCTTCCCTGGCCTTGCTTAGCTCTGCCTCCACTTCCTCCGGTCGCTGCCGATCTCATTCCCCCCCCCCCCCGCGCTGGTGTACCTCGGCCGCGCGTCCCTCACCTCCGACGAGTTCGTAACACTACTACAGGCGCATGCAACCTAATCTAACGACGCAACACAGAGAGAAGGGCTTACCAGAGAGCTGGGGACGACGTTTGGTTCCGCGAGAGTCCTTTCGTTTGCCCTGCAACTACGTCGTCTTCTCCGGCGAGCTCAGCCGCTCGTGGAACTTCACCGCCTCTCTATCTCGACTTCTCCTTCCTCTCTGTTTGTTATCAGGCTCCCGAGACCGTGAGCTCAAAAGCCAAAGCGAGCTCACAGGGGCTTCTCTCTATTCTCCTCTGTCACCTCACCGGAGAGTGGAGAGGCTCGGGCGATTGTGTGACGAAACAGTGGGGTGGTGTCCCCCTTTTTATAGCCCTAGGAAGCCAGACGAATCGTCGGCTCTCAGGAAAAACGCCACGCCGGCGATGGTCGGGTTTCTCACGCGAAACGGTCTGGACAGCCGGCGGGTCTCGCTCGAGAACTTTGCAGGCGGCTGAAGGTGGTGGAGGTGCCTCGGGATCATCATTTCGATGATCAACGGCGGAAATTGAGAAGATCACATCCAACGGCCCCTATATCAGCCCTTCGCCAGATCCAATGTAAAATTTTAAGATGAAAGGCTGGGATTTAAAACTATCCAACGGCCAGATCTCTTTTCAATTTGCCTCGTATCCGTCACTAGCTCAGATGGATGGTTATAAATGATCCGCACGGTAGGGTCGTCCTTACCCAC
This sequence comes from Dioscorea zingiberensis, assembly GCA_026586065.1. Classification (NCBI taxonomy): domain Eukaryota; kingdom Viridiplantae; phylum Streptophyta; class Magnoliopsida; order Dioscoreales; family Dioscoreaceae; genus Dioscorea; species Dioscorea zingiberensis. The sequence continues at coordinate 38,635,597 of CM048824.1, forward strand.
CCCTTTCACCTTTGCCTCATATCTGGTATACGATGAGATGGATTCCATCTCAGCTCGCCACGTGGCTCTACGAGAGCCTTAGTAATGCTCCGAGATCGGGATTCATCTGAGATCCTTTGATCTCAGCCGCTCATCCATTTCTTTATAGATTTTTCTCTTGGAAAATTTACCAGAGATCCCTGACCCTTTTCAAATTACATACAGATCCAAGACTGTGAGCGAGGACGATTATCTTTTAGTCCCTCAAACTTTTTAAAATTACCAGGAAGTCCTTCTGGTCACCATAAACTCTAGTTAGGGTTTTAAATCCCTTTTTAAACTTAATTTTCATCATTTAACTTTCTAGGGAAAATTATTTAACTTAATAATTAGTTTTAAGAAAACTTTAACAACTTTATTTTCTTCAAATTTCTTGGATTTTACAAACTTGAAAATTCTCTTACTCTTGATTAGTTACAATTTTGGGCTAAAATGATATGGGACAGTTAAGTTTTGTTATTGCTGAAGAGGAATGTCTCATAAAAACTTGTACACAGTATTATAATTGGAGATTTACTTGTATGTATTTTCATGAATTTTTCATTGTAAGCATATTGATTTTTAGTTGTTCTATTGAATGGTCCGCGAGTTACTTTTGGAATGTTGTTCTATCATGCTGCAGTGTATGAGTACAATTTGTCAGTACTCTTCCGAAGATTTTCTGGAACATGTATCCTCATAAATCCATGCTCACCCCCGAACGTACCCCACAAGTTCTTCAACAGCCAATATTGAATACCATTACTGTCGGTTCCATAACCCACCACTGTAACAGCATGGTTTATTGTTGGCCCTCAACCACCTTTAAAGAACCCGCCGGTGTACTTACGGAAGCTATCGCTAATAACAATGCCGACCGATACCGGATGGTATGAGACCACCCTTAAAAGGTTCCATTCGCTGTTTCTCGGCACCCATTCAAAAACATTGATTTTGAATGCAATATTTGATTCCTTATCTTTTTGGCATGTGCCTTGGGCCCCTATATAGGGGTAGTCTGATTCAGTGCTCAACCCGTCATTTTTCATGATGTAGGTGAAATCACATCCTCGGTCTCTTGTGATGCATCCGTTATTGTTAGTGTCACAGTCCACAAGCTGTTGTACAGATAAGGGGTTCAACATGTCTGTTTCGATCTTGGTGATCTCTGCAATCGCGTACCTACAAATTTCCCCAAATGCCCAACAGGATCATGTTTCACATATAATTCAATTCAAATCAAACATATGATATATATATATATATATATATATATATATATATATATATATATATATATATATATATATATATATATATCATGAGATTTAACATAATCAATATAAGTTTGTATATGTACATACCACAATCTCCTTGATACTTGACTGGAGTAATGGCACCCAATGTCCTCCAATCAAGATCTCGGGGCACTCTAGTGACATTCTCATATTTGAAGAACCCTATACCTGATAGTACTCCAAAGACAAGTAATAGTAGCATCCATAGTCTTGCGGCCGCCTAATAATATCACAACAAAAATCATATATGTATATATATATATAAAATACATATATAAGATATTATATATATACCCTACATGATTTATTATATATATATATATATATATATATATATATATATGTGTGTGTGTGTGTGTGTGTGTGTGTGTGTGTGTGTGTGTTATATATAGTAATATATAACTGTAACACAACTATATTCAAGAAACCTTTAATTTTATGAAAACCAAATGGTTTGTGAAAAAAAAACCTTTCGTTATAAAAATCTTCTCGCCTGATGTCCCATGCCGACCGCCCTCCGAAGAAGAGAGGAAGAAGACATAAGCAGTGCAGCAATGCAATGAGGAGGAAGAAGAGGAGAAGCAATGCAATGAAGTGTTACTGACTGGTGAGTTGATTTTCGTTGCATAGATTTATAGACTTGGGATGAGAATGAAATAGGTTTTTCTAGTGATCATGTAAAGATTATTTTCCTAAATATTTTCTAGTATCACAATCTTGGGAATGGTATAGGGTCCAAATATTGTTTTTCTTTTGAAAAAATCAAAATAGAGAAGAAGAAGAAGGATCACAAAAAGAGGCATGAAAATATAGCTACAATCTTACAACTTTACTATGTTCTGCAATCACATCTACATCTTGAGCTTTCATAACAGCAGATTCAGAAGAGGTGGTGGTGTCTTTCTCGACATCCTTGTCCCTTGAAGGCATATAGATAGATGTTGTTTTTGGTAAGCTGTTTGATTTAAACTGGTTTTGATTGAATTTGTTGGTACTTAATTCTGAGGGTCTTTTGATGAAATTTTCTCAATTAACCTGGAGTTGATGCGGATTCTTTTTTCCTATTTAACTTTCTGAGTAGTTTTGAGTTTTGAGTAAATTCTTTTTTCTTTCATGGGTTGATAGTGTAGGCACCATTCAGCATCTCTTGTGACTTATGCTTCTATTCAAGCTCTCAAACCGGACCTTATCATTAATGCTGGGACTGCTGGTGGATTTAAAGTATGCATTTCATTCCAAGAGTTAATAAATGTGAAATTGAATTTGAGTGCCTTAGTTGAGTTATTACTTTGTGAGACTTGATGTAGTTTATCTTTCTGTGTGATTGATAGATTTCGTAGATTCTGGTTTGGTTTTTTAAATTTCTTCTCAACATGTTACTCCTTGAGATCTGTTTTGTAATCAATCTGAAAAGTTTATTTGTGGATATATCAGGCAAAAGGTGCTTGCGTTGGTGATGTCTACTTTGTCTCTGATGTTTCTTTTCATGACAGAAGAATCCCAATACCTGTGAGTGGCACCATCCTGCTGACTTATTAGTGCATGCTATTTGTAATTATTCAGAATATGTTATATATTTTTTTATTTGTATAAATTTCATGTTTTAGCCGTAGAAATTACCAAGGAATTCAAATTCAACAGTTAATGCCAATCACCATTATATTCTTATTCAATCATTTTTGCAATTTTCAATATTTGGAATAGAGTTTGCAACTTTATTTGATGCTGGAGACACTGTGGAACACATGCATAACCTTTTGGAAATGCATAAGAAATTGGACCATATTTTTCCTATACTAACTTGGAAAGCTAGTTTTTGGTTAAGATCTAATTTATTTCTTGAGATTGTTCCAAATCAATTTTCAAAATGATTTTAGAACTAGCAGTTGAGGTAGGAAAAGTGTAGAATTTCAAATATTGTGCAGATGTAGATGCATTAATAGTTTATCTTCAACAATGGTGATTTTCTTTTCTTTTCTTTTCTTTTCTTTTTTGTAATAATTGAAGTTCGCTACGTGTTCACCTATTGTGTTCACTAATGTAGGTTTTTGATTTGTATGGAATTGGAACTCGACAAACCTTCTCTACACCCAACCTTGTGAAGGAACTAAACTTGAAGGTAACCACCACAAACTGAGACTTTGCTTGTTGAGTGGAATGAAATAATTTATTTCAATATTTTGAAAATTCTCTTACTCTTGATTAGTTACAATTTTGGGCTAAAATGATATGGGACAGTTATGTTTTGTTATTGCTGAAGAGGAATGTCTCATAAAAACTTGTAAACAGTATTATAATTAGAGATTTACTTGTATGTATTTTCATGAATTTGTCATTGTAAGCATATTGCATGTGCATGGCACTGGAAACTTTTTAGTCGTTCTATTGAAGGGTCTGCGAGTTACTTTTGGAAAGTTGTTCTAGCATGCTGCAGTGTATGAGTACATTTTGTCAGTACTCTTTCGAAGATTTTCTGGAATATGTATCCTTATAAATCCATGCTCACCCTATCTCGTGTCCCATAAGTTCTTCAGCAACCAATATTGAATATCATTATCGCTGGCCCATAACCCACCATCAGAATAAAGATGGTTTATTGTTGGCCCACAATCACCTTTAAAGATCTCGCCGGTGTACTTACGGAAGCTATCGCTAATAACAATGCCGACTGATACCAGATGGTATGCGACCACCCTTAAAAAAAGGTTCCACTCATCGCTTTCTCAAGCACTCCATTCAAGGCATTGATTTCGAATGCAATATTTGATTCCTTATCTTTTGGCATGTGCCTTGGGCCCTATATATAGGGGTAGTCCGATTCAAAGTGGTCAACCTGGCCATTTTTCATGATGTAGGCGAAGGCACGTCCTCGGTCTCCTGTTATGCATCCGTTATTGTTAGTGTCACAGTCCACAAGTTGTTATACAAATAAGGCGATCAACACGCCTGTTTCGATCTTGGTGATCCCTTCCACTGCAGCCATAGCCGCAAATGCCCTACAGGATCCTGTTTCACATATAATTCAATTCATATCAAACATATATATATATATATATATATATCATGAGATTTAATATAATCAATATAAGTTTGTATATGTACATACCACAATCTCCTTGATACTTGACTAGAGTAATGGCACCCAATGTCCTCCAATCAAGATCTCGGGGCACTCTAGTGACATTCTCATATTTGAAGCCCCTATACACGATAGTACTCCAAAGACAAGTAATAGTAGCATCCATAGTCTTATACCTGATAATATGACAACAAAAATCATATATGTATATATATAAAATACATATATAAGATATTATATATATACCCTACATGATTTATTATATATATATATATATATATATATATATATATATATATATATATATATATATATATATATATATATACGCGTGTGTGTGTGTGTTATATATATAGTAATATATAACTGTAACACAACTATATTCAAGAAACCTTTAATTTTATAAAAACCAAATGGTTTGTGAAAAACATAAACCTTTTGTTATAAAAATCTTCTCACCTGATGTCCCATGCCGACCGTCCTCGGGAGAGCAGAGGAAGAAGACATAAGCAGTGCAGCAATGCAATGAGGAGGAAGAAGAGGAGAAGCAGTGCAATAAAGTGGGACTGACTGGTGAGTTGATTTTCGTTGCATAGATTTATAGACTTGGGATGGGAATGAAATAGGTTTTTCTAGTGATCATGTAAAGATTATTTTCCTAAAAATTTTCTAGTATCACAATCTTGGGAATGGCATAGGGTCAAAAGATTGTTTTTATTTTAAAAAATTCAAAATAGAGAAAAAGAAGAAGCATCACAAAAAGAGGCATAAAAATATAGCTAAAATCTTACAACTTTACTATGTTCTGCAATCACATCTACATCTTCAACTTTCTTAACAGCAGATTCAGAAGAGGCGGTGGTGTCTTTCTCGGCATCTTTGTCCCTTGAAGGCATATAGATAGATGTTGTTTTTGGTAAGCTGTTTGATTTAAACTGGTTTTGATTGAATTTGTTGGTACTTAATACTGAGGGTCTTTTGGTGAAATTTTCTCAATTAACCTGGAGTTCACGCGGATTCTTCTTTCCTATTTAATTTTTTGAGTATTTTTGAGTTTTGAGTAAATTCTTTTTTCTATCAGGGGTTGATAGTGTAGGCACCATTTTAGCATCTCTTGTGACTTATGCTTCTATTCAAGATCTCAAACCAGACCTTATCATTAATGCTGGGACTGCTGGTGGATTTAAAGTATGCATTTCATTTCAAGAGTTAATAAATATGAAATTGAATTTGAGTGCCTTAGTTGAATTATTACTTTGTGAGACTCGATGTAGTTTATCTTTCTGTGTGATTGATAGATTTCATAGATTCTGGTTTGGGTTTTTAGTACTCCCTTAGATATGTTTTGTAATCAATCTGAAAAGTTTATTTGTGAATATATCAGGCAAAAGGTGCTTGCGTTGGTGATGTCTACTTTGTCTCTGATGTTTCTTTTCATGACAGAAGAATTCCAATACCTGTGAGTGGCACCATCCTGCTGACTTATAAGTGCATGCTATTTGTAATTTATCAGAATTTGTGTCAATATTCTTTTTCTTGAATATGTCAAACAGAATATGTTATATTTTTTTTTATTTGTATAAATTTCTTGTTTTAGCCGTAGAAATTACCAAGGAATTCAAATTCAACAGTTAATGCCAATCACCATTATATTCTTATTCAATCATTTTTGCGATTTTCAATATTTGGAATAGAGTTTGCAACTTTATTTGATGCTGGAGACACTGTGGAACACATGCATAACCTTTGGGAAATGCATAAGAAATTGGACCATATTTTTCCTATACTAACTTGGAAAGCTAGTTTTTGGTTATGGTCTAATTTATTTCTTGAGATTGTTCCAAATAAATTTTCAAAATTATTTTAGAAGTAGCTGTTGATGTAGGAAAAATGTAGAATTTCAAATATTGTGCAGATGTGGATGCATTAATAGTTTATCTTCAACAATGGTGATTTTCTTTTCTTTTCTTTTCTTTTCTTTTTTGTAATAATTGAAGTTCGCTACGTGTTCACCCATTGTGTTCACGAATGTAAGTTATTTATTTGTATGGAATTGGAACTCGAAAAACCTTCTCTACAGCCAACCTTGTGAAGGAACTAAACTTGATGGTAACCACCACAAACTGAGACTTTGCTTGTTGAGTGGAATGAAATAATTTATTTTCAATAACTTGAAAATTCTCTTACTCTTGATTAGTTACAATTTTGGGCTAAAATGATATGGGAAAGTTAAGGTTTGTTATTAATGAAGAGGAATGTCTCATAAAAACTTGTACACAGTATTATAATTGGAGATTTACTTGTATGTATTTTCGTGAATTTTTCATTGTAAGCATATTGCATGTGCATGGTAATCGGAAATTTTTAGTTGTTCTATTGAAGGGTCTACGAGTTACTTTTGGAAAGTTGTTCTAGCATGCTGCAGTGTATGAGTACATTTTGTCAGTACTCTTCCGAAGATTTTCTGTAACATGTATCCTCATAAATCCTTGCTCACCCCAGCTCGTGCCGCATAAGTTCTTCAGCAGCCAATATTGAATACCATTACTGTCAGTTCCATAACCCACCACTGTAAGGGCATGGTTTATTGTTGGCCCACAATCACCTTTAAAGATCCCGCCGGTGTACTTACGGAAGCTATTGCTAATAACAATGCCGACCGATACCGGATGGTATGCGACCACCCTTAAAAGGTTCCACTCATTGCTTTCTAAGACCGATTCAAAAACATTGATTTTGAATGCAATATTTGATTCCTTATCTTTTGGCATGTGCCTTGGGCCCCTATATAGGGGTAGTCCGATTCGATGGTCAACCTGGCCATTTTTCATGATGTAGGCGAAGGCACATCCTCGGTCTCCTGTGATGCATCCGTTATTGTTAGTGTCACAGTCCACAAGCTATTATACAGATAAGGGGTCAACACGTCTGTTTCGATCTTGGTGATCTCTTGCACTGCAGCCACAGCAGCAAATGCCCAACAGGATCCTGTTTCACATATAATTCAATTCATATCAAACATATGATATATATATATATATATATATATATATATATATATATATATATATATATATATATATATATATATCATGAGATTTAACATAATGAATATATATTTGTATATGTACTTACCACAATCTCCTAGATACTTGACTGGAGTAACGGCACCCAATGTCCTCCAATCAAGATCTCGGGGCACTCTAGTGACATTCTCATATTTGAAGCCCCCTATACCTGATAGTACTCCAAAGATAAGTAATAGTAGCATCCATAGTCTTGTGGCCGCCTGATAATGTCACAACAAAATTCATATATGCATATATATATATATATATATATATATATATATATATATATATATATATATATATATATAAAATACAGATATAAGATATTATATATATACCCTACATGATTTATTATATACCCTACATGATTTATTATTTATATATATGTGTGTGTGTGTGTGTGTGTGTGTGTGTGTGTGTGTGTGTGTGTGTGTGTGTGTGTGTGTGTGTCGGTGTGGATGTGTGTGTGTGTGTTATATATAGTAATATATAACTGTAACACAACTATATTCAAGAAACCATTAATTTTATGAAAACCAAATGGTTTGTGAAAAACAAAAACCATTTGTTATAAAAATCTTCTCACCTGATGTCCCATGCCGACCGCCCTCGGGAGAGCAGAGGAAGAAGACATAAGCAGTGCAGCAATGCAATGAGACCAGACCGAAGAAGAGGAGAAGCAGTGCAATGATGTGGGACTGACTGGTGAGTTGATTTTCGTTGCATAGATTTATAGACTTGGGATGAGAATGAAATAGGTTTTTCTAGTGATCATGTAAAGATTATTTTCCTAAATATTTTCTAGTATCACAATCTTGGGAATGGTATAGGGTCCAAATATTGTTTTTATTTTAAAAAATCAAAATAGAGAAGAAGAAGAAGGATCACAAAAAGAGGCATGAAAATATAGCTACAATCTTACAACTTTACTATGTTCTGCAATCACATCTACATCTTCAGCTTTCATAACAGCAGATTCAGAAGAGGTGGTGGTGTCTTTCTCGGCATCCTTGTCCCTTGAAGGCATATAGATAGATGTTGTTTTTGGTAAGCTGTTTGATTTAAACTGGTTTTGATTGAATTTGTTGGTACTTAATTCTGAGGGTCTTTTGGTGAAATTTTCTCAATTAACCTGGAGTTGATCCGGATTCTTTTTTCCTATTTAACTTTCTGAGTATTTTTGAATTTTGAGTAAATTCTTTTTTCTTTAAGGGGTTGATAGTGTAGGCACCATTTCAGCATCTCTTGTGACTTATGCTTCTATTCAAGCTCTCAAACCAGACCTTATCATTAATGCTGGGACAGCTGGTAGATTTAAAGTATGCATTTCATTCCAAGAGTTAATAAATGTGAAATTGAATTTGAGTGCCTTAGTTGAATTATTGCTTTGTGAGACTCGATGTAGTTTATCTTTTTGTGTGATTGATAGATTTCATAGATTCTAGTTTGGGTTTTTAAATTTCTTCTCAACATGTTACTCCTTGAGATATGTTTTGTAATCAATCTGAAAAGTTTATTTGTGGATATATCATGCAAAAGGTGCTTGCGTTGGTGATGTTTACTTTGTCTCCGATGTTTCTTTTCATAACAGAAGAATCCCAATACCTCGTGGAGTGGCAACCCATCCTCAATTTATAAGTGCATGCTATTTGTAATTTATCGTATTTGTGTCAATATTCTGCTTTGAAGATGTCAAAATGTAATATGTTATATATTTTTTTATTTGTATAAATTTCTTGTTTTATCCGTAGAAATTACCAAGGAATTCAAATTCAACAGTTAATGCCAATCACCATTATATTCTTATTCAATCATTTTTGCGATTTTAAATATTTGGTATAGAGTTTGCAACTTTATTTGATGCTGGAGACACTGTGGAACACATGCATAACTTTTTGGAAATGCATAAGAAATTGGACCATATTTTTCCTATACTAACTTGGAAAGCTAGTTTTTGGTTAAGATCTAATTTATTTCTTGAGATTGTTCCAAATCAATTTCAAAACGATTTTAGAACTAGCAGTTGAGGTAGGAAAAATGTAGAATTTCAAATATTGTGCAGATGTGGATGCATTAGTAGTTTATCTTCAACAATGGTGATTTTCTTTTCTTTTCTTTTCTTTTCTTTTTTGTAATAATTGAAGTTCGCTACGTGTTCACCTATTGTGTTCACTAATGTAGGTTTTTGATTTGTATGGAATTGGAACTCGACAAACCTTCTCTACACCCAACCTTGTAAAGGAACTAAACTTGAAGGTAACCACCACAAACTGAGACTTTGCTTGTTGAGTGGAATGAAATAATTTATTTCAATAACTTGAAAATTCTCTTACTCTTGCTTGTTGACCCCGCAGCACTTTCGGGGATGATGCATGAGATGATGTTGTTCATGCTAGCTGAAAGGCCAAAGAAGAATAAAGAAGAAGCTAGCAGCAGCTAGCTGGCAAGAAGCAGTGGCAAAGAAGAAGCTAGAGCAAGAAGAGCTGGCACACCCACCTCCACCCCCACCCACAGCTGCAGAGAGCAGCCGCGGCCGGGCCAATTCAGAGACATGGGCTTGCACTGCTTGAGGGGGGGTGTTGACCGACACCGGGCCGAAAGCAGTGGATTGATGAGATGGAGGCTACCATCTAGGTCATGCAGAGTCCTGAAGAAGACATGGTCAGGTTGGCCAAATATATGTTGAAGGGTCGTGCCAGAAATTGGTTCAAGACTGAGATTCAGAGCAAAGGTGAAGAGGCATTCCAGACTTGGGAACAGTTTAAGACAGCCTTCTTCAACAAATATTTCTCACGAAAGGTGAAAGCCTGTGATGGTACAGGAATTCATAAATTTGAAGCAAGGGACCAGGACAGTGGATGAGTATGAGGTAGAGTTTGAACGCTTGTCCCATTTTGCTCCTTTCTAGTAGAAGATGATATGTGCAAGGCCCGATGGGCCAGGTGCCCCAAGAGTGCCTCTGCACGATTTGTGACAATTCCATCACTCGGGATTGCCTTTCCATGAAGCTTGGGACATAGCAAAGGACCAGGAGGTCGCTCTGCGAGAGACTCAGGAGCCATCCAGGCGAGAGCAGGGCACAGGCAGAGGCACAGGAAAGAGCTCTAGGAAGAGTCCGGCCTTCCTGGGGCAAGCCTGGTAGTCCAAGAGTGAGCACCGATCCCACCCTTATGATAAGTCTCAGACGTCTTCATCATCTGGATCTAGAGGCAAGAAATCTTATGGGAGTGGCTCTCGTTCGGTCAGATGCTTCCGATGTGGAGGACCACATGCTATAGAGGAGTGCTGGTTTACGGAGGATGTGTGCTTCAGATGTGGTAACACAGGTCACTACAAGGCGGATTGCCCTGTAGACCAGACCGGACCACCAGGTGGTGATGGAGACCAGACTACTCTGGGCCGACTGCCACAAATGCAGGAGGAGCTCGGCCACTCAGCCCACCTGTGGTCGAGGCTACCGAGAGGCCATAGGGGCGGGAGGGGGAAGGGGAAGACATCAGACCCACCTTCTTCTTCCAGCCGCCCAGTCACTCAGGTTCGGGTTTATAACCTAACTTAGGAGGATGCCCGAGCCTCCCACGAGGTGGTAGCAGGTACTGTCTCTATTTGCTCCCACTATGCTTGTACTCTATTTGATCCCGGAGAGACACATTCTTTTGTGTCTACTGTGTTTGCCCGGAGGAATAACTTGTATGTAATTAAACTATCACACGCACTGCGGTAAGGCCGATAATTCGTAAGTGGAGCTTACAAGGATCCTGGATAGACTAGCACCCGGATGCTCAATTGTGATTGAGGGTCACGAGCTCGTTGCTGATTTACACCTGATGGAGTTGCGCGACTACGATGTTATCCTCTCAAGATGGATTGGCTCTCCTCTACCTTAATGAGTGTTGGACTGCAGAAGAAAAAGAGTGTACTTCCAATTCCCAGGCCACAAGGAATTTGTCTTCCAAGGCAGCAAGGGCTAGGCCTTAGCCCGGGAGATATCTGCGCTTCGGGCCCGGAAGCTGATTCATAGGGGCTGTATTGGGTTTCTAGCATCGATCACAGAGGCAAGAGATGCACAGTATACAGTGGCACAAATTCCAATAGTCCGAGATTTCCCCGACGTGTTTCCAGATGATTTGCCCGGACTACCCCCAGAAAGGGAAGTGGAATTTGGCATGGACTTGGCTCCGGGAACGGCAGCCATATCTAGAGCCCCATATCGAATGGCCCCTGCCGAGCTGAAGGAGCTGAAGCAACAACTTGAAGAACTCTTGGAGAAGGGTTTCATACGACGCAGGCATGTCACCTTGGGGAGCCCCGGGCTTTATCTCCGCTACAAGAAGAAGGACTGACTGATCCGATGAGGCTATGTGACGACTCTGACCAAGGAGCTCAACAAAGTAAATTCTAACAAGAACAAGTATCCTCTACCGAGGATTGATGACTTGATGGATCAACCGCAAGGAGCACAAGTATTTTCCAAGATTGACCTAAGATCCCGTACCATCGTGCACGGATTCGGAGGCTTAGGACATTTCGAAGAGTGCCTTTCGTACGAGGTACGGGCACTATGAATTTCTAGTGATGTCGTTTGGGCTCACTAATGCCCCAGCGGTATTCATGGATTTGATGAATCGGATATTTCAATGCTACTTGGACCGATTCGTGGTCGTCTTCATTGACGATATCCTGATCTACTCAAAAAGCAAGAAATTACATGCTAAGCACCTGAGGCTAGTGCTGGAGACGTTAAGGCATGAAGAGTTGTACGCTAAATTCTCTAAGTGTGATTTCTGGCTAAACAGCGTGGCCTTCTTGGGGCACGTCATCAGCGGAGAGGGAGTATCTGTGGACCCCAAGAAGATTGAAGCAGTAGTGGATTGGAGTAGACCGAGCACCGTCAGGGAGATCAGGAGCTTCCTGGGGCTAGCTGGCTACTACAGGAGGTTTGTAGAGGGGTTTTCGCGTCTAGCGCTACCCATGACCAAGCTTACCCGGAAGGATACTCCTTTTGTCTAGACGGAAGAATGCGAACAGAGTTTCGTAGAGCTGAAGAATCGATTGGTGTCTGCACCTGTCTTGGCCTTACCAGAGAGTGGAGGCGGATACGTGATCTATAGTGATGCTTGCAAGACAGGCCTGGGGTGCGTACTCATGCAGAATGGGCGGGTCATTGCCTATGCTTCAAGGCAATTGAAGTCACATGAGGAGAACTACCCCACACATGACTTGGAACTGGCAGCTGTAGTCTTTGCCTTGAAGATCTGGCGCCACTTTCTCTACGGCGTACCATGTGAAGTGTATACAGACCATAAAAGTCTGAGATACATATTCACACAGAAAGAGTTGAATATGAGACAGAGGCGCTGGTTGGAACTGATCAAAGACTATGACCTCAGCATCCACTACCACCCGGGCAAGGCTAATGTGGTGGCCGATGCACTGAGCCGAAAGGTCAACTATGGAACGGCTGCAAATCTCACTGAGCAGACAACCCTTCTAGAAGAAATGAGGAGACTAGAGCTGGAAGTGATCGAGCCTAGCTCGGAGGTGAGCATGGCTAGTCTGTGTATCCGACCCAATTTATTGGAGAGGATCAAGGCGTACCCGCCTATAGGATCCTAATTATCAAGCATTGGGAAAAGATCCAAAGAGGGTATGTAACCGAAGTTCCGTACATGAGGATGGTACCAGGCTTAGGAGATCGTGGTTCAGGTGCCCAACGCCCCCGAAGCAAAGAGGGACATTTTAGAGGAAGCCCATTACTCTAGCTACACAATCCACCCCGGAGGCACGGCGATGCATGTGGGGTCAGAGACTACCTTCAAAGGGCTGGGTTGATATGAAGCGAGAGATAGCCGAGTTTGTGGCTCATTGCCTTACCTGCCAGCGGGTGAAGGCAGAGCACCAGAAACCGGCTGGACTATTACAACCCCTACCTATACCGGTATGGAAGTGGGAACACATAGCGATGGATTTCGTGAGAGGCTTGCCTCGTTCCAAAAAGGGGAATGAAGCCATTTGGGTGATCTTGGACCGACTGACCAAGTCGGCACATTTCTTGGCATTGAGACGTAAGATGAGCATGGCGCGGCTAGCCAGGTTATACATGGACAAGATTGTTTGTCTACATGGCATACCGGCGACGATCATATCCGATCGAGACCCTAGATTCGCCTCGGAATTCTGGGAGAGTCTACATGCAGCTCTAGGTACCCGATTGACCTTTACCACTGCCTATCATCCTCAGACGGATGGTCAATCAGAAAGGACAATCCAGATATTAGAAGACATGCTGAGAGCCTGTACTCTTGATTTCAGTGGTTCGTGGGATGAATACCTGGCTAAGGCGGAGTTCGCTTATAACAACAGCTACCAGGCGAGCATCCAGATGGCGCCCTATGAGGCCCTGTATGGGCGACCTTGTCGATCGCCTATATTTTGGAACGATGTGGGAGACCGTAAGTTTGAAGGACCTAAAGAAGTACAGAGAGCCGAAGAACAAGTAAAGCTCATCAGAGAAAGACTGAAGATACCTCAGAGCTGACAGAAGAGCTATGATGATAAGAAATGCTCTGCAGTGGAATTCCAGGTAGGCGACAAAGTGCTTCTGAAGGTATAACCCATGAAGGGTGTATTGAGATTCGGAAAGCGCAGGGAAACTTAGTCCGCGATACATTGGACCTTTCGAGATACTAGAGCGGGTTGGAACAGTAGCATATCGGTTGGCCCTGCCTCTCGATTTGGCTCAGGTCCATAACGTCTTTCACGTCTCCATGTTGAGGAAGTGCTTAACCGACCCAACCAAGATTATAGAATATGAACCGGTGGAACTCCAACAGGATCTATCTTATGAGGAGTGGCCGGTGGAAATACTTGACTACAAGGAGCAACGACTGAGGAGTCGAACTATTCCTTTGGTCAAGGTAAGGTGGAATAACCACACTGGTGGTGAAGCTACTTGGGAGCGCGAAGCTGACATGAAAAAGCGCTACCCTGACTTGTTTAAATGAGCTTTGTTGTGAGTTTAGGGACTAAACTCCTATAAGGGGGGGAGATTGTAAAACCCGCCCCGAAATGAATAAAGATTTATTTCCCTATGAGTTTTAAATGGCAATTTAAAATGGTAAGTGGTGAAATTTTGGGAAAAAGATCGCAAGGCATGAACGATCCAGATTAATTAAGTGTTGATTAATCAAAGATTAATTAGGTATTTATTAAACCAGATTAATTATATAATAAGTAATTTAAATTAATTCTCGAGAAAAGAAAATAGACAGATATTCAAATCCCGGGGAATGTGGATCTGGTCGGGGATTGAGACAGCCCCGTGATCCCACAGTAATCCCGTGACGAAGGGTTTGACTAAAGGCCGATATCTTCGGATCTGGTCTAATGAGAGATAGACCCCGTGACACTACAAGGTACCTCAAGCAGTTACTAGTACTCACCAATTCCCGGGATTCGTGGATCTAGGTCGGGCATGAGGACTAGAGAATTATCACAATGGACCTCGACAAGAAATAATTCACTTACTCGTGAGTGAACAGTGACCATGTGAGTGAATAGTATACATGTGAGTGAACAGTATACATGTGACTACTTTTTGGATTTAAATAAAAAGGGTTTTTTTGTGAATTAAAAAAAGGATTGCTTTAATTAAAAACCCATTCTATATATATATACATGTTATATCATCAGATGAGAGAGAGAAAGAAAGTTCTCTCTCTCTCTTTCCCTTTGAACTCCATCTCGATCTGAAATTCAGATCTGAGGATCAAGGCCACCGGAACGCCCCAAGCTCGCCGCCACGCTTTAAAGCCGGCCCGCCGGTCCTCGCCCGGCCAAGGCTGAAGCCATTACACCGGCCCTAGGCTGCCATGGGTAGCTGGCTACCATAAGGCGCTTGTCAAGGGCCTTGTCCTTCTTGGCTACGGCACGGCCGCCTTTCTACAACGCATCGCATCGCGCTTCTCCCTGAAAACCGGGCCGACGCCAGGCTGGCGACCGCCCTTGGCGCACAGCCTCTCCTCCTCGCCCCTTACATCATGGAGGTAGCGCCGGAGCGCCGCCCTGCTACTGGTACACTCGTAGCGCCACTTTTCCCGGCCAAATTTACCTACCAAACCGGCCAAGAATCCATATACAACTCCGGCCGACCACTAGCCTCTCCCTTCTCCGGCAAGGTCCTCCCCTTCCCTGCGATCTTGAACTTGGGGAAACCCTAAGTTAATTTCATGAAATTAAGCATATGAACTAAAGGAATTGGGAACTTGATCGGCTAAGGGTTTCATGAAAGAATCAATTACATTAGATGGAAGTGATGGGCTGTGAATGAATTTAGGCTAATGTATGTTTAAATTATGTATTATGTGATTGGTTGTATTATTTTCGGGGCTCTATAAATAGGGGAAGTGCCGCCGAAATTTCATGAAAAATCCCTAAGTATAAATACCCCATTAATGTTCATGTTAACATGCTTAATTGTAATTTGTTTTCTTGGTTAACATGCCTAATGATTTCATGCGCTAGATTGGGCATTCTAAGAATCTTAATGACATGATATGCTCGTTAAGTAAGGAAGCATACTTTGATTGAGGTTAATGGTTTCTAAGCATGATTGAGTTTAGAGATGTTATGTGTAATCGTATTCCGTATTTAGATAGAAGATCGCTTAAGTGTAGAAGCACTAAAACTTCTATCTATTTACTAGATTCTGATTCGGACGCGTGAGACGCGACGGGGATTAGAGGATCTTTCTGAGATCAGGTAGGCTCTCGTACTCCGTGCTTTGTGAGTATCTCTTATTCCTACTTCATTTGTGATTCCTCTTGTATACATCTTTTCGAGACTTTTAAATATGTGTTCAAGTTGAATTGTTTTCCTTGGATACATGTTTTGGTTTGACTCCCTTCATCTCTATGAGATTGTTGCTCGGTATATTCTGCTCGAAGTTTCCTATTTCCTTGACCATATATATATACATATATATATATATACCCATATATATATATCGGAATACACGGTTAGAGTTCTAGATTACTATATATATGAGAATAACTGAAGTTAGGTGTTTGGTGATATATATATATATATATATATATATATATATATATATATATATATATATCTGTGTGTGTATATATATTCGGTACTAGTAATCTCTTATATATACGTGAATACCTGAAGTTAGGTGTTCGGTACTATATATATGGGAATACCTGAAGTTAGGTATTCGGCACTGGTAATCTCTTATATATACGTGAATACCTGAAGTTAGGTGTTCGGTACTATATATATGAGAATACCTGAAGTTAGGTATTCGGCACTGGTAATCTCCTATATATACGTGAATACCTGAAGTTAGGTGTTCGGTACTATATATATGAGAATGCCTGAAGCTAGGTGTTCAGTATTGGTAGTCTCTTTTGATAGGCATGATACTTTGGGCAGAGGCCCGGACAGAGCAGACGTTGCTCGACAGTCTCTTTCTTTTTATTTCATGCTTTTGGGTTGTGCCGTTGGCTTATGATTGAGTTTTCATTTGCCCTTGCACTTGATTGCTTTATATTCTTTGCTTATGGTTTTCTTACCATGTTTATTGACTTACTTACGATCCTACTGGGCCTTTTCTTTGGCTCATGCACTTGATTGATGTTTTCTCAGGTGACGACGAGGAGTAGGGTCGAGATTAGACGGGGACCCTTCAAGTAGCTGACTCGGACTTACCTTATTTGCATTTGAGGTCTGTGTACCTCTTTTCATTTGTATGCGTATGTGAGATTTGTATTATGTTGGTTGTTCGGATACTAGTGGTGACTTGGGATGGATCCTTGTATGGGTCGTATAGGCCCTAGTGTTGTATCTGTATGGAGTTGTGTAAACTCCCTCCCTCTTTTATATATTTATATTCCGTTGTTCTACTTATCTCTGAATAATTATAGTTGTATAGGATCTCTGAGACCTTGTGCCTGGATGGGGACTTGTCCCTATTTGGGTACGGTCGATCTGTCCACGTGCCGGGGCTTGGTTCGGGGCATGACAATATATATATATATCATGAGATGTAACATAAACAATATATGTTTGTATATGTACATACCACAATCTCCTAGATACTTGACTGGAGTAACGGCACCCAATGTCCTCCATTCAAGATCTCGGGGCACTCTAGTGACATTCTCATATTTGAAGCCCCATATACCTGATAGTACTCCAAAGATAAGTAATAGTAGCATCTATAGCCTTGCGGCCGCCTGATAATATCACAACAAAAATCATATATGTATATATATATAAAATACATATATAAGATATTATATATATACCCTACATGATTTATTATATATATATGTGTGTGTGTGTGTGTGTGTGTGTGTGTGTGTGTGTTATATATAGTAATATATAACTGTAACACAACTATATTCAAGAAACCTTTAATTTAATGAAAACCAAATGGTTTGTGAAAAACAAAAACCTTCTGTTATAAAAATCTTCTCACCTGATGTCCCATGCCGACTGCCCTCCGGAGAGCAGAGGAAGAAGACATAAGCAAAGGGCAAAGAATGCAAATGAGGGAGGAAGAAGAGGAGAAGCAAAGGTAAGAATGCATGGACCGACCGGGTGAGTAGATTTTCGTTGCATAGATTTATAGACTTGGGATGGGAATGAAATAGGTTTTTCTAGTGATCATGTAAAGATTATTTTCCTAAATATTTTCTGGTATCACAATCTTGGGAATGGTATAGGGTCCAAAGATTGTATTTCTTTTAAAAAAATCAAAATAGAGAAGAAGAAGAAGGATCACAAAAAGAGGCATGAAAATATAGCTACAATCTTACAACTTTACTATGTTCTGCAATCACATCTACATCTTCAGCTTTCTTAACAGCAGATTCAGAAGAGGCAGTGGTGTCTTTCTCGGCATCCTTGTCCCTTGAAGGCATATAGATAGATGCTGTTTTTGGTAAGCTTTTTGATTTAAACTGGTTTTGATTGAATTTGTTGGTACTTAATTCTGAGGGTCTTTTGGTGAAATTTTCTCCATTAACCTGGAGTTGATGCGGATTCTTTTTTCCTATTTAACTTTCTGAGTATTTTTGAGTTTTGGGTCAATTCTTTTTTCTTTCAAGGTTTGATAGTGTAGGCACCATTTCAGCATCTCTTGTGACTTATGCTTCTATTCAAGCTCTCAAACCAGACCTTATCATTAATGCTGGGACAGCTGGTAGATTTAAAGTATGCATTTCATTCCAAGAGTTAATAAATGTGAAATTGAATTTGAGTGCCTTAGTTGAATTATTGCTTTGTGAGACTCGATGTAGTTTATCTTTCTGTGTGATTGATAGATTTCATAGATTCTGGTTTGGGTTTTTAAATTTCTTCTCAACATGTTACTCCTTGAGATATGTTTTGTAATCAATCTGAAAAGTTTATTTGTGGATATATCAGGCAAAAGGTGCTTGCGTTGGTGATGTCTACTTTGTCTCCGATGTTTCTTTTCATGACAGAAGAATCCCAATACCTGTGAGTGGCACCATCCTGCTGACTTATAAGTGCATGCTATTTGTAATTTATCAGAATTTGTGTCAATATTCTTTTTCTTGAAGATGTCAAACCAATATGTTATATTTTTTTTATTTGTATAAATTTCTTGTTTTAGCCGTAGAAATTACCTAGGAATTCAAATTCAACAGTTAATACCAATCACCATTATATTCTTATTCAATCATTTTTGCGATTTTCAATATTTGGAATAGAGTTTGCAACTTTATTTGATGCTGGAGACACTGTGGAACACATGCATAACCTTTTGGAAATGCATAAGAAATTGGACCATATTTTTCCTATACAAACTTGGAAAGCTAGTTATTGGTTAAGATCTAATTTATTTCTTGAGATTGTTCCAAATCAATTTTCAAAATGATTTTAGAAGTAGCTGTTGAGGTAGGAAAGATGTAGAATTTGAAATATTGTGCAGATGTGGATGCATTAATAGTTTATCTTCAACAATGGTGATTTTCTTTTCTTTTCTTTTCTTTTTTTTAATAATTGAAGTTCGCTACGTGTTCACCTATTGTGTTCACTAATGTAGGTTTTTGATTTGTATGGAATTGGAACTCGACAAACCTTCTCTACACCCAACCTTGTGAAGGAACTAAACTTGAAGATAACCACCACAAACTGTGACTTTGCTTGTTGAGTGGAATGAAATAATTTATTTTCAATAACTTGAAAATTCTCTTACTCTTGATTAGTTACAATTTTGGGCTAAAATGATATGGGACAGTTAAGTTTTGTTATTGCTGAAGAGGAATGTCTCATAAAAACTTGTACACAGTATTATAATTGGAGATTTACTTGTATGTATTTTCATGAATTTTTCATTGTAAGCATATTGCATGTGCATGGCACTGGAAATTTTTTAGTTGTTCTATTGAAGGGTCTGCGAGTTACTTTTGGAAAGTTGTTCTAGCATGCTGCAGTGTATGAGTACATTTTGTCAGTACTCTTTCGAAGATTTTCTGGAATATGTATCCTTATAAATCCATGCTCACCCCAGCTCGTGCCCCATAAGTTCTTCAGCATCCAATATTGAATATCATTACTGTCAGTTCCATAACCCACCACTATAACAGCATGGTTTATTGTTGGCCCACAATCACCTTTAAAGATCCCGCCGGTGTACTTACGGAAGCTATCGCTAATAACAATGCCGACCGATACCGGATGGTATGCGACCACCCTTAAAAGGTTCCACTCACTGTTTCTCGGCACCCATTCGAAGGCATTGATTTCGAATGCAATATTTGATTCCTTATCTTTTTGGCATGTGTAGCAGGCCTATTCTCAGTCCCAATAATATTTGTGAAAGCAGTTACAAATATTGTTTTTTTTTGTTGAAAAAAGTGGATTAACCACATTCATTAAAATTAGACCAAAGTTACACATTTCATATACATTACATAGTTAGGACCACCTCCCCACATGGGTTGGCAGCTATATCACTGCTTGAGTGTTTCATCATCCTGTCTCTTCTTCTTCCCTGAGGTCGGGGTTGGGGGGTGGGTGCCCTCCCTCGCCTGCTAAGGAATCGGTCTCCCCGCCGTCAAGACTAAGCGTAAGGCTCCACTTGGACTATCGATTCTATTGGCATAAGCTTACGTTTCTTGGCCACAAATCACGGCATCCATCCAAGATAACATAAGAAAGTCAATCCCCCGGATAATTATGGAAAAAACACGGCGTTTTCCACAAAAGCGTCTCTAGTTTCTTTTCACGCCAAATGCTCCAAGTAATCGCCATGACCGCCACCGCCACCCGCCCTTGTCTCTTTGTGAATCTCGCTCCCTAGTATACCACCCCTTTGTCCCCATATGTCCACGCACTCCATGGGGGTCAAAGTCCCAAGAGCGAGGCGAAATGTCTCTAGATCTTTTTCCCCCACGGACACGTGGCGAAAAGGTGCTCGAATGACTGCATGGTCCACCGGAGAGGTGACACTTTGGAATCCCCTCCCCTCCCATCCCCGCTTAGTCAAGTTATCAAGAGTCAAAAGTTTGTTGTGCCACGCCAGCCATGTAAATAACTTGACCTTTTTTGGACATACAGCTCGCCAGATATAATTCATGGGGCATCTCAGTCCGCCATCAACCAAGAAATTATATAGGGACTTCACAAAGAATTGACTGGGAAATGCTGCAAAGCATCTTTCATCCTCCACATCCTCTCTGCGGTAAAGTCTAGATTAGGCATTTGTGATGCGTGAGGGCCACGGGTCTCATCGTGTGAGGGTCCCTCCCTTAAGAGCGGTACTTGATTTTGCCAATGATACCTTGCTTGCATACTTGTTGATATCCGGGTCACGGATCATTTGCTTCAATGTATCCACCGTCGCAATCGGAGCTCTCCCATTGTACCATTTGTCATGCCAAAAGTTGGTGGTATTCCCCCGTCCCACCGTAACCTGAATCGCCGGCTCGATCGACTTCCAGTGTGATGAAATACCTCTCCAACAGTAGGATGATCGTCCAGGTGGTCTCGTATGGGGGTTAATATATGAATTCATGAAGTATGAGTGCTTGATCACCCGGAGGAAAATGACAGCCTTGCCATTTAGCATGCGCCACCACCATTTGCCCAGCATGGCCGCATTGAAGTTACACAAGTCATGGATGCTTTACCCCCTGCTCCTTGGGTGCATAGCGCTTCCACTTCACTAATCGTAGGTACTTTACGCATATCCAAATTTCGCGTAAAAGTCGTCCGGAGATGCGTCGATGGGTGGATTACCCATTCACGGAAACTTGTAGATCGCCAACCAATAATTGGGATTGCTGATAGCATTGAGTTAAGCAATGTATTTCTTCCCCCAATTGATAGTAGTCGGCCTTGCCATGCGCCAATCCGGTTCTTGATTTTGTTGATTAGCTTCTCCCAGTCATCCTTTTTTGGCTTGGTCCCAGAGATCGGAATCCCTAGGTATGTAATCGGCAAATTTTCGCCTACTTGATTGAGGATGCACACTTGGGTTCCAGAGAGAGTGGGTATGCATTGATCGGGATTAGCATAGTTTTGTGGTAACTGTCATGCGAGGGAGAGCCCCTCAAATAGGTAGAAAATTAATTTTTAGGGTGCTTGAGGAGGTGCTTTCGATCTCCCGGAGCATAGCACTTGATGGAGTCGTCGGCATATTGAATTGATGTGATCTCCTCCCCTAAGTTCCCACAGGAGATGCCTTGGAATAGATTGGCACGGTTGGCCTTTTGTAGCATCACTCGGAAGACATCTGCGGCAATGACGAACAAGAAAGGGGAGAGAGGGTCCCCCTGCCTCAATCCCCTTTTATGCTGAATGTAGCCCTTCAGTATCCTATTCACCAGGATTCTGGATTTAGCCATTCGGAATATTACTTGTATCCAGCCAATCCATCTAGGCCTGAAAGCCCTTGCTTTAAGTACCTCTGCTAGAAAGTCCCAATCCACCGTGTCGAAGGCCTTCTCAAAGTCTCCCTTCAGGAGAACTCCCCCATGCCTGCTTCTCTTCATTATGTTAATGATCTCCTCGACAGCTACAATGTTGTCCTCAATGCTCCTTCCCTTGATGAATGCCGTTTGTGACTCATCGATCAGCTCTTGCATCAGCGGTTGCAACCTGTTGGCTAACACTTTAGTGATAATCTTCATAGAGCAATTGATTAGACTGATGGGCCAATAGTCCTTGATCTCCCGTGGAGCCTTGATTTTTGGGATGAGAACAATGTGGGCCCAATTGAGCCTTTCTAGTTGTGCTTCCCCGGCATATAGTTCCTCAAATATCTTCATAATATCCCCTTTCATAAAATCCCATCCCTGATGATAGATAGTCATCGGGTACCCATCAGGGCCCGGGGCCTTGTCCAGGTTTAACTCATTGATGGTACGCCGGACCTCCTCCAAGACAAAAGGCGCTTCTAGCCGGCTCAAGTAGACCTGAGGTTGTTCCAAGAAGAGTTGCTCCCAATTGGTGTTATATCTGACCTCCCTTGTCTTTGCCTAGCGAGATCCACGAAGTGAGAGGAGAATCGCCAATAATTTGATCTGTCTTTGGTGAGGGAAATTCCTTGGTGTTCCAAATTGGTGGATCCAGTTCACGCCCTTACTTGCTGATTAGCAATTGCATGAAAAAATTTAGTGTTATTGTCCCCTTCTCTTAGCCAGGTGATCCTCGATCCCTGTCTCCACTGTTTTTCCTCTCTTCGGATAATGTCTTCATATCCCCTTTGATAGTGAAGAAACTCTTCCGCCTCTTCAGTTTCCAAAACCCGTGTCTCTTGGAGGACATCCAGCACCTCAATTTTCCCCAGAAGTTCTTCCTTTTGCTCCTCCGGTCTCTTATAGATCTTCTTGTTCCACCTCAGTAGTCTTTTCCTAATTAGTGTCAACTTTTTGTCCACCAAAAAGCCACCATTCCCGGTATAGGTGTTGCCCTTCCACCATTGCCTTAGCATCTCCCAGAATCCCTCGTGTTTGCTCCATACCCGATTGAACCTGAAGACCATCTTGGGCCGGTCAAAGGCACCGCATTCCCGGCAAATCGGTGTGTGGTCCGAGCCGACCCTGGGTAGCGCAGATTGCCAAATTCATGGAAACTTAGTGACCCAGTCCCCCGACATCAAGAAACGGTCTAACCTTGCCATTAACGGTGATGTTCTACCGTTGGTCCACGTGAATTGGCGACCATTCAGTGGTGGATCAAACAATTATAGGGTCTGAATGGCAGTTCAAATAGCTCTACATCCCGCAAGCTGCCCCACGATTTAAGCTCCTCTCTCCCGGGTGGAATTGAAGTCCCCCCCAATTAACCAAGGGTTATCCCAT
Source organism: Dioscorea zingiberensis (assembly GCA_026586065.1). Taxonomy (NCBI): domain Eukaryota; kingdom Viridiplantae; phylum Streptophyta; class Magnoliopsida; order Dioscoreales; family Dioscoreaceae; genus Dioscorea; species Dioscorea zingiberensis. The sequence continues at coordinate 38,659,412 of CM048824.1, forward strand.
CTACTTCTGATATCCGTCAACTCTCCCCAAAAGGCAATCTTCCGAGCACAGTCACATGGTCCGTAGACAATGGTGAACATCCAATGCTGAGCATCCTGATGACTTTCAAATATGACTGTAATTGAGAAATTATCAATAAATTTATTGACGGCCCTCAAAGTGTTGTTGTTCCACCCGATGCAACACCCTCCTCGAGTATTATAAGCCAACAGGACATGGCGTTCCTTATAGAGTTTGCCCCCCAGTGATCTCCATATCCGATCGTCCACTATGTCCAGCTTTGTCTCCTGGAGGCAAAAGACATCCACCTTTTTCCCTTGCAAGAAGTCACGCACCAAGTAGCGTTTCTTCTGCTTCCCCAATCCCCTGACATTCAATGTAACGCACTTCAACATATGGCAAACAACACAATACCCAGGGTAAGGGTTCCCAGAGACCGTACACCTTAGGTGGTGTTCCCCTGAGTCCTTATGGACTCCATTTCCCTCATATGTGCTATACACTTCGACTGCTCACTCTCTGTTTGGCCAATCGTCACTCCCATCTTAAGAGTTGTCATAACTATCCCTGGCTCGGGCCATTCAGCGAGTGTGAGGGGTATAGTGATTAGATTCGAGTCACTGCTCTCCTCAAGTGACTCCTTTGTTATGCTCTGGGCCTTGACTCTCTGGTTACCTTTCACCTTCTTTGGTCTCCCCCTCTTGGGGGGGATCTTTCCAATCAATTTTCCTTTCTCCTGCTTATCCTGCGCCTCCGTTTCTTTGTAGTACTCCCATACTTCATCAGTTACGAGATTTGGGGAACCTCTGATTTGTCTTAGCTTCATTTTTCTTGCATCCATGCTGGAACTCACCCCCCATTAGGGCCCGGTCGAAGTGGGCCTTGAAGATTGATTAGTTGGTTCAATAGTGTGTTGAGCTGTTCATAGTGAAAGTTGGCTTCATTAGCAATTGTAGAGAAGTTACAAGAGTTAGCCTCAGCCCAAATCCACTACATTACCCCCAACTACTTGAGGGCTTAATGTGGCCGCTTCATCAAGTCGGTCCAGCTGACGGCCCATAGCCCCTGTCCTCCGGCCCATTATATCCGGCCCGGTTGGGCCGCCATATGCCTCCCGGGGCCAGCGAGCGTGACTCCACACCCTTTCCACCTCGGTGATCCCACTGATGCTGGGGTGCTCCCCATCGGCGCGCTCCCCATGGGACCCGCCGACTCCGGTAGCATGCCACCGCTTTCGGCGCTTTTTCCCGCCCGGGCATGCGCCAAGGTGCACCAAAACCCAGTAATGATCTCTAGGTCATCCTTGACCAGCTCCCCAGGACCAGCAAGCGAAGCTTCTTCCCTCACGACTTCGGCTTGTGTGGCGAATCCGCGAGGCGAAACATGCCTTCCCTCTGCACCCTCAGGTACCACGATTTTCTTGCTCCTTAGCCTTTGTCCCTACTGACAGCTGATCCTGTCCCGACTCCAACGGCTCCCTCGAAGATCCGTGCGAGTCTGCGGTGACCCACGGTTCATGAGAAACATCCGAAGCGGACCTTTAGCCGTGCTTTCCAGCCCACCATGGTTCTCCGGCCGGTGTCGCCCCTCCTAGATGATGATTCCTGTCACCGGCCGGTAGACAACTCCCTTAACCGAGAGACCCAACGCCTTAGCTGGAGCCTTCCCCTTAGCCTCACTTTTCCCAGAGTCCTTCCTCACCAATGGATCAGTCCCTAGAGCCCTATCTCCACAGTTGTGTGTCGCTCCGGCGGTCGCACAACACCTCTCTCCTTCCTTTCCTCCTTACTCCATGGAAGCTCACTTGTCCTAGTATCATCTCCACGCCCGATTTCATGTTTTCTTGTGCCTATGCTCACTTTCGGATAGTAGCGGGGAAGGTCTCGAGCCATGGCGATCACCGCCCGTACATCATCCACAGCTGCGCTCCTCGTTAGGTCGCGAAGATAAGCTCTCGATCTGCTCCACCAACCTCGCAATGGTGTCACGCGATGCCAGTGGAAGAACGAGACATCCGTGACGGCAGCACCCATCTCTTCTCTCCATACGCTTTCCGGCCACCTTCATGTCCGTGACCATTGTTCAAAGGAGGTAGATGCTTGGCCAGGTGAAGCTTCCCGATGCTCTCGATCCCAGCGCCTCAGAGATGGGCAATCGTCGATCGAAATCTCCCATCAGGCATTGTCTAGACTCTCACTCCCAGTGGTCTCCGAGTGCCATCTTTAGCTCCGCCGATAGCGACCTTTCGTCAGCAGGCATACCTCCATTCAGTAGGGTCACCGTCACTATGGTGTAGTGCTTTATTCTCTCCTTGCCTTGCATCATCTCGCTCATCAATGGAAGCGATGTCTCATGTACAATCGGAGCCTCCCTCTTTGTCACCGACAGCTCGGGCCCTTGTAGCTCACGCGGCCGGTTAACCACTCGCTCCACATGTTGTCTCAGCTCCTTTTTGCGGCCGCTGCGAGCTACCATGGCACTATGTAGCCTCCCGAGAACTCTCCTCTCCTCCCTACACCTCGCAGCCTTATGTCCAACACCCCCGCATTGTCGACAAGTGATATCCCGACGACACTCGTCGGCACGATGTGCCTATGGCCGCACACCTGAATGGGTCCCGCCGGAGTGATGAGTGTGGGTGGTGAGCTTCTTGAAGGGATCCCTAGCTCTGCCAGTGCACATCTTCTCGGTCCTATCTCCGTCGTCCTCCGACTATGCTTGGGCTGGACCTTAGACCACTCCTCAGTGTTAGGGGGATCTTCTCTCCACATCTGGCTCCTCTCCTCGCCGCTAAGAGCTTCAACATAAGTGACACCGTCTCGACGTGGGCTCCCACGCTCACGGTGCACCGCCCTATCCTTCATGTGTTGAGATTGGCTGCTCTCTCCCAGTGCCTCCGTGCACTTGCATTTCCAGACCCTCATCGTCTCCCTTCGTGGGCGCCGCCGTGCACCGCCTCACACAGGAAATCGCGCCACCAGGCTCACAAGCGCTTATCACCCCTTTTTGCTATTCCACCCAGTTACAGATATTGTTGATGGGGAGAAACCCACAGCTGAAGAATTCTTGCAGAGTCACGGTAGCGATCCGCTGCTGACTCTGGATCAATTTGTGAGCCAAGTTATTGATTTCATAAATGGCAAAAAGCACATACGATCTTTGAGAGAAATTTTGTCTATACCATACATCCACTTTAAATGCTTGATTGCTTTATCGGAACAATTTCCCCTTAAATGCTTTGTGTGTATTAGTATTGATCTACTATTTTATTCTTTGTTCTATAAATTACAAAGGCATTCTACAAGCTATGAACTGCTGTCATCCAAGCACTATTATTAGACCAAGTAGATTAAGTAAAAAAGCACTCATCCAAGTAGTATTATTTCATGAATCTGTGAGATGTAGAGATATTATGGAACCAAAAAACAAAAAAGAATTGAAAGTTGGTAAGAGGCATGAAAATATAACTGCAATCTTACAACTTATTTACACTATGTTCTATGTTCTGCAATCACATCTACATAATGTGCGCAACTTGTACGTTCATATACAAAGCATCAGAGAATTGAATGACATGAATGCTCATCTCATGTGGAATCATTCACCGGTACCTTCTTTCTTCTGGTGTTGCACGGCAGCAACCTTCTCTTTAGTTTTGGAGCCCACATCGATTTGCGACCTTGGCAACCTTGTTGAAAAGCTCCGGTGACCAATGATGCCCTGTGAATACATACGCGCTCTTAAGAATGGCGGAGCCCTCAGCGCTTTACATTTATGCGCTCTGCGGCAAAGGCGGTGATCTTCGGAGACATGAAATCTACGATCCATTTCCTTGACCTTCGTTGCGGTAGGGGTCCCACGAAGTTATCTTCTCACCCAATCCGATCTTCTTGTCAAAGGAGAGATCACCGTGGAGGCGGCGGTGGATGTTATTTTAAGCTTCTCATTGAAAGTTTTTGCCTTGCTGAGAGCATCTTTCTCCAAGCAAGCATGCTACTAACAACATCTTCAGCTTTCTGAACAGCAGATTCAGAAGAGGCGGTGGTGTCTTTCTCAACATCCTTGAAGGCATATAGATAGATGGTCAAATTCCATGCATGCAGGGCAGTCAATGGAAATATAGGATAGACATGATGAATTTATACAAACCATGGTAGGAATCAAGGCAGCATGGGGAGGGATTTGGTAGATGCAGTGCTTTGGGGTGATCATGGCGGAAAGATCAACTATCGGCGCTCCACGAGTGTAACAATGCTCGAGAATATATTGGAAAAAGAAAACATCACAAAACAAAACCACAGGGGCTGAAATTCTAAGGCTGACTCTTAGTGTTATACATCCAAATTGAAACACTATACACTAAACTTCGGTATCTTAAACTAAATATGATTATGCACTCCAAAAATCATCATTAAAACAAATTGATTAAATCCCATTTCACAAAAGATAGAAAACACTCCAACTCGATCACGATTATGCACTCCAAAAATCATCATTAAAAGAAACTGATTGAATCCTATTTCACAAAAAGATGAAATCATGAAAACTTGTAAAGTTCTAAACAGAAAAATGTATATATGATATCAAAAAAATGTTTTAAGAGGAGCTCTTCTAATCGTCCCATAAAATATCACAAGATCGAGATTCACCCAAAGACACACCAGTTGCTTCGGATTTGTTAGTTACATAAGGGCTATTATGTGTTTAAAGATTCATCAAAATACAATCATTTAATCCTCTGCTCTAGGAAAAAGAGTCATTTTAATCAAGGAAGGAAAAGAGTGAAGTTGTTCCTTCGAAGAACATGTATGTGTTAGATATCAATCCAATCATTATAATCTTAAACTAAGTTGAAGTGTAGCATATAAGTAAGGACTGAGAGAAGTCTATGATGTACCAAAAGAAGCGGTAGCTTGATTAATGCACTTTACTGCGTGGATCTTTGAAGGTCACATAAGCGATTTGAGACCACTCATCGACCTTGTAAATAAAAAATTTAGATCAAACTCAAAACACAACATCATCTCAACGGTAAGGGGAAACCAACACTGTCCATCTCAATACATTCAATGTCAGGAAAAGGAAAAGAACTCTTGGACATCCTTCTCGGTTGCCTTTGAGGACACATTAACTCACTCTCATTGTTGTCACCTGCAATCTCAAAAGAAAATTGTGGGAATTTTGCTTCACATTCTTCGGTTTTCTCTCAATAAAAATCTACACACACATCAATGATGAACGAATCAAAGTTTAAAGTGATTAGAAATCCATTCAATTAGTCATGCGAAAGAGAACATAAAACCCTAGAAAACAAGAAGCTAACAATTGGAGATAGAATCAAATACATGGATTATTGTAATGAATCAACTACTAAATTCTTCAGATCTTTTACAATATTAGTCAATTGATCCACAATCAACAAGATTCTGATAAGACTTAATCACCAATCAATTGAAACATTCAAAATCAAAATTGGGGGCTATATACTTGTATCTCTTGATACACTGGCCAATGTAGTGTGGTGGCGAGTAAACATTACTACTTTTTGTTCTTTCCTTCAAATTAAAGAAAATTGCATTTCTCTTGTACCAACATCTCCTTCTGACCACTGTGCCTTTTTTTTCTTTTTTTTTGTGCAGATATATACCCGTATTAGAGGGAAAGGAGCTGGAGTTTAATTACATGAAGAAGCAAGCTCCAGGGTGGTGCTGGAGTCTGGGCTTAACTATTGATCCTGCTCATTATCAATTTCGTAGAGTTTATCCTAGTTAGTTTCCCAGTGTCTGAAAAATTAATTAATTTGGCATGCATGATCCAGATTTTGCTATAAATTTGTCAACGATCATTCAGTTTATCTTTTAATGTATTATCTCGCCATGGTACTCGATGAAACTTGGTATTTTGCCGAATGATTGTAGACTATATATCAGCATGAACATTAATGTGGATGGATGATTTACTAAACTTCTTTAGGATGATGAACAATGTGAAAATCTCCTAATAGAATAGAATGAATCTTTCTGTACTGAAGTTGTTTGTTTATACAAAACTCAAATATTTAGGGCAGGCACATGAACAGATCCAAAATTCTTGGGCTTTGTGGCCTAGAATAGAATGAAATCAACAACACTAGAAATAGAATTGAATAATATATATATATATATATATATATATATATATATATATATATATATAAAAGATTTTTAAAAATATAAAAATACTTGTTAATCACTATATATAATATGAAATAAATATTTATTTATTGTAAGCATGCATCATCAATCACGATTCACATAATTAGTAAGTAGTAGCAATAGAGTTCAGGCCAGACGTTAATATTGAGTAGTTACTTAATGAGCGCTAGGCTTGAAGGAGAGGAGCTCCTTGGTATCACAGAGATGCTCAATGACCTTCGCGTCGAACACCTTGCGTGCATGATGAGAATCCTCGGCAACGATCTTCAGATGGTACAAGGTCCTGGCCACGACACCTTGCTGCTTGGCGGAGATAGCGTCGCGAGAGAAAGACAACCTTAGCGGTGGTCAGTGGCGCTAATTTGTTCTTCTCCAGCTGGTTCCGATTGTAATTCTCCACGGTGAACTTGCCCAGGCTCTGCACCAGCTTGTTCGATCCCACGTTCCCGAAGTCATTGAGGCCGCCCGCGATTAAAACATCGATTATGCGGTGTATGCGTCGTCGTCGGTTATCGTCGGTCCTGAGGCTTCCGGAGTCATTGAGGCCGCCCGCGATTAAAACATCGGTGTCGAGCTCGCTCTGCACCAGCTTGTTCGATCCCACGTTCTCCAAGTCCGTGAGGCCGCCCACGATTAAAACATCGGTGTTGAGCTTCGGAGAGGGCAGCCGGTGAGAGGCTGATAGCGGCGAGGAGGAGGAGGAGGAGGGAGGATGAGAGGATTAGATGCGGCCATGGATGTTGAGTTGAATCAATGGATGTGGGGAAAGAGGGGTATTTATAATTATAGGGAGGAGGCGGGAATCGAAGATCAAGAGAGAGAGAGAGGGAGGGAGGGTTGCTTTCGGGAATAGGTCTTGTGGATCAAGAGGTGAGAGAGAGAGAGAGAGGGAGGGTTAATGGGGTAGGGAATTTTGGGGATCAAGAGAGAGGGAGGGCGGCCTTAAGGAGTTAGGAGTTCCGGTAGGGTCTAAGCGGAATATATATATATATATATATATATATATATATATATATATATATATATATATATATATATATATATTGCACTAGAGCGTAGCCCGCGGTTAGAGGAACGCCCGGTTAGGATTCAATGAAATCTTGAACCGGAACCGAACCGCCTGGACAAGGTTCTTGGCGGTTCGGTTCCAGTTTGGTTCTGGTTCCGGTTTCCGCGGTTTGGTTCAACGGTTCTGGTTTGACGGTTCATACGGTTCGGGTTTTTTTTTAATTTAAGTTTTTTGTTAAATCAAATAATCTAATATTTTAAATTAAAAATGAACATGAATCATGCTATAAGTGGGAAAAAGTACAATTTTTTTTTACGAAAATGCAAGAATTAATTCAATACAATATTTTATATAAAAAATAAAAGTATAAATTCAATACAATAATTTGTACAAAAAATACAACTACGATATGAGAAAAAAAAATAAAGGGCTTGAACTTATTTATATGAAGTTGCCTATGTATCCTCTCGGGGTATAGAGGAATCAAAGCCCACGTAGTTCTTTTATTTTTATTATACACATTTTCCTACATTTTCTAATTGACTAATTGTTTGTTTCAACTTTCATCATAAGAGGAAACTACCGTTGTTGTACCAGAGCCATAATTTACCCACTCGTTTGATGATAATGAATGTATAAGGTCATCTTAACTTCGTAGTCTAGCTCTTTCCCACTCATCGAGGCAAGTTTGTGCTTCCAATGATTTTGGACCCAACCTTGATCGTCTTTCGTCCAAAATGTTGCCTCCATTAGTAATTGTTTGTTCAAGCTACGCTGCGTTGGTTGGGGTAGCGCAAGAAGGAGCTACATTTTAGCAATCTTGGCTAAAGTAGGAAAAGTCTTTGTGTGTCTACTCCACCATTCCAAAATTGAAAAATTTGGACCTGCATTATCACCAAACTCAAGTCAAGTCACGTCACTGACTGATTGAGATTTCGACTCTATCTTTGACTATCTACAGTAGTGCAGTGAACAGTCACACACAAGTCACGATTCAAATTTTGAACTTTGAACAATGGTACAAATACAATATTTGAAATTTTGAACTTTGAACCGCTTGTTCAACGGTTTTGAAATTTTGGAACCTGAACCGAACCTTGTATGAAGGTTCAGGTTCGATTCGAAAGCTGATTCACAGTTTTCGGTTCAGGTTGAGTTTTTCAGGTTCGAGTTCCGGTTGATTCAGTTCCTGGTTTTGGTTGGAATGGCCCGCGTCTAGATTACTTGTTTGATAGATTCGGTTGAGAATATAGATTTGAAATTTTTATTAATTAAATTTAAATTTTTTTAAAAAAATTTATGATATTTATGAATATATAATGCTACAAAACCTTATCATTTTCAAATTAATTTAAACCTAAAAAATTATTAAATATAAAAAAAATTAAATTAGTTTACAAAAAAAAAATAAATACATATTAGACTCAAGTTATCTATCTATATTACTAAAGCGAGAAGGAGCCTAATTTTAATTTTTAAAAAATTTAAAAAAACCAAAAAAATTAGAATGAGGTTTTTAAATTTTCTCATAATTTCAAAATTTTTAATTATAAAAAAAAATTTATCTACATTACTAAGTACGACTATATGAGATCTATCTATTTCAATATTTATGGAAGTCTATCACATAATTTTAATTTTTATAAATTTAATTTTGAAAAAAATTAAAAATCTACATAATTTAATTAAGATTTTGAAATATTCTAATAATTTTGAATTATAAATATCTCAAAATTTTGAATCTTTTTAAAATATTAAAAAGTATCTGTATATATTATATAGCAATAATTTTAATTTAAAAAAATAAAAAAATAAATAATTAAATTGAGATTTTAAATTTTTCTCATAATTTTGAATTTTAAATAATAAAAATATTTTAAATTTTCGGATTTTTTAAATATTTTAAAAATGTCAAGATAATTTTCTCATAATTTTGAATTTCAAATAATATAAATATCTTGCCAAAGAGAAAATTGTGGGAATTTTGCTTCACATTCTTCGGTTTTCTCTCAATAAAAATCTACACACACATCAATGGTGAACGAATCAAAGTTTAAAGTGATTAGAAATCCATTCAATCTTGTCCTGCAAAAGAGAACATAAAACCCTAGAAAACAAGAAGCTAACAATTGGAGATAGAATCAAATAAATGGATTATTGTAATGAATCAACTACTAAATTCTTCACATCTTTTACAATATTAGTCAGTTGACCCATAATCAACAAGATTCTGACAAGACTTTTTTTTTTTATAATGCGGATAAACCATGTTTATTAGAAGATTAGTTGAAATACCGTACATGGGATTCCTAGATGAACCCAAAAAAAGGGTGGTTATGGGGACCTCGTTTCGTTAGCCCAGGTGCTACAGGTGTTATAAGTGGGGGGCTTGAATGTCACGCCCCGACCCTAAAAGATCTTGGCCTCGGGCACGTGCAGACCGGCCGTACCTAAGCGGAGGCAAGCCCCGCCCGGGCACAAGGCCTAAGTGATCATGAAATAACCACACAAGTGCAGCGGAATAATAACGATAAGTCGAATGACATAAATCAGAGTACAAGCACCCTATTAGTTAATACAAGTCTGATCCTACACGGATCCAAATAGAGTGTCCTCACACATAAGTAAAGCGCCTATGAGGTCGCCAACCTCGGCTACAACCCTGTCCCGCGTACGATCCTGGCGGCTCACGTCATCTACTTCGCAGGATCTGAAAGGGATAAGAACAAATGTATGAGCTTTCGGAGAGAAAGCCCAGTAAGCACCTCGCAAGGTGGGTAATCAAGTCATGAACATCAAGAGGTAAACGAATATAGCAAATCAAAGATCATGACCAAGTAAGCACATAGGGCTACACCCCGCACAACCAACCATCTAGGAGTCCCAGAGACAAGCAATGAAAAGGGCTCCTAATGTCAACTACGGCCTCAACGCATGAAAGATCATCCAACAGAAGGTCTCTCAAAGTATCCCCCGGTCGACCCATGACCTCGAGGCGGAATCGTCCAGTGGTCGGGAATTTGGCGGCGCTACCCTTCTACATGGAAGCCGACCCGATTAATGTATCGTCCCTGGCAAGGCTGGGCCGGAATGAGTATCGTCCCACATGGGGGATAACAGAATGCCAGGGTGTCCTCGGCCCTAGACACTCCAAGTTGGAGCACCCACACTCCACTGATCCGGGCGGAAAGATAGTACGGAAACAACATCCAACAGATGCCAACAACCAACGCACATAAATATAGAAACAATCATCCAATGAACCAAGCAAGTAAACATGTGCATATCATCAAGGTAATAATAGTTGGATATCAAGTAAAATACATGCCGGATCAAGACAAGTAAACTACTCTACCAATGAGTGGGGAGATATGATAAGCAAAAGCACTCGCGTGCACTAGCATGTACTCGAAATTTATAATATGTCAATAAAGCCCGAAGAAGGGCGGGAACTAGGCAAGATGACTTACCCCTATTCGCAATTCAATGCACAGTGCAGATCGGTCAGAGCCAGGCTTTCGGCCTCCTGCGTCGATACCTAGTAAACATGGGTCCATATTCATTATACGCTTTCGAGTGTTCTTTTTACTATTATAAATAATAGCGTCCTTATCAAACAAAGAAGTTAGTTGGGCCCGGCCTATGAAATCTCGGCCCATAGATTGAACTCAACACAACGTCTGCACCATCAGGCTTGGTTCGACTACCAACCTCAATAATTTTCTCTTGTCCATTTTCACCGGGCCAGCCCAAAGGCCCAACCACAAATAAGCTCATCCCTTGAGCAACTTCCCAAATAATTAAACAAAACCTTTTTATCACGACTTCAACCCATCCCCATGAAACCACAGCCATCTTAAATTCTTCTCAACCAATTGAAAGCCTTCATACCCCAAACCATGACTCGACTAATCCCACTCTTACCTGGTAAAAATTGTCCAATCCTAATGAATTTAAAATTATTCAATTCACTGGCCACAACTAATATTACTAGCATGTCTGTAACTTCTACCACACCCTTCTTGACACTAAGTTATCCTCAGCACACCACAATCTCACAATCAAACCCCAATTTCCTTATTCACTGGTAGTTATACACCAGCTCACACACCCCTTATATTGCTTGTATGCGTCCATGTGTACAGGTACTTGTCACTGTCCTCTTCATCTAAACCCCAGCTCAGGAAACATCCCTACTTCATCGATTCCAAGTCCCTTAATCCATGCGTAACCCTTCCAAATCCCAGTTCACCCTGACCTGTAGTTCTAGAGGATATCAAATACTCTATCTCCCATCAAACCACTAACCAAGATCAGCTCTGCACCACCTTAAACACATGCACTATATATATATATATCTCTCCAACATTACTCCATCCCTTATCAACTGCCAACCCAAGGGCCCAAGATGAGACTGAAAATGATATAAACACAGCTCACCTTTCCTTTCTCGTGGTAGCGCGTCTGTCTTCGTGCCCTCGCCCCGGTAGGCGTCCTTATGAGGGCCGGGCTTCCCTGCGTCTCCCTTCGCCTGCGAACTCCCACTGTGCTTCAGGTGGTATGAAGAGGCCAGCAGTTGGAGCAGTGAGGATAAGCTCTCTTTCTTGCTCTTTTTAAGATCGCGAAATCTATGTGACGGGCTCGAGGTGACGCCGATGGAGTTGACTACTCCCTGCCAATCGCCCCTTTCTTGCGCAGCTGCTCCTTGTAGCCCTGTCGCGTGCACGGCCTAGAGATCCATCGGCGCTGCGAATCCGGCGGTGTACGTGCTCCTTTAATGCCAGAGAGGCGACGGCGAGGGGAGTTGAGGTGACCTCGGACGGGACTGGACTGCTACCCTCCTCAGCAAAGGTGTCTCAGCGTGCGAGTGTCGCACGTACGGGAAGATCCGGCGAGATATGCGCTCAGAGGGCTGAGCGATCAGGTGGGGTGGCCTCGCGATCACGCCTGTTTCCGATGAGCGGGGGAAGGAGCTCCACGTCGCCGGGTGGGAGGCACGCGTGCACTCCCTCGCTCGTGATCAAGGCTGCGTCCGCGATCGATCGCTCCCACGTCAGCGGATCCGTGATCTCCATCACCGGTTTCTCTCGCGTCCACGACCATGCAACATGCATGGTGTTTTTATCATAAACCCCCCGGCTTCTCCTTAAATTCCGGTTATGAAGTAGGTTAGAGAGGGGATTATTGTCCCCTGGTCCCTAGCCCTCCCTCTATTGACTATGAGGTCCTCATCAAGGGTTTTCTTCCCTTATTATTATTGTTATTATTCCCATTATAACTGTAAGCATATATGTATAAATATATATACATATATTTACATCTATACGCATATATATATACATATTTATACATACACTCACACACACACACACAAATATATATATATATATATATATATATATATATATATATATATATAAGTGTTCCCCTTAAATTGAGGCAAACTATGGCTTTTACAATCCTCCCCCCTTACAGGAATTTCGTCCTCGAAATTGACTCTGTTACATCATTCATTAACAAATAGTTCGGGATAGCGACCCTTCATATCTTCTTCCCATTCCCATGTCGCTTCTCGTTCCGAGTGATTGCTCCACCTTACCTTGACAAAGGAAATCACTCGGCTTCTCAATCGTTGTTCCTCACGACCCAATATCTCCACGGGGCTCTCTTCATAAGACAAGTCCTCATGAATCTCCACCGGGACATGCTGAATCACATATGAAGGGTCAGGGACGTACTTTCTCAACATCGAGATGTGGAATACATTGTGGACTTGTGCCAAGTCCGGTGGTAGAGCCAATCTGTAGGCAACGGTCCCGACCCTCTCCAGAATTTCAAAGGGGCCAATGTAGCGTGGACTGAGCTTTCCACGCTTCCCAAATCGCATAACTCCCTTCATCGGAGACACCTTCAGGAGCACTCCATCGCCCACCTGGAATTCCACGTGAGAGCGCTTCGGATCGGCATAACTCTTCTGCAGGCTCTGAGCAGTTTTCAGCCTTTCCCGAATCATCCGAACCTGATCTTCAGTCTGCTGGATAAACTCCGGCCTCTCAAGCTTCCGCTCGCCCACTTCTCCCCAACAGATCGGGGTTCGGCACTTCCTCCCATACAGCGCCTCATAGGGTGCCATCTGAATACTCGCCTGATAACTATTGTTGTAGGCGAATTCTGCTAAGCGTAGACGCTTGTCCCATGCCTCCTTGAAATCCAAGGCGCATGCCCTCAACATGTCCTCCAAGATCTGAATGGTCCTCTCCGACTGCCCATCCGTCTGAGGATGAAATGCCGTACCAAGTGCCAGACGGGTGCCCAAGGCCTCATGTAGGCTCTCCCAGAACCTCGAAACAAACCGAGTGTCGCGGTCTGAAGTAATTGACACCGGTACTCCATGCAGTCGTACTACCTCATCAATATACAACCATGCCAGTTGTTCCAGTGTAGCACCTACCCTCAGAGGTATGAAATGTGCTGATTTCGTCAGTCGATCCACTATCACCCATACGGATTCATGCCCCCTCTGAGTACGGGGTAGTCCAGTCACAAAGTCCATATTGATGTGCTCCCATTTCCATACCGGAATGGGTAAAGGCTGAAGCTTCCCTGCCGGCTTCTTATGTTCTGCCTTCACCCGCTGACACGTCAGACACCGGGCAACAAATCTTACAATTTGCTTCTTCATGCCGTTCCACCAATAGTAACCCTTCAGATCCCGGTACATCTTGGTCCCTCCAGGGTGGATCACGTAGCTCGAGTAGTGAGCTTCTTCCAAAATGTCCCCCTTCAACTCAGGGGCATTGGGCACACACACCCGATCACCAAACTTAAGTGTGCCCTCTTTGTCGAATCGGGCGTAGCCGACTCACCCTTCTTAACGATCGGATCTCCGTAACCTCCTGGGCCTTGTAACTGGGCCTTCAGAATCCTCTCCAGCGGGGGTCGGATGCAATGAGACTAGCCATACTCACCTCCATATAAGCAAAACCACCTCGGCTCCATTCTCCTCATGACCTCCAACAAGGACCTCTGAGATGTCAATAGTGCCGTATCTCCATGACTGGACTTCCTACTCAAGGCATCAGCCACCACGTTGGCTTTCCCCGGGTGGTACTGCACATTCAGCTCATAGTCTTTAATTAGCTCCAACCACCGCCGCTGTCTCATGTTCAGCTCCTTTTGCGTGAAAATGTACTTGAGGCTCTTGTGGTCGGTGTAGATGTCGCAAGGTACACCGTAGAGGAAATGTCGCCAGATCTTCAATGCAAACACGATCGCCGCAAGCTCTAGATCGTGTGTGGGGTAGTTCTCCTCATACGGCTTCAGTTGTCTTGAAGCATAAGCAATAACCTTCCCATCTTGCATCAGAACACACCCCAAGCCCGTCTTGCAGGCATTGCTATACACTATATAACCCTTTCCGCCTTGCGGCAAGGCAAGGACCGGCGCAGACACCAATCTGTGCTTCAGCTCCAAGAAACTTCGCTCGCAAGCCTCTGTCCATACAAACTTCTCCCCCTTCCTGGTCAGTCTCGTCATGGGTGCTGCCAAGAGGGAGAAACCCTCCACAAATCTCCGATAGTACCCTGCCAGTCCCAAAAAGCTACGAATCTCCACGGCTGGTGGCCTCCTCCAATCCACAACCGCCTCGATCTTCTTGGGGTCCAACCCGAGCACTCCGGCACCACTAATAACATGTCCCAAGAAGGCCACACTATCCGGCCGGAACTCACACTTGGAGAACTTACATACGGTGATCTTTGCCTCAAAGTCTCCAACACCACCCTCAAGTGCTCCACATGTGCCTGACAACTCCGAGAATAGATCAGGATGTCGTCAATAAAGACAACTACGAACCGGTCCAAATACTTCCGAAATACTCGGTTCATCAGGTCCATGAACACGGCCGGGGCATTGGTGAGCCCAAACGGCATTACCAAGAACTCATAGTGCCCATATCTAGACCGAAAGGCACTCTTCGGGACGTCCTCACCCCTGATCCGCACTTTTGGTGGTACGGGATCTCAAAACAATCTTCGAGAACACTTGTGCCCCCTGGAGCTGGTCCATGAGATCATCAATCCTCGGCAATGGGTACTTTTAACTGTCACCTTGTTCAGTTCTCTATAATCGATGCACAGCCTCAAGGACCCATCCTTCTTCTTGACAAACAGCACTGGGGCTCCCCATGGTGACATACTCGGCCGAATAAAACCCTTCTCCAACAGTTCCTCCAACTGTTTCTTCAGCTCCTTCAGTTCTGCGGGTGCCATCCTGTACGGGGCCCTAGATACGGGAGCCGTACCAGGAATCAACTCGATAGAGAATTCCAGCTCTCTCTCTGGGGGTACGCCCGGTAACTCATCAGGGAATACATCGGGGTACTCGTTAACCACTGGAACATCTGCAATGGTGGGGCTACCCCTCTGCTGAGCCTCGGAAATTGAAGCCAGATACCCTACACATCCATCATCGAGAAGCCTCCGAGCCTGAACGGCGGAAATTTCCCTCACCAACGAGCAATCCCTGCTGCCGTGGAAGATGAACTCCTCATCGTGGGGCATTTTGAAATGCACTCTCTTCTTGCGGCAATCCACCACTGCATATACTGAAGAGAGCCAATCCATCCCTAGGATAACATCATAGTCTTTCAGATCCATCACATGTAAATTAGCCGGTAGCTCAGGCCCCTCGATCGCTCCCGCGATACATGATGGCACCATCTTGTTCACCCGGTCAGCCGCCCCTACCGGTGTCTACACTCAGGTGAGTGCGGTAATGTCTCCTTTTTGGTAGCGAATGTCTCCGTGCAAATAGTGTGGAAAATAAACGAGTGCGTAGCACCCGGATCGAACAAAGTGCAAGCATAGAATGAGCTAACTGCGATAGTACCTGCGACGACGCTGGGGGATGTCTGCGCCTCCTCGGTGGTGAGATGGTAGACACGCCCATGGGTCAGTGGCTTCTATTGTGTCGGCGGCTGACTAGAGGGAGGGGGCTGCATTGCCTTCCCCTTCGTATCTCCTCCCTGGGGCCTCTGCCCCTGCGTACCAGACTGCCTTGAGGCCCCTGATGACCTCTGTGAGTTCCGTGCCCCTCCATCTGCCCCTCCATGGGGTTGGGTGCACGTGGCCATCTGTGCCCTCCTGTGCTCCGGTGCCACAAGTGAAGCAACCTCCGGTGATACGACAGGCTTTCTTGTGTGGCCCCCACAAGTGAAGCACTTAATTGGGCTGGGATGCTTGCCGGAAGAGCCTCTGCCTCCAGGCGGCGTGATGATCCGGAGGATCTGTATGGTCGTGGATCGATACTTTCGGACCTTGACCGTCTTGTACTCTTGCCCGGATGAATGGTTGCTTGTTCCCGGGCTCTTGTCCTTCTTCTTCTCCTTCGTACATGCCCTGTAGATCCCCTTGATTTGGAAGCATCAATATACTTGGCCACGGCCGCCTCGAGTAAGCGGTGCACATAAACCCGGAACCACGATCTTTTTGAGGGGCGGTAGTAGGCCCCACACAAATCTCCGTACCGACGGCGGCCTCGGTCGGTACCATGTCGGGGAACAAAACGAGGCTAGGGCGGTCAAACTCACTTTCAGCATCTTGCCTCCACCGTCATCATCCCACCCTGATTAAGATGAGTAAACTACTGCTCCATCTGCACTAGACGTCCCTGAGAAAAGTACTTTGCATAAAAGGCCGTTTTGAACTCATCCCATGTCTTGAAGGTTCCCTCCTTTCTGTTCCGTACCTCCCAGAGGTACCAATCCTCTGCGCCGCCCTGTAGCAGGTAGGCGGCGGTTCTAACCTTCTCGGTCTCATCCGATTGAATATAGTCGAAGGCCTTCTCCAATTCCCTGATCCAGAGCTCCGCGCCTGGGGTCAGTGGCACCCTTAAGCGGGGGGAGGCGGCCTCACGATCTCCCCAAGTAAAGCCCCTACCCGTGGTTTGGGTGTAGTAGGAGGGTGGCATCATTGTTGCCTCTGTTCTCACGATGAGGGGCATGCATCTCCCTCATCAAATCAAGCATGGTGATGGGGGTACCTCCCCTGGCAGCCTCCCGTGTCCGGGCCCTCAAGGCGTTGCTGGAGCGAAAGCAGCCGCTTTCCTGCCAACCTCCATCTCCTCAGAGGTGGGAGCACCTCCTCTGTTGGAGGCGGGGTACCTTGACTCGTCGGGGTGCGCCCGTCCCGTTGTCCCTCTGCCTCTCATCATGTTTTACTGCGGACATTAAGTAAAGTTAAGTTTCAAAGAGACAAACATGCAACAAAAGTCAATGCATCACATTAAGTAATATAGGATTCGCATACATGAATAGTTCATACAACACACAGGGTTTATATGACTACAAGTACATCCAAAATAAATGTTGTCATCAGCACTATACTACTAGCACCTCCTCGGCTAATACTAATGCGGCCGGGTAGAGAAGTTACCTTGTGACTGCCCCCATGGATAACCATCCCCCACTGTCCCGGTGGCCTCGCACACGGAGAATCAAGCAGTCGGGATCATATCTGCACTCCTCCCAGGTGTGTCCGTAGCCCCTGCAGTGGGGGCATCTCTCAACCATACACTGCGTCCACCTGTGGGGTCCCCTGCTCTGAGGGCATCTTACTCCACGACTGGTGCCTGCAAGTGGGGCTACTCGTCTAATGCCAGCCTGAGCCGCAAGGGCTCTGCGATATCCCGGGGCTCGCATGGTCCGTTGGGGAATCTGTATCTCGGTCTCCCTCTGTTCCTGAGATCTAATTCCCAACTCGCTCAGTACTTCCAGAAGCGATGGATCTCCCCTAGAGACCTCATGATGCGGAGCCCTCGGGGATTACAGAGTTGCCCCAACCGGCGTGCACGCTCTGTCGGCCGGTGATCGGTCGACTCCACGGTCTGGCGGAGCGGCGTCCCTCACGAAGCTCTCTCCCCTCCTCCTCACGAGGGATGTCTCGTGGCATCACGTGCTTGGCGGCGTCGGTACACAATCATCGGCATATCCGCTGCGAGATAATAACTTGTCAGTTTATTATCGCAGGGACCAAGGTCAAGTTGATATGAAACAAAATACAATTCATTACTTCAAGAGAAATTTTCCATAATACATAGCGTTCATATGACTACTACATTGTCCTAGATAGGTGTCCCTACAATGTCTTGATCACATCTTAGCTCATCTGAGCTCTTGGATCGCACTATTCCTCTTGGTCTTCCTCGGAGGGTGTGCACGGCTCCTCCCGGTCGTCCTCGGAGGAGGATACATATAGTTCCTCGACTTTCTAGAGATTCGTGAGCTTCGTCGACCCTTCCTCTTCTTACGGTTCCAAGGTGTCCTTTGGGTGATGCCCCCACTCTCACGGCAAGGGCATTCACAAGGTGAGTCACTCTGCACTCGGTCCTTTGGTGTCCGAAATCTCCACAAATGGCGGCACCACACCGCCCTACCGAGTTCGAGTCAGAAGTCCTCCACAGAAGTGACATTTGATCTTCCCGTTCACCCTAGGCATAATTGTTACCGCCTGGAGATGGTAGACGGGAGCAAAGGGTCCACGTATACGGGCTCGCCTCATTGGCCGTGGTAATCTCAAGTCGCTATCCTTCTTGATTCGCTCCCATAGTGCATCATTCCAATTCACCCTTCGCATAAACCGTCTCACCCTAGGGTTGGCTCCCAGGGCGCGCTCCGAAAGAAAGTTCACGAGCTTGTAGGAGTCCTTCACTTCGTCAGAAATTCCCTTCTCGTTCTTCGAACCCGACATGATTAGCTGTCAAGCCAAAGCATAGTCAGTTCCTCATGTAAAATACCTAGTCTACCCAACCAACTCTCAGTCAATCCTAATTGACTACTGTTACTAGGGCAACTAGGGTGTCGATTAATACGCTTTAACCTGGGCTTTGATACCACTTTAATCTGTCACGCCCCGACCCTAAAAGATCAAGACAAGTAAACCACTCTACCAATGAGTGGGGAGATATGATAAGCAAAAGCACTCGCGTGCACTAGCATGTACTCGAAATTTATAATATGCCAATAAAGCCCGAAGAAGAGCGGGAACTAGGCAAGATGACTTACCCCTATTCGCAATTCAATGCTTTGGTGCAATCGGTCCCAAGGCTCAAAGACTCCTCGTCGATACCTAGTAAACATGGGTCCATATTCATTATACGCTCGAGTGTTCTTTTTACTATTATAAATAATAACGTCCTTATCAAACAAGAAAGTTAGTTGGGCCCGGCCTATGAAATCTCGGCCCATAGATTGAACTCAACACAACGTCTGCACCATCGGGCTTGGTTCGACTACCAACCTCAATAATTTTCTTTTGTCCATTTCCACTAGGCCAGCCCAAAGGCCCACCCACAAATAAGCTCATTACTTGAGTAATTTCACAAATAATTAAATAAAACCTTTTATTAAGACTTCAACCCATCCCCACGACACCACAGCCATCTTAAATTCTTCTCAACCAATTGAAAGTCCTCATACCCCAAACCCTGAATTGACTAATCCCACTCTAACCGGGTTTTAAAATTATCCAATCCAAATGAATTTAAAATTATTCAATTCACTGGCCATAACTAATGATACTAGCTTGTCTTTAACTTCTACAACACCCTTCTTGACACTAAGTCATCCTCAGCACACCACAAGTCTCACAACTAAACCCCCATCTCCTCATTCACTTGTAGTTTACACCAGCTCACGCACACCCCTCGTCCATGTGTACAGGTACTTGTCACTGTCCTCTTCATCTAAACCCCAGCTCAGGAAACATCCCTACTTCATCGATTCCAAGTCCCTTAATCCATGCGTAACCCTTCCAAATCCCAGTCCACACTGACCTGTAGTTCTAGAGGATATCAAATATTTTACCTCCCATCAAGCCAAGATCAGCTCTACCCCATCTTAAACCCATGCACTACATATATCTCTCCAACATTACTCCATCCCTTATCAACTGCCAGCCCAAGGGCCCAAGATGAGACTGAAAATGATATAAACACAGCTCACCTTTCCTTTCTCGTGGTAGCGCGTCTGTCTTCGTGCCCTCGCCCCCAGCCGACGTCCTTATGGGACGGAGCTTCCCTGCGTCTCCCTTCGCCTGCGAACTCCCACTGTGCTTCAGGTGGTATGAAGAGGCCAGCAGTTGGAGCAGTGAGGATAAGCTCTCTTTCTTGCTCTTTTTAAGATCGCGAAATCTATGTGACGGGCTCGAGGTGACGCCGATGGAGTTGACTACTCCCACACGCGCCACTTTCTTGCCTTGTTTACTCCTTGTAGCCACATGCGGCGTGCACGACCTAGAGATCCCTCGGCGCTGCGAATCCGGCGGTGTACGTGCTCCTTTAATGCCAGAGAGGCGACGGCGAGGGGAGTTGAGGTGACCTCGGACGGGACTGGTCCTGGCTACCCCTCCCGGAACAGTGTGTCTCAGGCGTGCAGAGTCGTACGTACGGGAAGATCCGGCGAGATATGCGCTCAGAGGGCTGAGCGATCAGGTGGGGTGGCCTCGCGATCATTCCTGTTTCCGATGAGCGGGGGAAGGAGCTCCACGTCGCCGGGTGGGAGGCACGCGTGCACTCCCTCGCTCATGACTGCGTCCCACCGTCGATCGCTCCACGTCAACGGCCAGTCCGTGATCTCCATCACCGGTTTCTCTCGCGTCCACGACCATGCAACATGCATGGTGTTTTTATCATAAACCCCCCGGCTTCTCCTTAAATTCCGGTTATGAAGTAGGTTAGAGAGGGGATTATTGTCCCCTGGTCCCTAGCCCTCCCTCTATTGACTATGAGGTCCTCATCAAGGGTTTTCTTCCCTTATTATTATTGTTATTATTCCCATTATAACTGTAAGCATATATGTATAAATATATATACATATATTTACATCTATACGCATATATATATACATATTTATACATACACTCACACACACACACAAATATATATATATATATATATATATATATATATATATATATATATATATATATATATATTTGAGAGGCCATTTCTGGGAAAATAAGTGTTCCCCTTAAATTGAGGCAAACTATGGCTTTTACATTGAATATGAACCATCTGTGTCCTGGGCCCTCTGTGTCCCCGCGTGTGCTGGACCCACCCTGGTTCGTCCTCCTCAAAATCCGCGTCCGGTGGTCTATGTGCTCGTTCGTCCCTGGTGAGGGAGAGACGGGGATTTTGAGTGCGGCGGCTGGCTAGAGGAAGTGCGGCGGCTCCCAGTTTACTCATCTTATTCAGGGTGGGATGACGGTGGAGCAATACTAGGCGGAGTTCGACCGCCTTGCTCGTTTTGTTCCCGACATGGTGCCGACCGAGGCCGTCAGAGTGCGGAGATTTGTGTGGGGTCTACGGCCGTCGCTCAAGAAGATTATATCTGGTTTCATGTGTACCAGTTACTCGGAGGCGGTGGCCAGGGCCAAATACATTGACGCCTCCTGTCAGGGGGATCTACAGGGGCCGCCACAGAAGGAGAAGAAGAAAGACAAGGGCCAGGGAGCAAGCACCAACCATTCATCCGGCAAGAGTACAGGGCGATCGAGGTCTGAGTATCGATCACGACCGTACAGTAGATCCTCCGGATCATCAGTTGCCTCTGGAGGTAGAGGATCTTCTGGCAGTGCATCCCAGTCCGTTAAGTGTTTCACTTGTGGGGGGCCCCACAAGAAAGCTCAGTGTCCGGGTATCACCGGAGGTTGCTTCAGTTGTGGTAGCCTCGAGCACAGGAGGGCACAGTGCCCACAGGCCCGATGCTGACGGAGGCGGATGGAGGCCACGAGAACTCCACGAGAGATCATCGGGGGCCTCAAGGTAGTGCATCACGCAGGCCGAGAGGCTGAGGGGTAGATACGAAGGGGAAGGCAACACAGCCGCCTTCCTCTAGTCAGCCGTCGACACAGCAGAAGCCACTGACCTATGGGCGGGTCTATCATCTCACCACCGAGGAGGCGCAGGCATCCCCCAGCGTCGTCGCAGGTACTATCGCAGTTAGCTCATTTTATGCCTGCACTTTGTTCGATCCGGGTGCTACGCACTCGTTTATTTCCACACTGTTTGTACGAAGACACTCACTACCGGTGGAGACATTACCGTACCAACTAAGTGTAGATACCCCGGTGGGGGCGGCCCGATTGGTGAACAAGATGGCGCCATCATGTATCGTGGTGATTGAGGGCCGGGAGCTACCGGCTAATCTACATGTTATGGATCTGAAAGACTATGATATTATCCTGGGGATGGATTGGCTCTCTTCCGTATATGCGATGGTGGATTGCCGCAAGAAGAGAGTGCATTTCAGGATGCCCCACGATGAAGAGTTCATCTTCCACGGCAGCAGGGATTGCTCGTTGGTGAGGGAAATTTCCGCCGTTCAGGCTCGGAGGCTTCTCGATGATGGATGTGTAGGGTATCTGGCTTCAATTTCCGAGGCTCAGCAGAGGGGTAGTCCCACCATTGCAGATGTTCCAGTAGTTAGCGAGTACCCTGATGTATTCCCTGAGGATTTACCGGGCGTACCCCCAGAGAGAGAGCTGGAGTTCTCTATCGAGTTGATTCCTGGTACGGCTCCCGTATCTAGGGCCCCGTACAGGATGGCGCCCGCAGAACTGAAGGAGCTGAAGAAACAGTTGGAGGAACTGTTGGAGAAGGGTTTCATTCGGCCGAGTATGTCACCATGGGGAGCCCCAGTGCTGTTTGTCAAGAAGAAGGATGGGTCCTTGAGGCTGTGCATCGATTATAGAGAACTGAACAAGGTGACAGTCAAGAATAAATATCCATTGCCGAGGATCGATGATCTTATGGATCAACTCCAAGGGGCACAAGTATTCTCGAAGATTGATTTGAGATCCGGGTACCACCAGGTGCGGATCAGAGGGGAGGACGTTCCGAAGAGTGCCTTTAGGACTAGATATGGGCACTATGAATTCTTGGTAATGCCGTTTGGGCTCACCAATGCCCCGGCCGTGTTCATGGATCTGATGAACCGAGTATTTCGGAGGTATTTGGACCGGTTCGTAGTCGTCTTTATTGATGACATTTTGATCTATTCTCGAAGTCGCCAGGCACATGTGGAACACTTGAGGGTGGTGTTGGAGACTTTGAGGCGACATGTTGTATCACGAAGTTCTCCAAGTGTGAGTTCTGGCTGGATAGCGTGGCCTTCTTGGGACATGTTATTAGTGGTGCTGGAGTGTCGGTTGACCCCAAGAAGATCGAGGCGGTTGTGGATTGGAGGCGGCCGACCACAGTCAGGGAGATTCGTAGCTTTTTGGGGCTAGCTGGGTACTATCGAAGATTTGTGGAGGGTTTCTCCCGCTTGGCAAGCACCATGGCCAGAAGCTAACCCGGGGAAGGAGCGAAGTATGTGTGGGCCAGAGGCTTGTGAGCGGAGTTTCTTGGAGCTGAAACACGGAGGTTGGTTTCAGCGCCGGTCCTTGCCGCCACGAGGCGGAAAGGGTTATACAGTATATAGCGATGCCTGCAAGACGGGCCTGGGGTGTGTTCTGATGCAAGATGGGAGGGTTATTGCTTATGCTTCAAGACAGCTGAAGCCGTATGAGGAGAACTACCCCACACACGATCTAGAGCTCGCAGCGATCGTGTTTGCATTGAAGATCTGGCGACATTTCCTCTACGGTGTACCTTGTGACATCTACACCGACCACAAGAGCCTCAAGTACAGTTTCACGCAGAAGGAGCTGAATATGAGACAGCGGCGGTGGTTGGAGCTGATTAAAGACTATGAGCTGAACGTGCAATACCACCCGGGGAAGGCCAACGTGGTGGCTGATGCCTTGAGTCGGAAGTCCAGTCATGGAGTTGCCGCCTTGACATCTCGAGACCCTTGTTGGAGGACATGAGGAGATTGGAGTTGGAGGTGGTTTTGCGGATATGGAGGTTAGTATGGCTAGCTTTATTGCATTCCGCCCTGTTGGAGAGGATTGGAGGGCAGCTGATTGCAAGACCGGAGGTTCACGGGAGATCACGGGATCAGGTTAAGAAGGGTGAGCCGACACAGTTTCGTATCGACAAAGAGGGCGTGCTTAAGTTTGGCGATCGTGTGTGTGTGCCCAATGTCCCTGAGTTGAAGGGGGATATTCTGGAAGAGGCTCACTACTCGAGCTACGTGATCCACCCTGGAGGGACCAAGATGTACCGGGATCTAAAGGGTCACTATTGGTGGAACGGCATGAAGAAGCAAATTGCAAGATTTGTTGCGGTGTCGGCGTGTCGGTGGTGAAAGAAGCGAGAACATAAGAAGCCGGCAGGGAAGCTTCAGCCTTTACCCATTTCGGTATGGAAATGGGAGCACATTAATATGGACTTTGTGACTGGACTACCCCGTACTCAGAGGGGGCATGAATCCGTATGGGTAATAGTGGATCGACTGACGAAATCAGCACACTTCATACCTCTGAGGGTAGGTGCTACACTGGAACAACTGGCATGGTTATACATTGATGAGGTGGTACGACTACATGGAGTACCGGTGTCGATCACTTCAGATCGCGACACTCGGTTTGTTTCGAGATTCTGGGAGAGCCTACATGAGGCCTTGGGTACCCGTCTGGCACTTAGTACAGCATTTCATCCTCAGACGGATGGGCAGTCGGAGAGGACCATTCAGATCTTGGAGGACATGTTGAGGGCATGTGCCCTAGACTTCAAAGAGGCATGGGACAAGCGTCTACGCTTAGCAGAATTCGCCTACAACAATAGTTATCAGGCGAGTATTCAGATGGCACCCTATGAGGCGTTGTATGGGAGGAAGTGCCGAACCCCGATCTGTTGGGGAGAAGTGGGCGAGCGGAAGCTCGAGAGGCCGGAGTTTATCCAACAGACTGAAGAGCAGGTCCGGATGATTCGGGAAAGGTTGAAAACTGCTCAGAGTCGGCAGAAAAGTTACGCCGACCCGAAACGCTCTCATGTGGAGTTTCAGGTGGGCGATGGGGTGCTCCTGAAGGTGTCGCCAATGAAGGGAGTTATGCGGTTTGGGAAGCGTGGGAAGCTCAGTCCACGCTACATTGGACCCTTTGAAATCTTGGAGAAGGTTGGAGCAGTTGCCTACAGGTTGGCCCTACCCCCGGACTTGGCCCAAGTCCATAATGTATTCCACATCTCGATGTTGAGAAAATATGTTCCCGACCCCTCGCATGTGATTCAGCATGTCCCGGTGGAGATTCACGAGGACATGTCTTATGAGGAGCGACCGTAGAATCTTGGAGTCGCGAGGAGCGTCGATTGAGGAGCCGAGCGATTCCATTTGTCAAAGTAAGGTGGAGCAATCACTCGGAGCGAGAAGCCACTTAGGAGCGGGAAGAAGACATGAAGGACGCTACCAGAACTGTTTGTTAATGAATGATGTAGGTGAGATAATTTCGAGGGCGAAATTTACGTAAGGGGAGGATTGTAAAAGCCATGCTTTTATCTTGCCAAGAGAAATGTTAGATCATTCCATCAAACAAGTTTTGTTGATTAAAAGTCATGAACAAGATAATTAGGAAGGAGTCGAGGGGGTTGATTTCAAAGATTCCTACTCGGCCTTTCTTTCTTTCTCCTAAAAAAAAATAATAAATAAATAAATAAATATAATAATAATAGTCATAATATAAAATTTTGGGATGAGAATAGGAGAAAGCCGAGGGGACACGAGAGCCAATATCTCTCTCTCGATGATGGTTGCCTAAAGGAAATATGGGGAAACTTCGGGGGCTCTTTTGACAAATACCCTCACGTGGACCTTTGCATGGATGAAATCGCGAAATACCAAGGGCTCCACCGCAAAATACACACGACCAAGCAGGCGCCCTCGCCAGCGTGCGACAATCCACCGCTCATCGTGGGAGTTCGGATCCGAGGTAAAAGGAGGAGCGACGCTCCCTGGAACGTGGCAAGGCTTGATAACGCCCCAGCGGAGGGAGGCAAGGTGCGAGGCAGCGTCGCGACCAGCGGCTGGCAGGGAGGGGCAGCGCCGCTTATGCACGAATCCGCCAAAATCTCTGCGCACCAAGGGATGGGCGGAGGGGCAGCGACTTGTCTCGTCGCCATTACTGTTCTGGCAGAGGATGCGGCAAAGGCAGTGTGGAGTCCCGTCTTGGTACTCCCGGGATGGGTAGTAGCTGTTCTCGGGCCCACCGCCGGGACTGCTCCGTCGATAAGAAGACCATTTGAGGGTGCACCCTCCCCTCCAAGGAGAGCTCCAGAGGACCGAGGAAGGGTAGGCATCGCCGGCAAAGGGACAGGCGACCATCGGAGTTTCTGGGCACACCACCACACGGAGTTGGCCGGAAAGTCACGGAGGAGGAAGTACCGGTGAGCCACTTTTCCCTACGTCGTCAACCGCCAAGATTCCATAGCTACACGCTGCTGGTGAGTTCATCTCTGACTTTTCAGAGATTATTCCATGAGTCCCGTTAGCTAACAAGCATGGCTCACGAGCGGGGTAGCCTCGATGTGGGCATGGTGGGTCTCTGCTAAAGAGTCTATCACCAGGCCGTTGTATAAACGGTATGCATGGGTAGCAATACTGAGAGTGTGCATGAGCCAGGACCTGGCTTTTGCTGGGTTTAAGGTTTGGTGATACGGGAAGAGCATCTTCATAGTATGCACATAAAATCATAGCGAGAAAGCACAAGTATGAGAGGGACCTTAGTTTGCTTCTCTGTAGGATTTCAGTAAGGGGTTGTAAGCATGGGCTCAGGCTTGTGGCTAAACCGAGGGGCTGTAAATGCCTAATAGGAGGGTAGTTTGGTGCTTGGTTGGGCTCAAGGGCCGGGGAGCTACTTGAGGCTTAGAGGAAGGGTTGCCACTATCAGGGGTCAAGAAATCTAGTGGTGTGCATGAGTGATTAGTTTGAAGGGCTCATTAGTGGGGGAGATAAGTTTCGGCTAGTGTCATAGAGTGAGATTAACATGGAGGGTTGCCTTATTAGGTGGTGGAGGAGGCTGCCTTCTGTTTGAGTGGATGAGGTTAGGCGCCAGTGATGCTTTAAAAATTGATTCATAACTTTGTAACATGCTCAGGATGATTATAGTTTCCCTTTGAAAGCTAAAGATTAGGTTTTAGCTCCTGACTATACTTATGCTCAGAAGGATGGGAGTGGTGGTTTCTTGTTGGGTCCTTGTTAGCTCCTCATTGACTCTCGTATGAGAGCTAGGGAGGTCTTATGAATAATGTAGTAGTTGATTGAGCTGGGCCTTGGGTTGGGCCAAGGGGCTCCAATAAGAGGGACCATTTTGGAGTTGAAAGAAATGAAAGGATTGGGCTAAATTAATTCTTGGGCGGGCCCATTTGGGTCATTTGTGAATCTGAGTTGATGTACTCTTGGAATACTCGAGCGTGTACTAAGTCGGGACTTGTGTTTATCAGATATTGACGAGGATCGTTGAGCTCCGTCGGGACGATTACGAATCAGTTGTTGGGTTACGGTCGGAGGTAAGTACCTTTGCCTAGTTCCCGCCCGAACATGGGCTTTGTTGGCATTACTTAATATTCTTTCGATATCCATGATTGCGCACGCAAGTGCCATCGCTTATCATGTTTCCTTACTTGTTGATGATGTGATTATTTAATTGATATTCTTCCATTATTACTTGAGGATATGCACATGCCTGCTTTATGACATCATTGGATTTTTTGGTTCCATAGTTATGTGCATTGGTTGTTGGCATCTGTTGAATGTATGTTCCGTATTACCTTCCGCCCGGATCAGTGGAGTGTGGGTGCTCCAACTTGGAGCGTCTAGGGCCGAGGACACCCTGGCGTTACATTATCACGGCATGGGGGCGATACTCTGTCAGTCGGCCTTACCGATTGGGATGATACAATTAGATGTCGACATGTATGTAGAAGGGGTGGCCAAATTCCCGACCAGGGGCGATTCCGATTGGTGATGGTGGCCAGGGGGATACTTTGAGAGATCTTCTGTTGGATGATTCTTTCAGGCTTTGAGGCCTTAGTTGACATTAGGAGTCCTTTCATTTGCTGCGTCTACGGGGCTCCTAGATGGTTGGTTAGGCGGGCGTAGCCCTATGTGCTTATTTAGTCATGTTCTT
Source organism: Dioscorea zingiberensis (assembly GCA_026586065.1). Taxonomy (NCBI): domain Eukaryota; kingdom Viridiplantae; phylum Streptophyta; class Magnoliopsida; order Dioscoreales; family Dioscoreaceae; genus Dioscorea; species Dioscorea zingiberensis. Next base: position 38,687,677 of record CM048824.1, read on the forward strand.
TGATTTGCTACATTTGCTTATCTCTTGATGATCATGACTTGCTTACCCACCTATACGAGGTGCTTACTGAGCTTCCATTCAAAGCTCATACATGATTTCCTCTCTTTTAGGATCAGGGGATAGGCGCTTATTTGATAGGCCGATGCGTGGGAGCCGGATTTGTGATTGAGGTGGGCAACCTCTGTTGTTCGATCTTGTGTGAGAAAACATTAAGTATTGGGCCCGTATAGGGTCAGACTTGTATTTGACTATTAGGGTGCCTGTACCCTGGGTGCTTATCTTCCGCTGACATTAAACCCTGATGTATGTCATCCGACTTTTATTATTATTCCGCTGCACTTGTGTTGTTGTTGTGATCACTTGGGCACGGTATTGAAGGCGGGGCCCGTCTCCGCTTAGGTCTGGCCGGTAGAATGCACCTGCGATGCAGGAGGCAGGAGTTTGGGGTCGGGGCGTGACAAAAATAAAACAGGTAGATAAATTAAGATTGAAATTTTCTCATAATTTTGAATTTATAATAATATAAATATCTTAAAATTTCAGATTTTTAAATTTTAAAAAATATTTATCCATATTACATAGAAAAAGATAATGAGTCGAATAAATTTTGAAAAAAATTTTAAAAAAAATAATTAAATTGTGATTTAAAAATTTTTCTCATAATTTTAAATTTAAAATAATATCAATATCTCAAAATTTTGTATTTTTCAACTTTAAAAACTATTTACCTACGAAAATGAGTGAAATATTTTTTTTATTTTCAAATTTTTTTTTAAAAAAAAACAGAGAATCAAATTGTGATTTAAAAATTTTCTCCTAATTTTGAATTTAAAATAATATAAATATCTCAAAATTTTGAATTTTTTTAATTAAAAAAAAGATGTATCTATATTACATAGAAAAAGAAAATGAATCGGATAATTATTATTTTGAAAAAATGTAAAAAAAAACAGATAATTAAATTGTGATTTAATATAAACATAAAAACAGATAATTAATACATATAAATATTTTTTTAAAAGAAAAATCCCAAAATTTTGAGATATTTATATTATTTTAAATTCAAAATTATGAGAAAATTTAAATATCACAATTTAAACATTTTTAATTTTTAAAAAAATTAAAATTATCCACCAATTTTCTTTTTTCTATGTAATATAGATAAATACTTTTTGAATTAAAAAATCCAATTTTTTTATATTTATTTTATTTTAAATTCAAAATGATGAGAAAATTTTTAAATCATAATTTAGTTATCTGTTTTAAAAAAAATTCAAAATTAAAATTATCCAACTCATTTCCTTTTTCTTTGTAATATAGGTAAATAAATTTTAAAATAAAAAATACAAAATTTTGAGATATTTATATTAATTTAAATTCAAAATTATGTGAAAATTTTTAAATCACAATTTAATTATCTGTTTTTTTTTATTTTTTTCTAAATTAAAATTTTCCGACTAATTTTCTTTTTCTTAAATACTTTTAAATTGAAAAAATCCAAAATTTTTAGATATTTATATTTTTTAAAAAAAAATTAAAAAATATGAGAAAATTTCAAAATCTCAATTTAATTTTTTTTGTTTTTATAAAAAGTTATTCGACTCATTTTCTTTTGCTATGTAATCTAGATAAATACTTTTTAAAATTTAAAAAATATAAAATGCAGATAAAATTCCAAAACCCCATTATAATTTTCTGGTTTTTTATATTTTTTTAAAATTAAAATTAGACTCCTTTTCGGTTAGGAATTTATATAGATTTCTTAAAATTAAAAAAATCTAAAACTGAGAAAATTTCAAAATCTCCATCTACTTGTTTTATAATTTTTTAAAATTATCTATAACTGATGTCCTCCCGCTTAGTAATATAGATTGATTTTTTAAATTTAAAAATTATGAGAAAATTCGAAAACCTCATTTTAATTTTCTTATTTTTTTAGATTTTAAAAAAATGAAAATTATTCTCCTTTTGGCTTAGTAATATACTAGTAAATGACCCTTGGCATTGCTCAAGATTGGAAAAAAAATAAATCCAAAGCAATGTAATAGTTTTGGTACTATATATTAAAATTCAATTCATAATGCCTAAATCAAACCTCAAATCAACATTAGCAAATCAATCTTAAATTAGTTTCAACAAACCCTTAATTTCAAAATCATTTAAAAAAAAAATCTTATGTTTTTCACCCACTTACAAACCTATCAAAACATCGCATATCACGTTGGAATCGGACTCAACATCTATCATTTTGACATGTGTCGAATCCCCACTTTCTATCAAACCTTAGTCAACTCCCACAATTACGCTCTAACTTTTCTAGCATACACCTGTGACCCCCATTGCATGATTGACGCTTCAACTTGACAAAGATTGGTCCATTTGTGAATCTTGAAGGATTGAGAATCGAGTTGTTGTATTACATCAAGAACTAACTGATTATTATGTAAGAGGTAGTTATTATAATTTTTTAAAATTTTAAAAATCAAATTGCTTCTTCCTCCTTTCATTATGTATTATTTTGTCCCACATACAAATAAAATAATTAATAAAATGGTGAAAAAGAATAAAATAAAGGAGTGGTAGTGAGGAAAGAAAAGTTATAGCAGATTCAAAAAAAAAAAAAAAACTCCACCGTTGTGTATTATAAACTAAACTATGTTTGCGGTAGAATTAATAAAATCCACAAATTAATTTATTAAACTAAAAAAGGACAACATAACCTAAAATTCTCATATCGCATTAGAGTTGAAGAAAGTTCCCAATATGAAACTCTAGATATTCCTCTTTCCCAATCTTAGTTGGCGTAAGGATTTCAAAGATGAGGCTCTAGATAGGATAGCCAGTGCCCCTTCAAGGAATAGAAAAGAAAGTGTCGTTTCAAAAAGGTAGGCCAATGGTTCACACCAGGTGCTGGAATCAGGCAAGGTGACCCATTATCTCCCTATTTATTCATTTTCGTGTCACAAATTCTTACAACCATACTGAACAAAGCTGCAAATATGGGCATACTTAAGGGAACTAGAATCAGTCCAACCAAATCAATAAGTCACTCTCTTTATGCAGATGACTTGCTACTCTGCTGTGAGGCTTCCAAGAAGAGTGCTAGGGCTATAAACCTTTGTCTAGATGTTTACCACAGGTTAACCAATCAAAGGGCTAATCTAGAGAAATCATAGGTTTTTTTACCCTCATGGTTGAATATCATATTAAAAAGATCATTACTAGATATTATGTGCATCAAGCAGGGACAATTCCCAATTAAATATCTAGGAGCATGGATTTCACCCACAAAGGTACACATGAGTAAGTTTCAGTCCTTACTGGATAAAACTGAACAGAAACTGGCCTCATGGAAATCTCTAAAACTCTCCATGGCTGGAAGAGTAACATTAGCAAAAGCAACTTTATTGTAAAATCCATGAATTTTATGGGGAAATAAATATTTAAAAAAAAAATTTATATTATTTTTCCGCGATTGGTGTTAAAGTGGGATTAAACGATTTATTTAGATTAAATGGAAATTAAAAATTATTATGGGGTCTGTAGGGACCTAATAGTAATTTTGAAAGAAATGAGGACCTTAAAAAAGTTTTCCTCTCTCACAGATTTGGATCTAAGTATAAAAATAAAAGAGTCAGGGACCTCTCATAAAATTTCGTGAGAGAAAACCCTATCAGAGAGAACGAATGAGATTAAATGATCTCAGACTGTAGTAAATCGCGAGGCGTTATAAGGGCTTACAGAGAGCCACGTGGCGAGCCCAGATTTAATCCATCTGGTCGTGGATCGGATACGAGGCGAAGGAGAGGGCTTTTATGGGAGTAAACCCACGGTGCGGACAGGTATGAACCGTTCATCTTGTGGATAACAGTATCACGAGACATGGGGCTGAAATCTGACAGTTGATATCAAAGATATCTCGACGGTTAATCTAAAAGAACGCTGGATACGAGGAAACCAGATTAAATCATAGCCTTTGATCAGAGTTGGACGATCACAGCCCTTTATCCTCGAGACCATATCCCGAAGCTGACTCATCTCTTCCCCGTCATTTGGAAGCGGCGGCGCCAAGCACTTAGCCATCTCGCGCAGATTATGCGTATGAGGTCGGTAGGTAATAATGGCGAGGCTCCTTGGCTACCGAATCTCTTACGTGCGGTTCCTAGCGACCTATAAAAGGGAGCACGAGGATCCGGAGGGAGCATAGCTCTCACAGAGACCCCATTTCAGGGTGAGGTGGCGGTCGGAGGAGGAAGGGCTTCTGCAGGGTGTGGGAAATCAAGACTTGGTGGCTGCTGTCTTAGAGCTTCATGGCGATGACTTCAGTGGGGAGGATAGAGCAGGTAGGGAAGAGGAGAGCAAAAGGTGACCAAAGAATTTTGGCCAGAGCTCGAGGAGAAGAAGCAGAGAGAGAAGTTTTTGGCGTCTCCAACACTCTCGGACGACAACAAACTTCGCGGTAAGTGTCGACTAAACTCAGTAGAACTTCGTAAAAATTAGTCCCTAGCATGCATTCGATTGGGTGGTGGAGCTCGCCGGAGAACATAGTTCTCTCACGGTAGGAAACCGTTGGTCGTCCGTGAGAGGATGAAGGCCGGTGGCCAAGAGAGAGTGCGGCGTGGTCGCAAGGTCGTCATGATTTAACTCCGACCAGGCAAAAGCGGGCATGGTGGTCGGAGAGAAGGGCCCGAAAGGCCATTGACTTTGGCCGGGAGTAGAGAAACGAAGAAGAAGAAGAAGGTTTAAAAAAAAAAATTAAAATTAATGTTTTAATAACCTAGGGGTTTTGATTAATCAAATGAAATAACTTATTAGTGTGACACATTATTAAGGGGTGTGACAATGTGACAAAATTTTGATTAATCAAATATACATGTGTATATTTTTTTTCTCTTGGACTAAGATATTAGTTAAGTTATTGTGACAATAAATAAAAGTTAATGAAATATTAACTTATATTGACAAGCTAATAATATTAATGAATTAATAGTTTTGAACTAGAAAATTAGTTAATTATTGTGACAAACAATAATTAATTAGATGTGATAGTTATTTGAGAACTATGGACATGTCACAAATAATCTTTTAGTGAAACTAAAGAGTGTGACAAATTTGTTTGGAGTATCGTTAAATTGGACGAGCATTGTTATATTCGTTAAATTGCCAAACTTTGGTTGTGTGACATAATAATTAATAATTATTATGGAATATTGAAATGAAACAAATAGAAATTAGATAAATAATTTCTTAAACGTGGATAGTTAGTTGAGCAATAAGAATTGTTTAGCAAGGAAGCTAAATAGGTTCAAAGAGGATTTTCAAATGACCAAAATGCCCTTCTAGAGTAAAAAGGGGCTAAAATCAATTTAACGGGGCTCAACTCAACTGAAGTGACTTAATAAAAGTCAGACTCAACAAATAGACTAAAGTTGACTAGGCTTGACCTAGGTAGGGCCAAAAGTCAACTAGGGGACACTGAAACGGGAATAAGGGCCGGTAACCCGAGAGATGGTCCCTAGGACCCGTTAGTGGGCCTAAGCCCAATAAGAGTGTAAGGCATGCATGTACACCTAAGGACATAGAAATATTATGGGAATACTGATTCTAATAGGACCTCTGCATGCCAGATACTCTCGGGGAGTTGTTGGCACCCTAGAGGAAGCTAGAAGGACATCTAGTACCAACCAGAGGTAAGTTCACTTGCCTAGTTTCCACCCGGTAACGGGATTTCTTGGACTTGCTATGTATTCTTCTTACATGCACTGTTGATGCCATACATGCTGTTCATATCTGTTTTTGAATCCTGTTAAGCATGTATGTTTGTTTACGGGACGTTGGTGTCCCTGGTTGCTATGTTCTACTGCCCGGACTCAGTGGAGCTAGGGAAGCTCCAATTTAGGGAATATTCAGGGATAGGACCCCCTGACTTTCCTGACAGCCCTACCAGAGAAACAAATCTCTGGAGGTCTTACCTGTCAGTGGGCATGGTACACTGACCGTGTTAACACGTAGAAGAGGTAGTTCTACCGACCATTTTGACTGGAGGGTCAAACGACCATCTAGGTCGTATTTATATCCAAAAAGCTGGACATACTGGCCGGGAGTAAACTCTGAGTTCTCTTAGAACTCACTCTGAGCAGGGCTTACATAGCTGGAGTCGTACCTTTGACTTGTTTGCGGTAGACTCCTAGGACTTTATTGTGGATACTATGATCCTGTTGACTGTCATTTTTCTTTTTGATGACACTGTGACCTGCAGGGGTACTTACTGAGCTTTCCCTTGAGGCTCACGTATGTTTTCTCTTTTCCTCCTTTTCTGATTCGAGGGTTTGAGTGGGGAAGAAGCTTGAGGAGAAGGACTCCGGGAGACCAAGGTTTATAGGAGTCTCAATTATCTTTATTTTTATGAACTTTGTTATTTGTAGGACCCGTATAGGGACTAGACTTCTATAGGGCCTATGGACCCTAATGACTCTATGTTCTTATGAACTTGAGTTTGTGTTTATTTATGGATTGTTATCTGCTTATCACATTATTAGGCCTTGTATTAGAGTTGAGTTTATCTCTTCTTTAATACGGCCGGTCTGTTGACGTGCTCGAGGTCCCGGGATCCGGGTCGGGGCGTTACATTTATTATCCTTGCCAATATATACTTTAAGCACCTATGCTATCCCAGACTCCATTCTTGAGAGATTACACCAGCTTGTGAGGAAATTCATCTGAGGGGCACAATCTAGAGGCAGTGGACTATATCTTATTAACTGGAGCACAGTTATCAAAGATAAGGTTGAGGGTGGGTCTAAGTTTAAAGGATTTAAAGGCATGAAGACTGCTCTTCTTTCAAAACATGTGTTGGACCTTCTTAATAGAGGTAATAAACCATGGATTGAGCTAATGTCTTATAAATATAACCATGGCCATCTATTGGACCATAGAATACCAAGAAATACATCCTTTATTTTTCAAACTCTCTGTGTTGTGGCAAAAAAGGTAGGTAATTTTCTGGAAATGGAAAAAGTTGGTAGCTCAACATCCATTGGAAACAACCCATGGCTGTTTGAGACTCCTATTCAACTTAAGCCAACCTTTGTGAATATGGACTATAACTTTATAGATTTGCAGGTGAAGTATTTGTCTTATAGAACAGAGGGAATGGGACAAGGAACTGGTATGTGATATATTTAACCCATCACTAGCCCAAAAAATTCTCAATATGCAGGTGAATTCAGACGAGGAGAAGAATACATGGAAATGGAGCATACCCAACAAAGGCAGATCTTTCACTTCCTCCATATATGACATTATAAAGAACTGGGATGATGCACCAAATTGGGATGGTTGGAAGCATCTGTGGCAGCTCAAAATTGCTCCAAAAATACAGATTTTCCTTTGGAAAGTCTTCCATGGGAAATTACCAACACAAGGGAAGTATTACATAAGAGAGGCATTGGTCTAAATGAGCCATGCCGCGCCCTCTCTGTAATTTAAATTCATAATCCATTGACCACATGTTTGTCTTATGTAGGTGGGCAAAGGAGACCTGGATGGAAGCACAGATGTAACAACCTTTCCCAATACAGGGACAGAATGTCACACCAGCTGGGCCGGGAGTGCACCCAGCCCATAAGTTATGTAATGTAAACCTTATAACAATGATAATCAAACTAATAAACGTGATTATTAAATAAAGTATTTAAAATCTTTTACAAAGTTTACAATTCTTGTGGAAGCATTCTAAAATTGTAAATATGAAATGAGAACAAGACATCCTCATCTGCTAAGTTAGAGCCATCTACAGGTACACTCAATCTCGTCTACCTGCACCTTTCACTTGAGTGAGAGTCACTATACAAGGAAATACAAAGATAATATCGGATATATGAAACATCGAAATAATGCTGAATCATAGTTATGATTCGTACCAATATCCAAATAAATCAAAATGATATGCACATATGCATTTCTTAATCTTTTATCATCAGTACGGGAGATGATTTTCACATATGTCCTGGCTGACCAAGTCAAAGCCAGTAGCCTTCACGGTTGGACCAACTCAACAACCGTGAAGGTGACAATCAGGAAATCAAATCCTCATCATTAATCCTATTATTGTCAAACTCTGCGGGAGATGATTTTCACATATGTCCTGGCTGACCAACTCAAAGCCAGTAGCCTTCACGGTTGAACCAACTCAACAACCGGAAGGTTGACAATCTGTGGAATCAAATCCTCGTCATCAATCATATTAGTATCATCTACACCTCTACTACTATACTGCGGAACCAGAGTGGTAACACTCAACACTCGATAGCTCTCCGGTCGAACCAACTCAACCGTTGAGCTATAAATATATATAAATATAGTAAGCACCCAATGGGTACGGAAAGGGGGTTTTATTTCTTGAAATTAGGAGGGTTTGAAAACATATAGTTGGATTACTAAAAACAAAGTTATAGAAAACCACCCCTTTCCTACCTAGTATCGTACTCTTTTGCTCTATCGTAGAGCCACCTCTGGCGCAGGTATGTATGTGAGTACGGTACAGTGCACTAATATTTCTATCATTTCAATTTATGTAATATGTATGTGCTTTTCGCATGCTTTTCATAAATGAGTTTTCAAAAATACCGAAACATGATCACTACTTTCATGCTTGCAAAAATTCTGATTTTATGAAAACTAATCAACTCATATCATGAATTCTCAAGAAGTCAATACGATAAAAATACGAAAGAAATATAATAAATTTAAAGTTGTGTTCCCTCACCTTAGTGTAGTTTGCTACTAAGTTTGGCTCAGAACCTTATGAGCTCCTTTCTTGCCTTTTCTTTTAACTTTCCCTAGTATTATGAAATGGTACTTAATCAATATTAGTGTAATTAGGATTTAATCAGTCTTAGGTGAACATCAATTATCCACTAATAAGCATGTGATCCTACAAGGCATTGACAAGAGTCTAAGTTGCATAGTTCCAAACTTAACATGTACACATGCTTCTATGACAAGAGAATACGAAAATTCTATCACGTTAAATGAAGCACGATTTGTCTTAAAGATCTAATACATGCTTCTAAGGTATGAAAAATACAAATCTTGCTCGTATTTCTTTCATGCTTCTACCAATCCCTTACTTATGCTAATTTATCACCTCTTTAACTTGCTAACTAGCATTAACATACAAAATGGGGATAATTGGCTAAACATGGGAGCATGAAACTATGGATTAATGAATCTTAATTCCTATAGATTTTATGAAATTTCGGCGGCACCTCCCCTATTTATAGGGCTCCGAAAATATACAAACATGCTCACATAACACATAATTAAATCTAACTCATTTCATACATTAAACCTTTAAGAAATCCCATGAAATACATGAGTTCCTAGCATCACCATCTAATCAATTAAACAACCATACCATTAATCTGTGTACTTATAAAACTAATCTCATGGAACCTCCAAATCTTAAGCCCTAATTCAGGAATTTATTTAGGGCTTCCCAAATTGCTAATTTAGGGATTTACTTGATGAAGATGGTGGTTCGTCGGTGTAGAGATGTAGGCCTGAGAAGAGGGTGGAAGAGGGGCAATCGGTCACGCGTGAGGCGGTCGGGCGCCGAAGCAGACGCTGGCAGCCGGAGCCGGCGCAGAGGGCGGGACTTGCATTGAGTGTAAATGCCGGGCGGAGCCAGCCGGCGGCTTGACGCTGGGCACCGCGCGTAGGGCCTTGAGCGATGGGATGGACGGAGAGAGGCTGCGAGGCGTGCCTGCGGTGGTGGGATAGCCATGCATGGCTACCGATCGGCCACGGCCAGAGGTAGGCTTGCCGGTGGAGTCGACAGAAGAGAAAGGAAAAAGGAAGAAGAAGGCGTGCTTTGAATCTGAAAACCTTCAAATCGAGAGAGAGAGAGAATGAAATCTCCTCTCATGTTACAAATAACCCTTTTTTAATTAAATATTATATTCTTTTATAATATTTACATCAAATTAGTTAGATTATCTTTTTAAAAACAATTTAATTATTTCAATTATTTTATATTATTTTCCTAACTTTATGTCTCATCACTTTTAATAATATTATCTTCTCAATAACTCATCGACCCAGATCCGGGAATCCCGAGTCAAATGGCGGCCCCATTGACACGGGCATATTATAGTGCCGCGGGTTGTCTCTACTCCCGACCCAGATCCGTTTTCCTCGGCTTTTGACTCGCTCAAATCTGCTTTATCGGGACACTAAGTTTTTGCTAGTATCTTCTAACTAATTAATCAAAATTTAATTAACACTTATTAAATTTCTCAATCAATTAATTAATCGGGATCTTTCTCTTCAATTCACCTCCAACTATTTCATATCCATTTGGCCTTGCCCAATTCGTCCTTCTCGAGCCCTAATTGTTGCGAGACTAGATTCTTAATTTCATAAACTCCCGATTTTCTCTTAATTGAGTTTAAAAGTCGCTATCTCATTTTCTGTGTTAATTAGTCTCGTGAAATTTTCCAAAAATTAATTTTTTTTATTCATAAAAATTTTGGGGGGTTACATGAACATTGGGTCAAAGTTTTAAAGACCAAAACTGGGATACATATATTGATTGAGGTAAAAGTGGGAAGACACGTAGCCATCATCCAGACAACCACTTAGATGGATAATAGATTATTTTTTGCTCGGATCTGGAGTATCTTTCCACAATGAAGGGCTGTAGGTCACCATTCTCTTATGATCGAGGAGCTGCAGACTTCTCTTATGGCCGAGGAGCTGCAGACTGCTCTTTCACCAGACTTCTCTCATGGCCGAGGAGCTACAGACTTCTCTTATGACCTAGGAGCTGCAGACTACTCTTTCACCAGACTTCTCTTATGGTCGAGGAGCTACAGACTACTCCTCCAACAAGGAGCTGCAGACTACTCTTCCACCAGACTTCTCTTATGGGCGAAGAGCTGCAGAACAAACTTGGGAAGTAAGACAAAGAAGACTTGGACTTCAAGTTGAAGGAAACTTGGGTCACAAGCTTCCTCCAGCCTAAAAATAGAGGAAGAGACCCCATCTACAGTAGCTTTCTCCCAACAAATAAGCCCTCTGCTACCATGAGAGAGCTTCACCCCATCCTCCTCTTCATATGTTCACCCCCACCCCTGCTTCTTCTCCCCTATTGTATTGAAGAATAAATAGTAGATTTTGCTCTCTTAAGTAGAGCCAGTGGTTTTTCCCCGATTTGAGGGTTTTCCACGTTAATTCGGCCTCTCTCTTTTCTATTGCTTGTTTTCTCTTTGGTCTTCACTATGTTTTAATTCCCAATCCTAAAACAAATTCAACCGTTAGAGTGAAGTTGGGATCAAAACCGATTTTCACCCTAACATATATATATATATATATATATATATATATATATATATATATATATATATATATAGATAGAGAGAGACGTAATACAGTCAGACCGCGCCGCACTTGTGGCCGGCCCGACTTGTGACTGCAACAACGGGTCTGGCCTCGAGTGGTCCCTGGCCTGGCCCAAGGTGCTGTCTCACATGTCGGGCCGGCCGCAAGTGTAGCCGGCCTAACTGTAATATTTTTCTATATATAAACACGGAACTGATATGATCTGGCTGACCGGAACACTGTGCAAATCAAGTCGCCTCCCATTTGGGCATTTGAAGAGTGTTTTAAGGATTTCCAACCGTATGGATGAAAAGAACATCGAAAAATAAGCTAGCATGTCGATTTTCATATAATTTAGTAAGGTGATGATCCTCCCACTTAACGGTTCTTATTTTATAGAAATCTTAACGGTTCAGAATTTCAACCGTTGGGAGGATCATCACCTCACCAAATTGTATGAAAATCGACATGCTAGCTTATTTTTCAGTGTTTTTTCCTCCGTATGGTTGGAAATCCTTAAAGCACTCTCCAAATACCCAAATGGGAGGCGACCTAATTTGCCCAATGTTCCAGCCGACCCGATACTAACATGACCATATATATATATATATATATGGGGAAAAAACTTTATAAGTATAACATGTGATAATTTCAAAATTTATGGGGGTAATATTTGTATAAAATTTTAACGGCTTTTTTTTAAAAAAAACTCTAATAGCTATTTTTTTCAAAAAACTCTAACAACTATTTTTTATTATTAAAATTATTTCATATAAAATTTTTAATTTTTAATTTTTTTTTTTGAATGGAATTTTTTTTTTTTTTTTTGGTGCATAACCAAACACTCGTTCTATATGAATTTTTTTTTGTAATTTTCCTTATAAGAATCATCTTTACATCCTATAGGAATTTTTTTATTGGTCTGTTTTTTATTCATTGGATTCACCAAGGAAAGAAAAATCTGAAAGAAAAAAAAAAATGTTTATAAACCATGAAAAGTTGGCCAAATTCAGCAAAAATCACATATTTTAAGTTTTTTACAAGGTTTGAGTAAACCAATGATAACTTCTGATCCGAAAATTATTTCAAAGTAAAATAAGATTCAATGGAATCCTTTGAACAGAAATATTATAGATTATTTTATTTGGATATGATCAAGTGATATGAAAGATTTTGAATATGCCATAATTCTCTATCAGTTGTTTTAGTTCTCAATAAAATAAATTCTCATTAATCTAAACTTCTCTATTTTAAAGATAATATATGAAAACTTAAAAATTCTAGATCTCATAGTCTACAAATTATACCTAAAATAAAATAAAATCAAATGATAATTTTAAGAACCGGATCTAGATATTTATATTGAATATAATTTTTCAGGAAATTAATACTGTGAATCAAACATTTTTAAAAAAAAAAAAAACTGGTTCAAAACATAACAAATGAAAAGGCAAAAACTGACAACCTAGAAATCCAAAGAAGATTTGTTGAAGGGCAGAGAAAATAGAAAATGGCACCAATACCAACACTTCCCCGAGAGAAGCATCACATCATACCAGTACCTCCATGATTGACAACACACACTTTTTTTTTTTTATAAAAGTAGATAAATCATATTTTTTTATTTAAAGATAAGCGGTTACATAGAGGGCCCATGATCTGGCTCGATACATATAAGAGTTTTCAAATTTCCCATTAAGGTTCATCTACCCATATCCTTCGAGCCTCCCTTTTAGGTATCATCTTGATTCACAGGTGTCCCAAGTCGTCCCAGGTGTATGTTACGTGTCCCCTTCCCGGCAGGTGTGTATTTGCTTGATTCTCCTATCTAGTGAATACAAGGCTCCGCTTTACTATTGACTCAGTAGCCACTGACTTTTGATTTTTTGACGCGTGAGCTGCACCAAACCAAGACAATGTTAGGAAGTCTATCTCTCGGATTGTTTTCATGAAAACGCGACGTTTATCGTGAAAACATCTCTGATTTCGTTCCAACCACACATTCCATAGTATGGCCATAGTTAGCAGATTCCAGCCCATATGTGCATCTTTGGGTAGGGAATTTACAACAGCGGTTCTTCCCCACAGATGTTCTATCCGTGAGGGAGTCGCTCCCAGTTGGAATAGCTGTGTAAAGTGGCGCCAGATGCTGGACGTGTATCGACATTGTAGGAGGAGGTGTTGCACTGTTTCTTCTCCGTCTTCACATAGGTAGCATGTGGCTCGTGTCCCATTCCAACCCCGCACCCTTAGATTGTCTAGAGTGAGGATTTTGTTATCTAATGCGAGCCAGGCAAAGGTCTTGCATTTCAGGGGACATGGTAGCTGCCAAAATTTTCTTCCAATCTCTGCCCTGATTCCCCCATCCATCAGAAAATGGTAGTAAGACCGCACTGTGAAGGTGCCTTGTGTGGTGAGCTTCCAGTGTAGAAAGCTTGTAATTACTCGATTACAGGCATTCCTGCACCTTCCTGGAGAGGAGTTCTAGCTCAATATAACCTTCTTCTGGGAGGGGACCTTCCCAGAGTATTGGGGGACCGTTTTGCAGTCTCTGTCGTGCTTCCTGCAGGGTGTGTTTTCCATCTCGGGCCATCTCTTAGAGAGTGGGGTATGTTGTTCGTGGGGCCATTCCATCAACCCAATTGTCGGACCAGAAGTTGATAGTATTTCCCCTCCCTGTCGTGGCGGCTAGATTGTGGTGTAAGCCTTCTTGTTTCTGTGTTATGCCTTTCCAGAGGAAAGAAGCTCGTTGTGGGGCCGGGGTGAAAGGGTCAAATTCCCTTCCTCTGAAGTATTGATTTTTTATTATATTTGCTGCAACACCTGCCTGCCCCGTTAGTATTCCCCACCACCATTTGCCTAGCATTGCCGTATTGAAACAGCGCAGGTTGATAACTCCCCACCCCCAACTTCTTTTGGTCTACAGATACGATCCCAGCTAACAAGTCTGTATGCTTTGGAATCTTGAGCAGCTCCTCGCCATAGAAAATCTCTCTGGAGCTGATCAATCTTGTGAGCCGCCCATTCTGGCATCTGGTAGATGGAGAGCCAGTAATTGGGGATGGCTGAGATAACCGCATTGAGCAGAGTGATTCGTCCTCCCATGGAGAGCAGTTTTCCTTTCCAGGTGGCCAGACGCCCTTGAATTCTGCCGATGATCCTTCGTCACTCTTCTTTCCTTGGCTTGTGCCCTGAGATTGGAAGGCCCAGGTAGTCTACTGGAAGAGACCCAGTAGGACAACCCAGCGTTTGTTCCAAATCTTGAAGGGAGTAAGAGATAGCCTTGATGGGGATTGTCATACTCTTATTGAAATTGATCCTCAGACCTGATAGTCCCTCATATAGCGAGAATATTATTGTTAGAGTTTGGAATTGTTGCAAGTTTCCGGAACTGAGGATTAACAGGTCGTCAGCATATTGTAGTGTGGCGATCTCCTCCTCCTCTGAAACACCATACTTGATGCCTCTGAAAATGTTCGCTCATTGCATTTGTCATCATGGAGCTTAGCACGTCCGATTACCAAGACAAGCGGCAAGGGTGATAAGGGACTCCTTGGCGGCGAAGTCCTCGTAGGTGTCGGGACGTAACGATTGAAGCCCATTCAATAGGAAGCTTGCCTTGGAGGAGTGGAGAATTGTCTTAATCCCGCCAATCCATCTTTGGCCAAAGCCTCGAGCTTGTAGCATTTCCAAGAGGAATTCCCGGTCGGCCAGTGTCGAAGGGCTTTTCAAAATCTATCTTGATGATAGTGCCACCGTCCGGCTATGTTTCATTTTGTAGATGAGTTCTTACGCTGCGGCGATGTTGTCTTGTATGCATCATCCTTTGATGAAGGTCGTTTGTGTATGATCTACCGGTTCACTCATCACCTTGGCGTAGTCATTGGCTAGAACTTTTGTGACAATCTTCATTGAGCGATTTAGAAGGTTGATTGGTCTCAGAATCCGATATCGTAGGCGTGAGGTCTTTTTGGAATAGAGGGTAATAAAAGCCCGCTTAAGGCGCTCCAGCCGCTAGTATGGCCCCGCATGGATCATCATTGAAGAGTTGTAACACTTCCGCCCTCATGAAGCCCCATCCTTGCCGGTATAATGTCATCGGGAAGCCGCCCGGTCCCAAAGGCTTTATCTCGCATTAATGTCTTTTATCACGCCCAAATCTCGCCCCTCTCGTGGAATGGGGTGTCGAGTTGTTGTAGGTCTCTTGGTTCCTTATGCATCAAGAGTCTGTTCCAGTTCGCTGTTAGTCTGTGTGGTCTCTTGGTGCCAAATAGCTGGGTAAAATGTGTTTTGAGAGCAGCCGCTATTGCATCTTGCCCTTCCAAGGTATTGTCGCCTTCCTGGAGACTGTGTATCCAGTTACGGTTTCTTCGTTCATTAGCAATAGCATGGAAGTATTTGGTGTTTTGATCTCCTTCTTGTAACCAAGTGATTCGGGATCTTCCCCTCCAATATGCCTCTTCTGTTCTGATAAGGTTGTCGTATTCAGCCTTGTACCTTATTTTGGCTTGCTCCTCCTCCAAGATGATTCCTTCATCTTCCTCTTTGCGATCCAGTGTTTGGATGCGGTCAAGTAGTTCCTTCTTCCTGGCCCCGTCTTCTTGTTTCTTTTGATTGTTCCACAACACAAGTATTTTCCGTAGCAATGTTATCTTCTTTGATAAAATATAGTCACCTCCTCCGTCGAAGTGTGCTTCCTCCCACCACTCTTTCATTGTCTCCTAGAAGCCGTCAATTGTCAACCAGGCTCTGTTGAATCTGAAGGGTGTTTTGATGGGCGAATGTGGTCCGCACTCCAGCATGATGGGTGTATGGTCCGATCTGACTCTTGGTAGCGCCGATTGCCATATCTGTGGGTGTGCCAAAGGCCAGGTATCTGAGATAAGGAATCTGTCGAGCCGAATGAGTAGTGGGTTATGTCGTCCGTCCGACCATGTAAATTTTTGTCCCATCAGAGGGGGGTTCCATAGTTGAAGTTCATCTATGAGCTCTCTGAACTCCCTCCTGCTTCGTGTGTTGTGAATGGGTCTGTTGCAATCATCCTCTTCTAGGGTGGAGTTGAAGTCCCCCCCGATGATCCATAGGCCTCCCCAGCGGGACCTGATTTGGCGTAGCTCCTCCCAAAAGGCTTGTTTTAAGCCCTGTTCACATGGGCCATAGACTGAAGTGCACATCCACATTTTTTGGTTGGTGCAGTCTTCGAGGATGGCCGTTGTACTGAAGGTGTCAGTAAAGCTTCTGATGAGGGTGAAGCGGCTGCTGCTCCATCCCATGCAAATTCCCCCTCTAGTGTTATGCGCTTGGAGTGTAACTCTGATGTCATAGTCTGTACCCCCCAAGCTTCTCCATATGCGATTATCCATGTTGGCCAGTTTTGTCTCTTGTAGGCAAAACATGTCCGGTTTGTGTGCCCGTAGAAAATCTCGTACCAGGAAACGTTTTTTACGCTTCCCTAGTCCCCTGACATTCCAAGATATTAATTTCATATAGGAAACTATGGATTTCCCTGGAAATCGTTCCTCGAGAAGGCTTACTGCCCTTTTCTGGCTTTGCCAGCCCTTGTCGATTCCCTTAATCGCATATGGTGTAAGTAGGCATCCGTCTCCTCCGATTGGTTCATATCTACTCCCGTTGTGAGAGCGGTTGATATGAATTCCCTGCCAGGCCATTCTGTTAAAGTTAAATCATCGGAGGGAGGGGTTGAGATCATACCTTGAGGGTTAATGTGCTCCAGCTTTCTTTTTGTGGTTGTTGATGCTGCACCTTCCCCTGGTTCTTGTGTGGGTTGAATTTTCCTGGGTCGGCCTCTGGGCCTGCTTGAGGTTGTTGCACTTTTGTCTCTCCCAATCTTTGTTGAGAGTGGTTCCCCGGTCCCTTCTCGGTGGGCCCCTTGCATATTTGGGTCTTGAGGAGCTCTCCCTGGTAGACTTGGAGTGTTATTCCATGTTGTGTTAGAGATCAGATTCCATCCCCCGTTCATATATTTGGGAATTGTGTTGTTCAGATCTATGATGCCATGTTTGATTAGGTCTATAATATGGAGGGCTTGAGGGTTGAGAGCTTGGGAGGTAGCAATTGGACCCAAAATTTCTTGTGATGGTGGAAGGCTTGTGTGGTGGGCCATATTTGTGGTAGCATTGGGGCCCAAAGGCTCTTTTGGTGGGGGAAAGCTTGTGTGGTGGGCCAGATTTGTGCTGGCCGGCCCCTGAGTTTCCTGGTCTTGAGATGGTATTGAAGGAGTGGTTCCAAAGTCACTTTGGGTTTCTTTTAATTTAGAGTTGGGTTTTTTTGGGCCCATATAAGTGCCAATTGTTGTTGTGTTTTCTTCATTTCCCATTGATTAAGTGTGTTCTTCAATTACATGTTGTGGTTCCACGAAGCCATCATGTGTGCATTGATCGGTTTGTATTATATCTTGATTTGCTTTTCCCATGTTTGAGCTGCCTCCTCTTTGGGTGAAAATTTTGTTGATATTTGTTTCCATTCCTTGGATCCCTTCAATGGCTTGATGGGCCTGCTTCTGGTGAGGCTTCATGGGCTCCATGGATTTCATGGGCTCTTTACCGGGCCGTCTGCTTACACGGTTACGTGGGTTGTGGGTTTGAGCGACCCTAGTAATCTTGACACTCTGGGCTAGAGTTCGGGCCAATTGATTTTGATGGAGCTGATTTTGTTTTGGTCTTGGTTGATCCGGATCAGGATTGACCCGATGACCCGGATCAGAATTGGTGGAGTTGGTGTGGCCCGGTTCAAATGTGGTGCTTGATCGTGGTTTGGACGTGACCAGAGTCAAATCGTCCTCCATCCGCACTTCCTCTCCACGCAACGCTATGTGAGCCTGGATGCGCGGCCAAGTACGGACTCCGTGTTCGGGCCAGCGATGTGGCTCCTCTCGACGGGTTTGTACGGCCTCGTTCCTTTTCGAGGCCCCCGGACCGGTCTTGCTTAGATGCAGGACCGGTCCGAACGTTCGCTGGTCGCCTGTCCTCGTTCCGGTCATCTCCTCCGCTCCGCCTTGTAGTCTGGTTGCTGTCTTTGTGTCCGTCCTTCCCTTCATTCCGTCCTGTCTCAGTCATGGGGGCCTTTCTCTTCACGTGGATGGCCGGTTTCGGGCGTCTGTCTCCTTCCTCCAGGTCCACTGTGATCTTGCCGTCGTCGCCGTCGTTGCACCACGGAAGTGGGTCCTGGCCCCTCTCCATTCCGACGACGATGCGATATTTTCTTGAGCCAATGCTGGTCCAGATGATGCACGGCATGGTCCTGCCTCGCCTGACTCTCACCAGAGCTCGGATGTCGTCGACGTACATTCCTCCCCGTACGTCGACGTAGATGAGGTCTCCGATCGTCTTTAGAATCTTGCCGGCTGAGTCGCGGTTCCAGCAGAAGGTTGGCATCTTTCTGATTTCCAACCATCTGATCTCACCGTCGGCTCCGTCGCACCTCCATATGTCCGGCGTCCATGGTGCACAGCTGAAGGAGAACTGTGTCAAGTGTATCTCTTTAGGTCTCTGGAGCCTCTTGCTTCCGCCGGTGACCTGCAGTGTATCATCAGTTTGCCGTCCCGGAACTCCTTCACCGGCCAAGCCCAGCCATTGTCCAGAGTCGACTTCAGTTCCGCTGACACCGCTGATGGTGTCACGAATCCTCCGTTCAACTTGGTGATTGTTGCCACAGTGTAGGCTTTCATCTCCTCCTTGCCGTTCATCATGTTTGTGTCCAGGACCAGCGAGGTGTGGTGCTCCATGACCTTCTTTGAGGTCGGAGGGGTCGCCGGCTTGGCAGTGTGCTGTTCTTCTGGTCCCGCCTCCTTTGGCAGTGGGTTCACTGGCCTCTCTGTTCGTGCATGTGTGTTGCTCCTTTCCGGTGGAGGGCTGCGTCGTGCTGGTGGAGGGCTACGTCTTGGTGGTCGTTGGGCCTCGTCTCGTCTAGCTGTTGGGTGGGGGTTGCTCCTTGTCCGGCAGTTGCGGCCTTTGTGGCCCGTTCCTCCGCATTTGCGACATGTGATGGCGCGCGCATGGTACGGCCATGCGGCCCGCTTTAAGACATTGTCATGAACTTGGCGCCACCCGGCGTCGTATGAGTGGAGGGAGCATGGGCGAAATAATGGGTTCGCTTCAAGATGTACGCGCGCAGCGGTGAAGCTTTCTATGCTGCCTTTTATAGTGTACATCTTCCCATCCCTTCTCTTCGTCGAGTCGCCATGTGTGGGTGGTTGCTCGTCGGGGACCAGCTGCGGCGGTGGCAGGTGGGTGTCTAGAGCCTCGGCGATGAAAGAACGGCTGCTCTCTACTCCAAGGGCATCCACGTAGGTGACACCCTCTCTCCTCGAGTACATTCGTCGGTAGGAGGCCTCAGGGGACGGGGAGGTGCTGGATGCCCTCGCCGTCCGTAGCAGGGGTGGTACATCTGCAGCCAAACTCGACATCTGTGAGTTGAAAAGCTTCCTCCGGCCGCGTCGTCCGCCCGTCATGGGAAATCGCGCCGCCAGGGATTTTGGGTAGTGAATAAGTTCTCACAACACACACTTTGACCAAAACTCACTACTACTGTATTACATTGCATTCTCCCCATATATATATATATATATATATATATATTACTTCATCAAATCATCCCAATCCATCTCTGCATGAACTTTTTAGGTTTATGTTTTTTTTTTTAAGGTTGTTTTATGACAAATGATATATTCATTGAAACCAATTTTCCAAAAAAAAAAAAAAAAAAATTGGCAACACACTAGAAGATTGAAAATTCAAATCATATCTATAATTTTTTTAGTGGCTTCTCCATATTTGTAATGTGTTTATATTAACTTGTCTATATTTATTAAAAAAGTATATATATATATATATATATATATATATATATATATATATATATATAATAAAAATTTATCAAATTATTATTTTAATATAAAAAGAGTTAGCAGATAAAAAAAACTTTCCTACTTTCTCCCAAATAAATAATTAAAATTTTAAAAAAATTAAAAATATTTCTGAATTAACATATCCAAATATTAAATAACAGAAATGCTAAGGAGCGTTTGGTTTGTTTTTCGTTTTCTGTTTTCTGAAATGACAGAAAACATAAAAAAAGAAAAAGAATTTTTGTTGCGTTTTTTGAAAAATGGAAAATGGAAAAACTGTGTGGTTTAGTTTATTGGAAACTGTTTTCAGAAACAGAAAATAAAAATTGTTTGCAGAAACACAAAAAAAATGACAAACATGATATTTTTATAAAGTTCAAAATATAAAAAATAGCAAACATGATATTTTTATAATAACAAAGTTAAAAAAAAATATATTTTAAGAAATAAAAAAATTGACAAACATGATATGTTAATAAAGATTAAAATATAAAAAATAACAAATATAATATTTTTATAATGTTTAAGATATAAAAAGTAACAAACTTGATATTTTTATTGGATAATGAACTTTTGGTCCCTGAAACAGTGTCATTATCCCTATTGGTCCCTGGGGTATTTGTGGGTGGGGGTGTAGCAAATAGTGGGGTGGGTAGGGACCTGGTTACTGTTTCAGGGACTGTTAAATAATTTGCTCTATTTTTATATATTTTTATAATAACAAAAGTTCAAAAAATATATTTTAAAAAATAAAAAAATGGCAAATATCATATTTTTTAAAGTTCAAAATATATTTTATAAATTTTTATAATAACAAAAGTTCAAGAAAATATATTTTAAGAAATAAAAAATGACAAACATGATATTTTATATATTTTTATAATTATTTTTGAAGTTTGGTTTATTTATAACTATGTCACCATCGTTTTCCAAAGTAGAAAACGGCTTTTTTTGGTTTTCCGGTTTTCCGTTTTCCAACTATTTTCGTTTTTCGCCTTTTCCAGAAAACGGCCCAACCAAACGTGTTTTCCGCGTTTTCGCAGAAAATGGAAAACGCAGAAAATAGCAAAAACGCGGAAAATCGTCAAACCAAACAGGCCCTAACTTACTCTTATAGTCTTGGAAGTCTTTTATTCAAAAGTCCTAGTAAACTATTTTTTTTTTCATAAGTTAATCCAAACAAGGCCTGAAAACGAAAGCTTCTGTTTTCACAGGTGACCAGTTACATCTCCCTTTAATCAAACAACCACTCCCTATCATGTGACAAGTCAAAAGCTTGTTTTCATAAAAAAAAAACCAAGTGTGACATGGCGGGTTGATTAAAATCAAAAGCTTGGTACACTTGGCTCCTTTAAACACAACCAGCCTTGATTTGAAACCATGCTTTAATTAATTCTTTAATCAACCATAGTCACACCTAGGTAATACTCCCTTAAACAACCAGCAGCGGTTATAAAAGAGTTTCACATTAATATATAGTTTCTTATAATTTTGTTTTAATTTTTAATTATTTTAATTAATTATTTATTTAATAAACTCCGATTTATTATTTAGAAATTAAGTGGTAATTACAAGGAAAATCGGGGCGTTACAGTAATGGAAATCAAACAAACATTTAAAGTCAATAAACAATAGGGTATGATGCTTTCGGTGGCAATGCCAAGATAGACCAATGTTCCGTCGCATCCTCATAAATCCATGCTCACCCCAATTCGTGCCCCATGAGTTCTTCAGCAGCCAATATTCAATACCATTATTGTCAGTTCCATAACCCACCACTGTAACAGCATGGTTTATTATTGGCCCGCAATCACCTTTAAAGATCCCGCCAGTGTACATATGGAAATGGAAGCTATCGCTAATAGCAATGTTGGCTACTACCAGCTGGTATGCGACCGCCCTTAAAAGGTCCAACTTGCTGTTTATTGGCACCTATTCGAAATCATTGATTGCGAATGCAATATTTGATTCCTTATCTTTTTGGCATGTGATTTGGGCCCTTATGTAGGGGTAGTCTGATTCAGTGGTCAACCCATCATTTTTTATGATGTAGGCGGCGGCACGATCACGCCTGCTTGTTGCATCCGTTATTGTTAGTTTTACAGTCCACAAGCTGTTGTACAGACAAAGGGATCAACACGCCTATATCGATCTTGGTGATCCCTTCCACCGCGTACCTACATTTCAAATGCCCAAGAGGATCCTGTTTCACATATAATTCAATTCATATCATATATATGATATATATACAATGAGATTTAACATAATCAATATATGTTTGTATTTGTACATACCACAATGTCCTTGACGCTTGACAGGAGTAATAACACCCAATGTCCTCCAATCAAGATCTCGGGGTACAACACTGACATTCTCATATTTGAGCCTCATATACCTGATAGTACTCCAAAGATGAGTAATAGTAGCATCCATAGTCTTGCGGCCACCTAATAGTATCACAACAAAATCATATATATATATATATATATATATATATATATATATATATATAAAGATATTATATATATACACTACATGATTTATATATGTAATATATTATATGATTTATTATATATTATATAGCACAACTCATGGATTTTAAGAATTCAGCTTGTTTATTGTCGTCATAGTGTATGCGTCTAATTTCTTTAATTATTTTATGAATTCAACTTGTTGACTCCTTTTTGTCCAAATGTTCTCTGTTGAGAACTTTTTAGTCATCAGCGGTGTAATCTAACTATAAAAAGATGTGATTGCACATTGCTTACTGTTTTGAAGAATTTCAATGAAAAATCCAAAGTTCAGATGAAAACCAATAATCACTACTTTGATTAATCTTTCAATTCCTTCATTAGTTTTTTTAACTAAATATTTTTTATATTGATTTAAATATAATTCTTGAAGGCATGCGATTTGAACATATACTTATTATATATGTTTAATTAAGCCTAAAAAGAACAAGATAAATAAAGAACATCGTTAATTGGGCAAAGGTTTTGGACATATCTAACCATCATAACCTCCTTCAAACACATATATAAGGAGACATATACCTCTCACTCTCAGATTATTATTATAATTTCCTCTTTGGTTATTCTTAATTAGTATTCTCCTAACTAACATGTTACTATATATATACTATTATCTCGTAAAAGTGGGGCTGGTGAGTTGCTTCTCATTACATGGATTTATAGAGTTGGGATGAGGAATGGAATAGATTTTTCTGGTGATCATCCAAAAATTGTTTTTCTAGTGTCACAATCTTGGGAACAGTATAAGGTCCAAAGATTTTTTTTTAAAAAAAAAAAATCAGAATAGAGATGAAGAATCACAAAAAGAGGCATGAAAATATAAGTGCAATCTTACAACTTATCTGTACTATGTTCTACAATCACATCTACATAATATGCACAACTGATATGTTCACAGAAAATACAAAGCATCATAGAATTGATCAAGTCATGGGCAGGAGTAGATTTGATGAATGCTCATCTCCAGATGTGGAATCATTCGCCTGTACCTTCTTTCTTCTGGTCTTGCTCTACGTGGCAACCTTCGCTCTAGTTTTGGAGCCCACATCGCGACCTTGGCAACCCTGTTGAAAGCTCCGTTGACTCCATGATATATGCCCCCGTGGAATACATACACGTTCTTAAGAATGGCCGAGCCCTCATCGCCATCGCTCGCTTATGCGTACCGCAAAGGCGATTTGGTCTTCTTGGAGACTTGAAATCTCTGATCCGCTTCCTTGACCTTCTGTAATCAGATGAGGTCCCCGCAGTTATCTTCTCACTCAATCCGATTTTCTTGTCAAAGGAAGATACCGTGGAGGTGGCGGTGGATGTTATTTTAAGCTTCTCATTGAAAGTTTTGCTTTCTTTGAGAGTATCTTTCCCCGTGATCGAAACCTTTGGCGAGCATGCTACCGACAACATCTTGACTTCACGAGCAGTAGATTGAGGAAGAGGCGGTGGTGTCTTTCTCGGCATCCTTGAAGGCATATAGATAGATGGTCAAATTCCACGCAGGGCAGTCAATGGAAATATGCGATAGACATGATGAATTTATTTATACAAACCATGGTAGGAATCAAGGCAGCATGGGGAGGGATTTGGTAGTCTGGTGCTGGGGAGATGATGACAGAAAGATCACGCTCCCTGAGTGTAACAATGCTCAAAATATATTGGAAAAAGAAAACATCACCAAACAAAACACAGGGCTGAAATTCTAAGAGCAGCTCTTAGTGTTATACATCCAAATTGAAACACTATAACACTAAACTCGGTATCTTAAACTAAATATGATTATGCACTCCAAAAATCATCATTAAAAATTTAAAACAAATTGATTAAATCCCATTTCGCAAAAAGATGAAAACACTCAACTCGATATGATTATGCACTCCAAAAATCATCATTAAAAGAAACAGATTGAATCCTATTTCACAAAAAGATGAAATCATGAAAACTTATAAAGTTCTAAACAGCAAAATGTATATATGATATCAAAAAAATGTTTTAAGAGGAGCTCTTCTAATCATCCCATAAAATATCACAAGACAAGATTTAATCACCAATGAATTGAAACATTCAAAATCAAGCTGCAGGCTGTATGCTTGTATCTCTTCCCGCCCGGGCCAATGTGGCAGAGCTGACGGGAAATTAAACATCACTACTCTTTGTTCTTTCCTTCAAAAGAAAATTGCATTTCTCTTGTAGTACTTGTGTTTGAACACCACCATCTCCTTTTATTCTAACCCCTGTGTTTTTTTTTTCTTTTTGCAGATATATACCCATATTAGAAAGAAAGGAGCTGGAGTTTAATTACATGAAGAACCAAGCTCCAGAGGAAGAAGGGCAAGGGTGCTGGAGCCGCAGCTAATTACATGATTCTGCTCATTATCAATTTCGTAGAGTTCAATATCCTAGTTAGTTTCCAGTGTCTGAACAATTAATTAATTAATTTGGCATGCATGATCCAGATTTTGCTATGAATTTCTCATCGATCATTTAGTTCATCTTTTAATGTATTATCTTGCCATGGTACTCGATGATATTTTCGTATTTTGCCCAGTGAATGTCGACTATCAGCATGAACATTAATGTGGATGGATGATTTACTAAGCTTCATTAGGATGATGAACAATGTGAAAATCTCCTAATAGAATAGAATAGAATGAATCTTTCTATACTGAAGTTGTTTGTTTATACAAAATTCAAATATTTAGGGCAGGCAGGCACATGAACAGATCCAAAATTCTTGGGTGATGTGTTGTTTTGTGGCGTAGATAGAATGAAATTAATTAACAACACTAGAAATAGAATTGAATGATCAATATATATATATACATATAAATAAAAGATTTAAAAAAATAAAAATACTTGTTAATCACTGTGTATAATATGAAATAATATATTTCATTCACAAATAATAGATCCAGACGTAATTATTGAATAGTTACTTAATGAGCGCTAGGCGTGAAGGAGATGAGCTCCGTGGAGTTGAGCCAGAGTTGCACGCGGACCTTCGCGTCGAACACCTTGCGTGCATGATGAGAATCCTCGGCAACAATCTTCAGATAGTACATGGCCCCTTCCACGACCTGCGACTGCGCGGCGGTAACGTGAGAGAAGGACAACAGCGTGGTCGGTGGCGCTTTGTTCTTCTCCTGCAGGTTCCGATTGTAAGTTTCCACGGCGAACATGCCCAGGCTCTGCACCAGCTTGTTCGATCCCACGTTCTCCAACTCCGTGAGGCCGCCCTCGTTGCCGTCCGTGATGATTACATCGGTGTCGAGCGAGGAGAGGGAATCGATGATGATTACATCGGTGTCAAGCGCGGAGGGGGAATCGATGATGATTACATCGGTGTCGAGCGCGGAGAGGGCGGAGAGGGCGGTGGCGGCGAGAAGGAGCAGCAGGATGAGAGGGATTCGTGCGGCCATGGATGTTGAGTTGAATCAATGGATATAGGGAAAAAGGGGTATTTATAATTATAGGGAGGGGAAACTGGGGATCGGGGATCAAGAGAAAGAGAGAAGAGGGGGAGGGTTGCGCTCTGCTCGGGAGTAGGTGCTGGGGATCAAGAGAAAGAGAAAGAGAAAGAGAGGGGCAGGTGTTTATATAAGAAAAACATAACATATTACCAATTGAATTTGAAATTCTAACCCAATTTAATATCCTAATCTTAATTGAATTAGGATTTTTTTTTAAATAAATAAATAAATAAACAAGCATATCTGATCATATCCCCATAAAGTAGACCAAAGACACTAACCTAAATATATTATAGATACTGCGAATTTCTGAGCCCTTTATCATGGTTAAGAATATAAATTTTAAAAATTAATTAATTAAATTTAGATTTAGAAAATTTATGATATTTATGAATATAATGCTATAATCCTTATCATTTTCAAATAATTTAAATCTAAAAAATTATTAAATCTAAAAATTTTAAAATACATATCAGTCTCATATTTTAAAATACTAAGTTGCTCATGCACAGTCTGATATTTTGCCAGTCCTAGGCACATGAGATAAGATGTTCATATCTTGTTATTTTTAAATATTATATAAATAATTGGATTGTGTTTCTTGTGTACTAAAAAAATTAACGTTTTAAAATAAAAATAGTTTGTTTCATTCTTAGAAATAAGATAAAGATTGTATTTAGTTGGTGGGCCTGCTACCCGCTAGGTGACTCATGCCTTGCTAGATCAAGAGGTATTTGGCATATGTATGTATTTTTTCAATGGGGATATATATAAATGAAGTATTATTTTAAAAGTGTTTAATAGACCAGATAAAGTATGAAAAATAAAGTTTTTTATATGTTTGTTTAAAAGTATAAGGATATGAAAAGTTTTGATAAACATTTTTAATAATTTGTTTAGAGGGATAAAAATAGATAAAATAAATTCATATATAATGCTAAATATTTTGTTTTAAATTATAATGTCTAAAAAAATAATAATTATTATTTATAATCTGATAATTAAAAATATTCATATTAATTAATGGATAATAATCTATAATCTATATATTAGAAGTCTAATTTAAATTTTTAATAAATCTATAAAAAATTTAGAAAAATAGAATGGGGTCCTAAAAAATATTTATCTATTAGTTATATTTTTTTTAAAAGGTAAATAAATTGAAAATTTGAAAAAATAAAGAGGTAATTATCTATTAGTCCCTCACATTTTTTGCCACTATTTCAACTTTACATACTACACACCCAATCGACTATTTATATTAAGCCCCCACAACTCCCGACCCAAGGACCCATGTGCAAATACTTCACTATTTAAGGGATGAATAGTAAATTAACTAAAAAATAAAACAGGTAGATAAATTAAGATTGAAATTTTCTCAAAATTTTGAATTTATAATAATATAAATATCTTAAAATTTTGGATTTTTAAATTTTAAAAAAATATTTATCCATATTACATAGAAAAAGATAATGAGTCGAATAAATTTTGAAAAAAATTAAAAAAATAATTAAATTACGATTTAAAAATTTTTCTCATAATTTTAAATTTAAAATAATATAAATATCTAAAAATTTTGGATTTTTTAATTTTAAAAATTATTTACCTATATTACAAAGAAAGAGAAAATGAGTAGTATAATTTTAATTTTGAAAAAAATTAAAAAATAGATAACCAAATTCTGATTTAAAAATTTTCTCAAAATTTTAAATTTAAAATAATATCAATATCTCAAAATTTTGGATTTTTCAATTTTAAAAAGTATTTACCTACGAAAATGAGTCAAATATTTTTTTATTTTCAATTTTTTTTAAAAAAAAAACAGAGAATCAAATTGTGATTTAAAAATTTTCTCATAATTTTGAATTTAAAATAATATAAATATCTCAAAATTTTGAATTTTTTAATTAAAAAAATATTTATCTATATTACATAGAAAATGAGCCCTCACCCTCACAGCTTTTCCCCTTTGCTCAATATAGGCTGTAGTTTATTAGAATGAAAACATGTTTAAAGCTTATGAATTAATCCAGCTAGCACAACACATTGAAAGCCAAGTGATGTTGAACACTGCATCATGCTTATTGAAATTTTCTTTTGTTTATCATCACACAATTAGAGTATAAATTTTTGTTTATCACTAGACTTGAAGCAGAAATATACTTATCGTTTTCAGGATACCATTCCAAAGAATTCCAAAATCATTGGGAGAGAACCTTTCTTTCTTTGGGGCATTTCACCAAACACTTGGAGCGCACTTTATGTAATTAAACATTTTGCATGGCTTTGGAATAATTTCTCAGAAAATTTGCAACTGTTCTCTTCATACAATATGTAAGCTCTCCATTTGACAAAGTTTTTTTAGAGTTCTCATAGGTTCATTTAAGTTTGCCAGCAACTCCTTTTTGTTGTTTGCATACAATAGCTCCTTTTTATCTCCTCCTTTGGCATTTCAATAGCTTAATGAGTAATAGCTATTTGTATGAACACATGCTTTGCTACAATACTGAGTATTCATGCATGGACTTCCTTCTTCCTTCTCCTAATCCTAATACTGGACCTTCCTGCTAGGCTACTGCGTAAGTTGAGAACAGCTACAAAAATGAAGCAGTTGCTTCGAATCAACTTCATCACATGTGCAGCAATTCCTTACCTTTCTCCATAGAGTTAACTACTCTCTTCCATAATATCATTTTGTGATAGTATGGTCCCCTGAATGTAAATTTTTGCAGGGCCGCAGTTAGACTTGTCAAACAATAAATGTTTTCAAACTTCACAATGTGAAGCATATGTCCTGCTAAAAATGGATAATCAAGAAAATTTACTACCCACTTTCATACACTGCAAAAAAAAAAAACTATGAATTGCCCTAAATAGATTTCCTAAAGGTATAACTTGAGTAAAGGATGAAGTGATATAAACAACATACTTTAAAGTTTAGGTTTTGATATAAACAACGTACTTAAAGTTGAACCTGCTGGATCTGAAGCTCCCAAAGAGGCGAGATAGTCCTGGAATAAAAGAAAAAAAAGTCTTCTTTTCAATATTTTATATAGTGTAATAAAAAGAAACTTGTGCCAAAATATATATATTTTTTTTTGGTGTTAAGAGCCGAGCGGTCAGCAACCGCTGGCTAAGTATCACCCTGGGCGTGAGGAGATGCGGGATCGAATCCCGGCTACGCACTGCATGAGCGGTCCCACCCACGTGCTTGCACGGGCATTCGCCTCACAAATCCACCCTCAGCGTGCCTCGAACCCGGGTGGGTTGCGGAGCACGCAACCAGTTTACCATGTCAGCCACGCGGGCATCGGTTGTGCCAAAATATATTACTAGTAAAGGAAAGATACATACAGCAGTACTACTCATTGCATTTTGTTCATTCCATGAATCTCTGACTTGACTTTTGCATTAAACTTCTTGAAGGATCCAATCACAAACACAGTATCTCCATTCACCTAATTACAATTGGAAAGAACAAAAATTGTCCCTGTAAAATAAGAATCCACAAAATATAAACTAAAAACAAAATATCTTTGTTGTAGACAGGACTGGGACCAGTAAATGTCATTCTACAGAAGGAAAGGGGAGTCAAATAATTCGAAAGTTACATTTGCAAGAACAGTACAAAAGCAGTAGCATACCCCATTTAATTTTTCCCATACTAAATCAGGCTGATTTAGGTAAACATGATCAGTTGCCAATATATATAGTTCTCCATTGAACTACAAAACAAAGTAGAAAATCTGTATGAAGCCCTTCCAAAAAACTTACACAACTAAACTTCTTTGTCCATCCAAATTCACCAAGAAAAAATCAACTAATAATGGAGAAGCCATCAACGCAATTGTACCTTGAACATAGTATTGAAATGATTATTACGGAAGAATACACATAGCTCTCGTTCTTTGAGACCTTCTTGCAGGCAAAATAGGCTGCAAATAACCAACAAAGTACAGGCAATATTTTCCTTGGCATAATGAAAAAAATCTACATCAGACAATATAAAGAATGTACCCATCTATGGTCAATTGATTTGCATTGTTTTCCAGAAAGGTCTTTATCAATTGCCCTAAAAGAGGAAAATAATTGCCTAAATTAGGTAATCACATCAAAGGAGATAAGGAGAATTGAGAGATTAACTAATGTGGAGATACAACAAAAAACAGGATAGCTCACATTGTTCTCTTGCAGCTTCACCTTTGGAATGTTCAGAGCTGGTACCATCTATTTTTTCAGATTGCTCAGCAAGAATAATCTCGCCTTCATAAACTGGCTCCTGATCTTCAAAGGTTGAAAGCTGAGAATAAAGGATGCATTCTTCTCCTTCATATATAGGCTCACTGTCTTCAAGGCTTGAGACACTCAGAAACGTCAACAGACTCTTCCCTTCCATTTGAAACATTGCAATCAGCAATGGTTGCAGATGGATCAGAAGACATTGTCACGTCATAGTCAATCAGATTATCAGCAGTCTTAGGGTGGGTTTGATATACAGAGATGTCCTCAGTGGATGCCTGAGAGGTATATGGTTTCTTCAAAGGTGCTTGATCTTTGTTAGCATAACATTCATCAGAACCATCTCTTTCAGTGCACTGAAGAGGTGGATCTTCTTTCTGAATACATAAATCAGTTCCTAAATTGCCACTCGAATTGTTCAAATTCAAATTACCTCCAGAGATGTCCTCAATGGATGCCTGAGAGGTATGAGAAATTATAGGCCTGTTATTTTGCATTATTTGACTTCTCAATACTATTGTATTTTCTATGCTTTTAATTTTTTAGTTCTTTATAAATGTATGGATCTTTCATCTTAGAATTCATATATGTGTTTTTGTTTATTTAGAAGTTGATAATATGACCAAGATTAAAGAGCTTCGGGTATATTTCGCAATGATCATGTTCTACTTTTACGTACTAAGCGTTATGATCACTATATGTGCAAAGAAGCACCGCAATTTTAGAAAATGAATAATTCAACATGAGATTATGTCAACATCGATGAGATGCCGCAAGCAACAAGAGTACCTCCACCGTTTGGTTTATGAAAATGAAACCAAATGCATTGACAAACTCGCATGGATCGACGTTGTTTTCATAATTTGTGCCAATTGTTAACTACAACCGGTGCGTTATGAGGTACGGTAAATATTGGTGTCGACGAGATGACCGCAATGTTTTTAAACATTTTAGCACACCACGTCAAGAATAGAGTAATTAAATTTGACTTTATCCGATCGAGCGAGACAGTTAGTCGACATTTCCATGCTGTCTTAAAGTCTGTTATTCTCTGCCACTCTGTTCTTTTGAAGATACCAGAACCTGTACCTGAAGATTCAAATGATTACAAGTGGAAGTGGTTTAAGGTAATACCTTAAAAGTCCAAATGATCCAATAGTATTATTGAATATAACTAACAATTCATTGTTTATTCAATGTAGAATTGTCTTGGCGCATTAGATGGGACACATATTCGGGTGAATGTGCCCAAAGTTGATCGACCACGATATAGATCAAGAAAATCCGATATAACTACTAATGTTCTCGCTGTTTATAGTCAAGACATGCAATTTGTCTACGTTTTATCTGGATGGGAAGGTTCAGCTCATGACGGTAGAGTCCTTAGGGATGCCGAAACAAAGCCTAATGGATTGAAGGTTCCGGAAGGTAATAAAAAATGGCGTTTTAAGTTCTTTTTATAGATCTTATGAATAATTTAACTTTACCATAAAATAATAAGAAATATTTGACAATCTACCAGGTTTCTATTACTTAGTGGATGTCGGGTATGCAAATTGTCCTGGTTTTCTTGCACCTTTTCGAGGACAACGCTATCATTTAAGTTCTTGGGCCGATGGACATCAACCACGAACACCTCAAGAATTTTTCAACATGAAGCATGCTAGTACAAGAAATGTGATTGAGAGGACATTTGGTCTTCTAAAAATCCGTTGGAAAATTTTATCTAGTCCAAGTTTTTACAAGATAAACACCCAACGACGAATCATTAATGCATGTTGTCTACTCCATAACTTCATCAGAAGAGATGGTAGGCGACCACTGCGAGTAAGATGATGTTGACAATCTACCCCAAGAGGAAGGCACACAAGATGATATGGACATCATTACAACTGTTGAGCCAACGGAAGAGTGGACACAATTTAGGATCAACGTGGCCGAAAACATATTTAATACTTGTCGATGGAGTTGATTGTGTTATTTGAAAGCCGTTAAGAAACATTTGTATTATGGTTTTCCTTTGAAACCTTTGTCTTTCAATGTTGAAGTATGTTTCTATTATGGTGAAAAAATGTATTTTGAAGCTAGTTGATATTTGGGGTTTAAATCACAATTTTATAGTCTAATAGTTTCCTTATAGTTTTTTTGGGAACATGCTAAGCTCTGTTAACTCCCTGAAAACCAGTAAATATTATCTCAAATAATATTATCTCAAATAAGAACAAGTCTTTAAAACTTGTGTTCCTCAAAATATGTTTGGTCAGTAAAGTTGCATTCTTTAAGCTCTATTCTATTTGATCTCAAGTTTGCAATTCAGTGAATATTATCTCAAATAAGAACAAGTCTGCCATATTATCTCAAGTTTGCAATTTAGTAGGTGTTTTTCTGCTGAATTGAATGCAAAGTTCTGAGCATAGAAAACCTGCATTAGTTTTTATGCAAAGTCTGCATCACTGAGTAGATGTGAATAACTTTTGTTACTTGTAGTTATAGTTGATGTGAATAACAAGTCTGCATAACTTTTAAGTTCACCAAAGATATTTCACCTGTACCGTGTGTTTAATTCAGCGTGATATGAAAGGAAAAAACTCAAAGACAGTGTTTAATTCAGCTATGTAGCCTCATCAGAAAAGCATGTTTCTGATCACTGCTGGTTCATGAATTAATTGGAAATGTTCTTTTAGGGACAATCTTATTGAGAATTCATACTGAAATCTTGACCCATTTGTATGCCAAATAGGCTATTAATACCATTTGTTACTCCAAAACCAATGTTCTGGCCCTTGGCATGTATTCTGTATCCAGGGTTTAGTCACAGCTCTCTGTAGATTGCATCTTCTGAAAATAAGTAGCAGGATTACATTCTCACTTATTGAAAAGCAAAATTAATTGGTGAGATTGCATCATGTGCTTCAGTAGAACAGGCAATGTGAATGAATTGGGACAAGCATTTTCTGAGCGTTGTATTTCAGATTGATTTGAGGAGAGTAATGCTAAAGCGAACAATAGGATCCATCTATCTTATTTGACAAGTAAAATGGTATTTTAAAAAATCAGTTAATTTATCAAACTGTGATTGATTCCTCAACTAGCCTTTATTTTTATATAACATTATGATTTGTGACTTATATATTTATAAAAGTGATTTTTTATGAAAAATGTCATATCAATATAGTTGTACATTTTGTTAAGGGTATATATGCAATTTACCCCTAATTAATTATTTCTTGATTTTTTATTAATTTATTTATTTTGTTGTTTCCCAAACACATATTCCTCACTGATACTAAAGACTCCTCTCTAGATTGGGCAACAAGTTCTTTTTGAAAAAGATTAAGATTAAAAATATAGTAACTGATAATAAAGTCACCTTGATACTGAAGTCTCCTCTCTATATTGGGAACCTTATGTGAATGAATAGGGACAGAATCACCAATTCAAAGGCCTTTTATCAGCAAAGTTCTGAGCATAGAAAACCCCAAGACAAATGCAGCTTTTCAGTTTTATATTTCAATCTTTTAAGTTATTGAATTTTTTACTGCTTTATTTGGTATATTTTTTTATCAGCTTTAAATTTTTTGTTGCTTTAAATTTTTTGTTGCTTTATTTGGTATATCTTTTGCTAAAGCTTCTCATTAATTATCAGAAAAGTTATACATGTTAATATGACTGATCTCATGAATTGATATATCTTTTTTTATCCAGCATGGAAGCAGATTCGCAAACAAGGGGTAGGGGCCTAAACAAACACTATTGGACCCTAGAAGAAGATAAAGCACTTATTGATGCCTTAGTTGAGTTAAGTGCAAACCCAGTGTGGCGAGCCGAAAATGGGTTTAAAAATGGATATCTTACACAGCTGGAAAGAATGGTGAAGGAAAGGATTCCAACGAGCACATTGAAGGCCGTGCCCAACATCGAGTCTCGGGTAAAATTATTTAGAAGTAAGACTAGTGCAATCGCCGATATACTACAAATTAGTGGTTTTACTTGGAACTACGAGAGGTGTACTATTGAATGTGAGAAAAGTGCATATGATGAGTATGTTAAGGTATACCTATTTTTATTTGGTAATTATGCAAATTATGCAATAAGGTATATTTGGTATTTGTATTACTAACATTATTTTTTAATGCTCTCTTCATAACCACAAGGAAGCTGCCGGTCTTTATGGAAAATCTTTTAATTTTTTCAATGACCTTGCCCCAGTATTTGCAAGAGATAAAGCGCATGGCGGTGCAAGAGGGAATATTGGAGATGACGCGGATCGGTATCTAAATGAGAACATTACTTTGGATGATGACACGGGCTTCTATCAAGTACCAAGTGATGACATTTCTATGCCTACGCAAGAACCCACTCAGCCTCCATCTCCTATGGATTCGGAGACAAGTACCTCAAGAGCACGGCGAAAAAGGAAAAGTCTTGTGGATCCATCAATGGAGAAAATATCCCAAAATTTTCACAATTTTGTGGACTTGGTTGGTCCAAGATTTAAGTCCCTAGCTGAAGCCGCTATTCGTGCAGAGGCCCGTAAAGAAGCTCATGAGAAGGCCATTGAAGCCCCTTGAGAAGGCCAATGACGATTGTGAGAAGGCTTGAAGCTCGTGAGAAGGCCATTGAAGAAAGGAAAAATTTATTGTCTCAAGTAATTTTTGAGATTGAAGGTCTTTCTATAGATGAGGCAATGTTCATCTTACAAGTCTTGGGCAAAGATGATGATCAACTGAAAATTTATTGAGCTTGCTCGACAACAAAAAGTTGTGTTTCTGTCGTGTACTTTTAACAAGGTTGGCATTTACTCCACCTACTATGTAATCTTGTGGGTTTCAGTCATTTGAACTGATGATGTTGGGTATCGATTTATGTGGTTTTGTTGTCTCCAATGAAGTCTTGATTAAGGGTAGTTTCCACTGTATGAACCTGAAGAATCATGGAAAAACTGTTGTTGAAGTCATTTGAATGTTATAGTTGTTGCAATCATTTGAATAGTTATATTGATGATGTTCAGGTTTGAGTTTGTCATGTTTAGATGCATTTCCACAATTGTTTTATTTTTTTGGAATAGTTATATTGATGATGTTCAGCTTTTTTTGGGAACATAGAATTGATGATGTCTCTATGTAACTCCAACCTTATAATATATTCCAATGTTTTTGTATATAATAATTTTTATATCATGCTCAAGTTTGTATGGATTAAAAAAAAGTTTAATAATTGATTAAAAAATCTTTAAAAAAAGATTAAAGTAATTTAATAATTGGGTTTGTTTTAACCAAAAGTTGTAACTGTAGCTCATTAGTTTGATCTTCCTATTAACAAAAAAAACAATAAATATTATCCCAAAAAAAATGTTATAATAAAAAATTATATAAAAAAATTTAAAAAAATATTTATATAAATATTTATTAATAAATTATAATATTTAAATATTTAAAAAATAGTTACCATTTAACACATTTCATTTTTATATATATAATAATATTTATTTGTATGAGGGGCATAAGAGTCATTTCATCACATATTCCTTCTTTTACTTTTCTCATTCCCAATAAACTATCATTCCAAATCCTTCCAACCAAACACAGTTTTCATTCCCGTACCTTCCATTCCCTTTCATCTCATTCCCATACTCATACCCATTCCCATTCCCAATCCGGCAACCAAACGGGTCCTGAGCAGTTGAGAGGAGGCATCTCCAAAAGATCTCAAAGATTGGACTTTGCAGGGCTTTAATGGAACACACACTGACACACACTGTCAAAAGCATGCATGACCAATACATTCGTTTTTTTGTTTTTTTTAAGCTTATTTTCATTTGTTATGTTTTGAACCAGTTTTTTTTTAAGTATGGATTTCATTCCAAGAGTTAATAAATCTGAAATTGAGTTTGAGTGCCTTAGTTGAATTATTACTTCGTGAGACTCGATGTAGTTTATCTTTCTGTGTGATTGATAGATTTCATAGATTCTGGTTTGGGTTTTTAAATTTCTTCTCAACATGTTACTCCTTGAGATATGTTTTGTAATCAATCTGAAAAGTTTATTTGTGGATATATCAGGCAAAAGGTGCTTGCGTTGGTGATGTCTACTTTGTCTATGATGTTTCTTTTCCATGGCAGAAGAATCCCAATACCTGTGAGTGGCACCATCCTGCTGACTTATAAGTGCATGCTATTTGTAATTTATCAGAATTTGTGTCAATATTCTTTTTCTTGAAGATTTCAAACAGAATATGTTATATATTTTTTTATTTGTATAAATTTCTTGTTTTAGCCGTAGAAATTACCTAGGAATTCAAATTCAACAGTTAATGCCAATCACCATTATATTCTTATTCAATCATTTTTGCAATTTTCAATATTTGGAATAGAGTTTGCAACTTTATTTGATGCTGGAGACACTGTGGAACACATGCATAACCTTTTGGAAATGCATAAGAAATTGGACCATATTTTTCCTATACTAACTTGGAAAGCTAGTTTTTGGTTAAGATCTAATTTATTTCTTGAGATTGTTCCAAATCAATTTTCAAAATGATTTTAGAAGTAGCTGTTGAGGTAGGAAAGATGTAGAATTTGAAATATTGTGCAGATGTGGATGCATTAGTAGTTTATCTTCAACAATGGTGATTTTCTTTTCTTTTTTTTTCTTTTCTTTTCTTTTCTATTTTGTAAAAATTGAAGTTCGCTACGTGTTCACCTATTGTGTTCACTAATGTAGGTTTTTGATTTGTATGGAATTGGAACTCGACAAACCTTCTCTACACCCAACCTTGTGAAGGAACTAAACTTGAAGGTAACCACCACAAACTGAGACTTTGCTTGTTGAGTGGAATGAAATAATTTATTTTCAATAACATGAAAATTCTCTTACTCTTGATTAGTTACAATTTTGGGCTAAAATGATATGAGATGATTAAGTTTTGTTTTTCTTTGAAGAGGAATGTCTCATAAAAACTTGTACACAGTATTATAATTGGAGATTTACTTGTATGTATTTTCATGAATTTGTCATTGTAAGCATATTGCATGTGCATGGCACTGGAAATTTTTTAGTTGTTCTATTGAAGGGTCTGCGAGTTACTTTTGGAAAGTTGTTCTAGCATGCTGCAGTGTATGAGTACATTTTGTCAGTACTCTTCGGAAGATTTTCTCGAACATGTACTCTTTTTTTTGGCAGGTGAATAAATTGTCAACAGGTGATTCTTTGGACATGTCCCCACAAGATGAAGCATCAATTTTAGCTATAAAGATATGGAGGTATGGTCGAAAAATGAAAAATAAGAACATGTGAGAGAGCGGCAATTATTTTATTTTTTTTTAAGAAAGATGGATTTTTAATCTGTAATATACCTATAAAGAACAGTCAGGTTGTATTTAATATTGTGGAACTCTATTTACAGGGAGCAGCGGTCGCATATGTAGCAGACCTATTCTCAGTCCCAGTAATATTTGTGAAAGCAGTTACAGATATTGTTGATGGGCAGGAACCCACAGCTGAAGAATTCTTACAGAATCTGGTGGCAGTAACTGCATCTCTGGATCAAGCTGTGAGCCAAGTTATTGATTTCATAAATGACAAATGCCTGTCTGATCTTTGAGAGAGAGCTGTCTATACCATAAATCCACTTTAAATGCTTGATTGCTTTATCCAGAACAATTTCCCCTTCTGTACTGTGTGTATTAGTATTGATCTACTATTTTATTCTTTGTTCTATAAATTACAAAGGCATTCTACAAGCTATGAACTGCTGTCATCCAAGCACTATTATTAGATCAAGTAGATTAAGTAAAAAAAAAACTCATCCAAGCAGTATTATTAGATGAATCTGTGAGATGTTGAGATATTCCCGAACAAAAAAAAAGAATTGAAGGTTAGTAAGTGGCATGAAAATATAACTGCAATCTTACAACTTATCTGTACTATGTTCTGCAATCACATCTACATAATATGCACAACTGATATGTTCACAGAAAATACAAAGCATCATAGAATTGATCAAGTCATGGGCAGGAGTAGATTTGATGAATGCTCATCTCCAGATGTGGAATCATTCCCCTGTACCTTCTTTCTTCTGGTCTTGCTCGGCGGCAACCTTCGCTCTAGTTTTGGAGTCCACATCAGTTGCAGCCTTGGCAACCCTGTTGAAAGCTCCAGTGACCCATGATATGTGCCCCTGTGAATACATACCTGTTCTTAAGAATGGCCGAGCCCTCACTGCTCACTGTCTGCTCTGCAGCCGCAAAGGCAGATTCGGTCTTCTTGGAGACTTGAAATCTCTGATCCGTTTCCTTGACCTTCTCGGTAACAGATGAGGTCCCTGCAGTTATCTTCTCACTCAATCCGATTTTCTTGTCAAAGGAAGATACCGTGGAGGTGGCGGTGGATGTTATTTTAAGCTTTTCATCGAAAGTTTTTGCCTTGCTGAGAGTATCTTTCCCCGGGACGAAACCTTTGGCGAGCATGCTACTGACAACATCTTCAGCTTTCTGAACAGCAGATTCAGAAGAGGCGGTGGTGGGTGGTGTCTTTCTCGGCATCCTTGAAGGCATATAGATAGATGGTCAAATTCCATGCAGGGCAGTCAATGGAAATATGGGATAGACATGATGAATTTATTTATACAAACCATGGTAGGAATCAAGGCAGCATGGGGAGGGATTTGGTAGTCTGGTGCTGGGGAGATGATGACAGAAAGATCACGCTCCCTGAGTGTAACAATGCTCAAAATATATTGGAAAAAGAAAACATCACCAAACAAAACACAGGGCTGAAATTCTAAGAGCAGCTCTTAGTGTTATTATACATCCAAATTGAAACACTATAACACTAAACTCGGTATCTTAAACTAAATATGATTATGCACTCCAAAAATCATCATTAAAACAAATTGATTAAATCCCATTTTGCAAAAAGATGAAAACACTCAACTCGATATGATTATGCACTCCAAAAATCATCATTAAAAGAAACTGATTGAATCCTGTTTCACAAAAAGATGAAATCATGAAAACTTGTAAAGTTCTAAACAGCAAAATGTATATATGATATCAAAAAAATGTTTTAAGAGGAGCTCTTCTAATCATCCCATAAAATATCACAAGACAAGATTTAATCACCAATGATTTGAAACATTCAAAATCAAGCTGCAGGCTGTATGCTTGTATCCCTTCCCGCCCGGGCTAATGTGGCAGAGCTGACGGGAAATTAAACATCACTACTCTTTGTTCTTTCCTTCAAAAGAAAATTGCATTTCTCTTGTAGTACTTGTGTTTGAACACCACCATCTCCTTTTATTCTAACCCCTGTGCTTTTTTTTCTTTTTGCAGATATATACCCATATTAGAAAGAAAGGAGCTGGAGTTTAATTACATGAAGAACCAAGCTCCAGAGGAAGAAGGGCAAGGGTGCTGGAGCCGCAGCTAATTACATGATTCTGCTCATTATCAATTTCATAGAGTTCAATATCCTAGTTAGTTTCCAGTGTCTGAACAATTAATTAATTAATTTGGCATGCATGATCCAGATTTTGCTCTGAATTTCTCATCGATCATTTAGTTCATCTTTTAATGTATTATCTTGCCATGGTACTCGATGATATTTTCGTATTTTGCCCAGTGAATGTCGACTATCAGCATGAACATTAATGTGGATGGATGATTTACTAAACTTCATTAGGATGATGAACAATGTGAAAATCTCCTAATAGAATAGAATAGAATGAATCTTTCTATACTGAAGTTGTTTGTTTATACAAAATTCAAATATTTAGGGCAGGCAGGCACATGAACAGATCCAAAATTCTTGGGTGATGTGTTGTTTTGTGGCGTAGATAGAATGAAATTAATTAACAACACTAGAAATAGAATTGAATGATCAATATATATACATATAAATAAAAGGTTTTAAAAAATAAAAATACCGTGTATAATATGAAATAATATATTTCATTGACATTATAAGCATCATCAATGACATAATTAGTAGTAGCAGCAACAGAGAGAAAGAGAGATAGATCCAGACGTAGTTATTGAATAGTTACTTAATGAGCGCTAGGCGTGAAGGAGATGAGCTCCGTGGAGTTGAGCCAGAGTTGCTCGAGGACCTTCGCGTCGAACACCTTGCGTGCATGATGATAATCCTCGGCAACGATCTTCAGATAGTACATGGCCCCTTCCACGACCTGCGACTGTGCGGCGGTAACGTGAGAGAAGGACAACAGCGTGGTCGGTGGCGCTTTGTTCTTCTCCTGCAGGTTCCGATTGTAAGTTTCCACGGCAAACATGCCCAGGCTCTGCACCAGCTTGTTCGATCCCACGTTCTCCAACTCCGTGAGGCCGCCCTCGTTGCAGTCCTTGATGATTACATCGGTGTCGAGCGCGGAGAGGGAATCGATGATGATTACATCGGTGTCGAGCGCGGAGAGGGTGGAGAGCGCGGTGGCGGCGAGAAGGAGGAGCAGGATGAGAGGGATTCGTGCGGCCATGGATGTTGAGTTGAATCAATGGATATAGGGAAAAAGGGGTATTTATAATTATAGGGAGGGGAAACTGGGAATCGGGGATCAAGAGAAAGAGAGAAGAGGGGGAGGGTTGCGCTCTGCTCGGGAGTAGGTGTTGGGGATCAAGAGAGTGAGAAAGAGAAAGAGAGGGGCAGGTGTTTATATAAGAAAAACATAACATATCTCCAATTGAATTTGAAATTCTAATAAATTTAATATCCTAATCTTATTTAAATTAATATTTTTTTTAAATAAATAAACAAGCATATCTGATCATATCCTATAATTTAAGAAAACATATGTCAAGACAATCTAAATAAAATACAAATCTTAAGATGGCCCAAAAACATATCAAAGGAAATATAAAATCTCAAAACAAAAATATCAATCCCAAGGCAAATATATATATATATATATATATATATATATATATTAAAAAAAAATGGGTTTTTTTTGTAGGTGTACACCTAAATAATTTTAAAATTGTATATTTACCCTGAATAAAACATAATTGCATATATACCCTTGAATAATATATATAATTGCGTATATACCCCTGAGGTTAAAATCAAATGAAAAATTATCAGTTAACAAACGGTAGACATGCAAAATGACTATTATACCCTTTGCATATATACCCTTAAAAATTTTGTTTCATCGTAGATATAAAAATCTCTCTTTAAAAATCTGAATTTTAAAATAGTTAAAATATATAAAGAGGGGTATTTTGGGCATTTTCTAGTCTTTAACCTAAATTGTAATCATGGTTAAGATTATCTGGTTAACTTCTGTCAACGGACCCTAACAGCATGGGTATATCCGCAATTCAACATGTTTTTTAGGGTATACAAGGGGTAAATATGCAATTATGAAACTTTTGAGGGGTATATAACCAATTTTCCCAAAAAAATCAAATTAAAATTTGAATGTTGATCTTGTCTGCTGAGATTAATTCAGGTTTTAAAACAATATATAAGAAAAACATAACATATTTTCAATTGAATTTGAAATTCTAATAAATTTAATATTCTAATCTTATTTAAATTAAGATTCTTTTATAAATAAATAAACAAGCATATCTAATCATATCATATTCTCGAGAAAAGGCAATCTAAATAAAATACAAATCGTAACATGGCCGAGAAACATATCTAAGAAAATATAAAATCCCTAAACAAAAATACCAATCCCAAGGCAAACATATATATATATATATATATATATATATATATATATATATATATATTAAAAAAATGAGCTTTTTTAGGTGTACCTCTAAAGAATTTTAAAATTATATATTTACCCTGAAGAAAATATAATTACATACATACCTTTGAATAATATATAT
Source organism: Dioscorea zingiberensis (assembly GCA_026586065.1). Taxonomy (NCBI): domain Eukaryota; kingdom Viridiplantae; phylum Streptophyta; class Magnoliopsida; order Dioscoreales; family Dioscoreaceae; genus Dioscorea; species Dioscorea zingiberensis. The sequence goes on from CM048824.1 coordinate 38,730,010, forward strand.
AATTGCCTAATACCCCTAGGTTAAAATCAGATGAAAAATTGTCAGTTAACAAACGGTAGACATGAAAAATGACCATTATACCTTTTGCATATATACCTTTGAAAATTTTGTATATAAAAATCTCTCTTTAAAAATCTGAATTTTAAAATAGTTAAAATATATATAGAGGGGTATTTCGGACATTTTTTTAGTCCTTAACCTAAATTGTAATCATGGTTAAGATTATTTTGTTAATTTCGGTCAACGGACCCTAACAGCAGGGGCATATCTGCAATTCAACATGTTTTTTAGGGGTATACAAATAATTATGTTTTTTCAGGGATAAATATACAATTATGAAACTTTTGAGGATATATAATCAATTTTCCAAAAAAAATCAAATTAAAATTTGAATGTTGATCTTGTCTGCTGAGATTAATTCAGGTTTTAAAACAAAATTTTAATCTTTGAGGTTAGAAGCCATCCACCATCCAAGGTAATCTATAATAATAATAATAATAAATAAATAAATAAATAAATAAATAAAATTTGAAATAAAAAAAATGTTGATCTCATCTAAGTCTACGGTTTTGAGGTTAAAAATATAATAATAAAATAATAATAACTAAATAAGAGAGAGAGAGTCAAAAGGATCTTATCTTGGTTATGGTGTGAGATTAAAATAAATCTATGTAAAACAAAAAAAGATTTAATCCTATCACATGGGCATCAACTGTTAAGAGGTTATGAACAGCAGGCAAGTTATTATCTCGCAAAAACAAAAAAAAAAAAAACAAAAAAAAAAAAAAAAAAAAAAACCCCCAAAAAAAAAAATCTCTCAAAAAAAAAGATAAAAGGGGAAGAACTCCAGGAATGAATTTTCCGATCTCTTCTCATATAATCCAACCATCATAGTCACCAATTTTCCGATCTCCTCATATAATCCAACCATCATAGTCACGAAGCTTCTGGCTCCCTTGTGGACGGTTTTGTCTCCAGCCATTGTTCCTCATATAATCCAACCATCTTAGTCCTATTAACAAAAATTAGAATCACATGAATAATGTATGATTTTTGTATGATTATAGTTTATGGATACTTAATCATGTATAGAAAACTTTAATTTATGATTGTAGTTTATGGACACTTAATCATGTATGAAAAACTTTAATTTATGACTGCATTTGTTGTATGATGGTGATGAACTCTGGTTGTAAATGACACCCTATATTTACATGATTTTAATTTTTGTAGGTGCAAATTCTTCAAGGTTGTAAAAGGATCATGGTAATGAACTCTAGTTGTGAACTTGATGAATTTGTTTATTTTTGTGGTTTTGTTTTGAAACTCAGGTTGTAAAAATGGTTCTCCAAATTTGTAAGAGCCGCCAAGTTGTACGGCTTGATTAAATCCTTAATTATTCCCCTAATCAGGTTTTGTGAATTAAACCTGGAGTATTAATAAGGGTTTGATGGCATAATTGTTCCTCATGGAAAATAAGAACCCGGGACCAAATTATGATATTTCAAAGAAGAAGGGTTAAACGCAAAGAGCACTCTCTCTCTCTCATACAAGGTGGAATGAGCATAGGCAAGTATTATAATTTTTAAAGAATTGAGGGATTCTTTACTAAATTTCCCTATATAGGTTATTACATGTGAAAAACTTGGGGGTTAATGTGATAATGTGCAACTCCCCCTCATGACTTGATGAGATGAAGATGGGGGATTTGCATGTATGAATTTGTGAGGCAAGGACCTTTATGCAAAATGCCATTTAAATCCATGCAAGAGACAAAGTCATGTATATGTTATTAGGAAGAAGTTAAAGGACATTTTATATATATATATATATATATATATATATATATATATATAAGCAATGCATTGGGATGGTGGAAATGGGTTTTTGTGCAAATTTACCATCTTGCATACAACTGGTGAGGCCACGTGGGGGTCTGGGGGCAAGTGCTCCCCTTGGATTTTTGGAAAAAAATTAATATATAATATTATATATCTATATATCTATATATATATATATATATATTGTATATATATTATATAATAATGGTTTCATTGGTTTGAAATTTGAATCGTTTGACTTTAATGGCCGAGTGTCTCATTGTATATAATATATATAAAAAAAAACTAAAACCATGTTTGAGTGACGTACTGAAGTTTGACTAAAACTATGGAGTTAGTTTTTAGAGATTAAGCCTTGGATAGTTGGATCTGAGAACTCTTGGATTACTTGGATCTGTTTATCTGAAAAGAGAAAGGAAAAAAGCAAAGGGAATTCCTAAGTAGCGTGAGTCGACGGACAACCAGACATCATCGCAGTTAGAACTTCTGAGATTCTGAGGATCAGGTCCGAATTCATACTCGCATTCTTCTTCTACTTTTTCCAAAATCCGAACTTGTTTCAGCTTAGAGCCTTTGATCAATGACCTGCCATCAAAAATTAAGTCTTTGGTGATTTTTGTTTAGACTTTAGCTTGGTGTTTTGATCAATTGATGTTTGATTAAATCATTGGGTTTGGATTGTAAGTAGATTGGCATCATGTCTGATGTCTTTGGAGGGGAATTCAGTATAGGACTATGGACCATGGTGTTCAATTATTTCTTGTAGTATCATTAATGTGTATTGTAATGTCAATTATTTCTTATATTTTGGAAACACATATTAATTTTAGTCTCTGTCTCTGGATCAAGTATGTAGATGTAGTTATCTGATTATTAACTTTTAGCATCTTCTTTGTTACCAAAAAAATAGATACAAAGCTCAAATATATTCTAGCTTAAAGTTTGTTAGAAAGGAGAAGTTATACTACTTAGTTTACTATGAATAGATTATAGAAATAAGATTTGAAAGCATACTGCAAGCTTGAATTTCATTCTATTGGATTCAATAATTAAATCATTGAATTTCATTCTATTTTATGGAGTGTAATTACTACTTACTAGCTAATTTTTAAGTATTCACTTATGCTACAAGCCTACAAAAGTCTATGTTACTGAGAATGTTTATGTTTTAGCATTTAAATAAAAAAATCCTTTTCTCTAGGGCTTTATCAAGTTATGGAGAGATATTTTAAAAGAAAGGTGGAATCAACGATCCCTATAGAAGAACATGTTCAGAGTGCAAAAAAGAGTAATGTGGAAATAAGAAGAAATGTTGAGAACTCAGAAAAAAGTAATTTGGAAGTCAACTTGGCAGAACTTCCTACTGATCTTGGGTTAAGAATTCCAATTATGAATTATCATGCTAATGATCAAGATGAAGTACGAAGAAGATATATGCTAAAAGGTCCTTGTCAACCACATAGCCATGTTTTTCCACTCACACAATTTGGATCGAAATCTAGACGATTCAACCCGGCTTGGTTTAAAGAATATCCTACTTGGTTAGAGTATAGCATAGCAAAAGATGCAGCTTTTTGTCTATGTTGTTATCTTTATAAACAAAATATTGGGGAGCATGATTCTTTTGTTTCTAAAGGGTTTTCAAATTGGAAAAAGAAAGAGAAGATTCAAATTCATGTCGGAGGCCCTGATAGTGCTCACAACTATGCTTGGAATAAGTGTAGTATTTTGATGAACCAAAAGCAACACATTGTAACATTTCTTCACAACCAGTCCAACAAAGATCAAGTTGAGTATCGTATTCGCTTGGGAGCATCAGTTGATTGTGCTCGATTTCTTTTACGACAAGGACTTCCTTTTCGTGGGCATGATGAATCTTCTAGTTCAAGTAGCCAAGGAAATTTTCTAGAGCTCTTGAAATTTATGGGTAACTTGAAGCAAGAAATCAAAGATGTGACATTAGAAAATGCTCCAAAGAATGCTAAATTAATATCATCTGATATCCAAAAGGATATTATAAATGCTGCTGCAACTAAAACCATCAATATGATTGTCAAAGACATCGGAGATGCTTTATTTTCCATTCTAGTTGATGAATCTAGTGACATCTCAATGAAAGAACAAATGGCAGTTGTGTTGCGCTATGTGGATAAAAAAGGGTGTGTAATTGAACGATTTGTAGGCCTTGAGCATGTCACAAGTACCATCGCTATCTCACTTAAAGCTACAATTGATAGATTGTTTTCGAGATATGGATTGAGTATAGCTAGACTTCGGGGACAAGGTTATGATGGAGCTAGAACTGTTTGAAAGCACTTATTTTGAAGGAGAATCCTTGTGCTTTTTACATTCATTGTTTTACTCATCAACTTCAATTAGCTCTTGTTGGTGTGGCAAAAAAACATGTTCAAGTTGCAAACTTCTTTTGTGTGGTAGCTAGTGTAGTGAATGTTGTTGGAGCTTCACCCAAGCGTTCTGACATTCTTCAAGAGAAACAAATCGCTCACATTTCTCAAGCATTACAAAATGGAGATGTTGCAAGTGGTCGAGGCCTAAACCAAAGTACAACTCTCAAACGTTATGGAGACACGCGTTGGGGCTCACACTATGGTACATTACTTAGCTTGTTCACTTTATTTTCATCCACAATTGAAGTCCTTGAAATTATTGTTGATGATGCATTAAATTCTGAGCAAAGATAAGAAGCAACTAATTTATTAGACAACATGCAATCGTATAGCTTTGTATTTTGTCTACATTTGATGAGAATTATATTGGGAGTTTACAATGAGTTGTCAAAAGCATTACAACGGAAAGACCAAGATATTGCAAATGTCATTGGCTTAGTTAAAGTTTGTAAGCAAAGATTGCAAGAGATGAGGGAAAATGATTGGGATTCTTTTATTGGTCAAGTGTCATCATTTTGTGAGAAACACAATATTGATGTTCCTAATATGGATGATATCTACATACCTCGAGGTAGATCACGACGCAAAACTTATGAGACTACAAATTTACATCATTACCGTGTGGATTTGTATTATTCCATTATTGATATGCAACTTCAAGAATTAAATGGCCGTTTCGACGAGGTGAATACTAAATTACTTCTTTGTATAGCATGTTTGTGTCATGATAATTTGTTTGTTGCTTTTGAGAAGCAAAAGCTACTCCAACTTGCTGGGTGTTATCCAAAAGATTTTTCTGCAATCGAGCTCATGGCACTTGATGATCAACTTCAAAATTATATTATTAATATGCGCTCGAGTATAGAATTTTCAGATTTGAAGGGGATCAGTAATCTTGCCAAAAAGATGGTCGAAATGGGAAAAGATAAAGTGTATCCCTTAGTCTATCGATTACTGACATTGTCACTAATTTTGCCTGTTGCTACGGCCACTGTTGAAAGAGTATTTTCGTCAATGCATGCATCTTGTGAAGACTAGGCTGCGTAATCGTATTGGAGATCAATGGTTGAATGACAGCTTAGTTGTTTACATTGAGAAAGATATTTATGATAATATTGATAATGAAGTCATCATGCGACGTTTTCAGAACTTGAAAACTCATCGTGGAAACCTGTAACTTTTTTATTAAGTTTAATATTTTGATAATATCTTTTGTGACATTGTGTTGTTAATTTTATTGGAACTTTGTTTGGTGCCCCCCCCCCTGAACTTCAGTCCTGGCTTCGCTACTGGGATACAAGAAGAGGGAGTGATAAGTAGTAGTGATATCTAGAGAAAACCTAAGGGTTCTTTACTAAACATGCATATGAATCTATGCATAAGCTTTATTAAATCAACCGTCTTGAGTTATTTCATTAAGCATCAATGGTGTTGGAGTTTAATGCAAACAAGAGAGGGGCTGTGCATGGACTCCAAGACTTGGCCGTTTCTCTCTTTACTTATTTATTATTTTTTCTCTTCTGTTCTCTCTCTCTCTATATAGTTTGGATATGAATATGAGGGCTTGGATTTAAGTTAAGATCTAATTTTATTAAGATGAGGGGCTTAGGTGCAAAGTTGGGATTTCATGTGAATTGTTAGGAGAAGGACTTGCATGGAAGTATTAAAGAGACTTGGGTTTTTATGCAAGAAATCTTGACTCAAGCATGAGTAAACACCATGTGTTGTAATATTGTAAATAATAAAAAAGGTAGGGGGTCTTTACTAAAGTTCTCGCATACACATGTTAATTTCTATAAAACCCAAGGGCACTTTACTAAATAACCTCATGAATTCATGCATTAAAACAACGAGTGGGATTTAATCTTGGAGAAACTTGTGGCATCCCACGGCCGAGAACAACACACAGGTTCATTGAAGAGGAAAACGGGTGACAACTGGGAAGAAAACCGCGTAAGAAGCTATGCGATCCACCATTCATCCAAGCTGTGAACTGGATCTGAGGCGGTACCGATTGGCTTTCATTTTTAAAACCATCTCTTCCCTACTGCTGCTTGTTGACGCAATCTGAGCTGTCGCGATTGACGCCGAGTGGGGGAAATGGCTGACAGTGTTTCATCACATCAAATCCCTGTGGCCTCGAACTCTTCGCGTCTTCGTCTCTTAGAATAAAATAAGGGTTAAGCCGAAGAACTCCACTGTTAGCTGTGAACTCCTTATCCAAGAACCTTTATTTTTCCTTCTAGTTGAAACAATTGTAGTGAGCTCTCTTCACAAGAGAAGTGGAGAGCAGTCGCCATCTAAACTCAAGACAACGTCGGAACCCATCACCGAAGTACCACGACTGTTGTCCATCGGTAAGCGTCTACCTCTTGTAGACCAGTTCAAGGTACTCCACATACCTACAAGGAGGGTTAGAGATAGCATAAGTGGTTAACAAGGTATTAAGTATAGTTGTGAAGAGTCTTGTTGTAGATCAATGGCTACTAAACCTCATTTAGAAGATGAGAATGATGAGAAGTTCCACTGGCATGCATGTCTGGAGTTGTGTCTAAGTGTGTGATTAATTATACTTGCTTCCCTTGATAACCATGAAGACTTAGAGATGGTTCTTTGGAAACAAGTATCAAGAAGCTTGAGATAATTGAATGATATGTGTGGGAGATCTCAGCCAACCTTAGAGACTTATTAATCATTAGATGTTTGAAGTCATGATTTTGGTTGTTAAGTCCTGGGAGTATGAAGACTGTTAGAGTTTCCTCGTCAACTTAGAATATTCGTTGAAGTTTCAAGAATGTTGGTTGGTTAACATGAGAAGCTTCAAGATATTACTAAGAGGTCATGAAGGATAAGTTGGAAGGTTAAGAAAATTCTATATAGTTGTAGAAATGACACTTGGCAGCAGGATAGTGAAGGTTGTTAGAAGCATGAAATCAAATAGCGATTTTTGTTGACTTTTCTATGGGAAGGTGCCAACTAGCATAGTTAATCATTTAATATTGTTTGTCTACCGCCTTTACCTTACCGCCTTTGTATTACCGCCATTATGTATTATAAATATGTACTCATGAAACTCATGTAATGGTAAGAGATTGATATTAATGAAAGTCTAAAATTTTCTACATTAATTCCCACTTTCTAGCTTAATTCCAACAACTAGTATCAGAGCCAGGTTCGAGTGCGGGTGTGGGCGGAGCAACAAATTGGCGTTCGTGAAGTTTGAAGAAGACATCCGAAGTGATGGCTTCAAGTTCTGGCGCAAGTATGGCGCAATCTATGGTCCCCATATTCATAGGGGAAAATTATGATGTGTGGAAGATCAAGATGCAAACGCTGCTGCTTTCGCAAGGGTTGTGGGATGTAGTTGATAAAGGCTACACCGAGCATGCTGCTGAGCATCAACCAACGGCGGAGAAAGCAAAGCAGCTGGCTGAAGATCAGATGAGAGATGCCAGAGCCCTGTTTCTTATACAGCAGGGTGTTGCAGAGAATTTGTTTCCTCGAATAATCGGTGCAACAAAGGTGAATGCAGCATGGGAAATTCTACGAGAGGAGTTCCAACGGTCTGCAAAGGTGATTGCAGTTAAACTTCAAAACTTTGAGAAGACAATTTCAGAATTTGCAAATGAAGGAGTCGGAGTAAATAAAGCAGTATTTTTCAAGAGTGATAGAGGTTGTGAATCAGATGCGGGCTTATGGCAAAGACATCTCAGACTAGAATGTAGTTGAAAAAATCTTAATCAGCTTACCTTCTTGATATGACTATATTGTACCTCCATTGAAGAATCGAAAGACTTGTCAACTATTTCGGTTCAACAACTTATGAGTTCCTTGGAGTCACATGAAGAAAGGAGGCTACAACACGGAGACAACTCAGTTGAATGCGCGTTCCAATCAAAGTTGAGCTTTAGAGCTCAAAACACTCCAAAGTTCCAAGGGACTTCTCAAAGAAAAGGCGGTCTAAAACAAGATACACGCAAACAGTCTACCCAAAAAGACAAAGAATCAGGTACGAGTAAGTCAAACCTATGGTGTGACGTTTGTAAAATGTCAAACCATAGTAGAACTAGTTGCTGGAAGAAGAAGCGGTGCATCAAATGTAACAAATTTGGACATATTGCAAGGAATTGTAGATCTCTTGACAATAATCAAGCAAATTTTTCAGAAGAAAAGAAGGAGCTAGAAAATCCTGGTAACATCTTCTATGCGTGCCATTCTGCCACAGAAGAAAAAGAAGATACGTGGTACCTGGATAGTGGTTGTACAAACCATATGACAGGTAACCATGAATTATTTCAAGATATTGACTCCTCCTATGAAACTAAGGTACGCATGGGAAATGGCTCTTTGGCTCAAGCAAAAGGTAAGGCCAGTATTGTTGTCCAAACTAAGTTGGGGTTGAAATTTATTCGTGATGTCTTATTGGTGCCTGATTTGAAGCAAAATTTGTTAAGTGTCAGGTAGTTAGTTCAAAATGGATATGCTGTCCATTTTGAAGATGGAGGTTGCAAAGTATTTGACAAAAGAAATAGAAGACAAGTACTTGCAATAGTCCAGATGGAACCATCAAAGGATTTTCCTCTACAACTCAGGTATATCCCACATCTGGCCTTTCGCAGTGAAGAAGCTGATGGTGCTGGTTTATGGCACAAAAGGTTCGACCACCTAAATTATGGAGCCTTGAAGGTTCTAGAGGACAATGGCATGGTTCGAGGGCTACCGCAAATCAACTTAAAAACCAACACTTGTGAAGGATGCATCTTCGGCAAGCAACATCGTGCATCTTTTCCTAAAAACAGAGCTTGGCTCGCACGTGCACCTTCGGAACTTGTTCACACTGATATTTGTGGGAAGATGCAAACATCGTCTGAAGGCCAAAACTGGTATTTTCTAATCCTTGTTGATGATTTTACAAGAATGACTTGGGCGTATTTCTTAAAAGAAAAATCAGAGGCCTTTGAGGTGTTTAGAAAATTCAAAGCTATGGTCGAAAATCAAAGTGACCGCAAAATCAAGGTGCTAAGAAGCGAATTCACTTCAAAGAATTTTCTCTTGTTTTGTGAAGAACATGGTATTCGAAGATAGTTGACGACAGCATATTCTCCTCAACAAAATGGCGTGGCTGAAAGGAAGAATCTGACAATTGTTGAGATGGCAAGAGCTATGCTTAAGGAAAAAGGTATGCCTAATAATTTTTGGGCAGAAGCTGTTAACACTGCAGTTTATATTCTTAATAGAAGCCCAACAAAAGCCGTTCCAAATCGAACACCTATTGAAGCATGGAATGGTGCCAAGCCAGACATCAGTCATGTGAAGGTGTGTTTGGTAGTGTGTGTTATGCACACATACCAGAAGAAAAGAGATCCAAGTTTGATGAAAAAGGTGAGCGCTACATATTTATGGGTTATGTAGATGGCACAAAAGCATACAGGGTATAACCTAGAGAAGAAGAAGCTGATAATCAGCAGAGATGTCGTGTTTGATGAAAAGACTTCCTGGAACTAGGAAGAAAAGAAGGTGCAGGAGAGCCAATCTACGTCAACCATTATTTCTCTAGGTCAACCTTCAATTCCATTAATTGAAGACCAACATGAGTGACCAAGTTCATGTTCCAGCCCAAGTGCAAGTCCTGGTATAAGTGCAACAACAAGAGAAGAGCCAATTACACCAGAATCAGCTCCATGGCGGTAAGAAGACTAGCAGAAATTTATGAATCTTGTAATATCTCACTTGTTGAACCGCAGAGCTTTGAAGAAGCACAACAAGAAGAAAACTGGATAAAAGCAATGGAGAATGAGATCTACATGATAGAGAAAAACAAGACATGGGAGCTGGTAGATAGACCTCAATATCGTGAAATTATTGGAGTAAAATGGGTTTATAAATAAAATTAAATCTAGATGGCAAGGTTCAAAAGTACAAGGCAAGACTCGTGGCGAAAGGATTCAAGCAAAAATCAGGAATCGACTACTACGAGACATATGCTCCAGTTGCAAGATTGGAAACTATCAGAACTATTATTGTTCTAGCTGCTCAAAAGAGATGACAGATATATCAGCTTGATGTCAAGTCAGCTTTCTTAAATGGTGATCTAGAAGAAAATATATATGTAGAGCAGCCAGAGGGTTTGTTATTCAAGGGGGAGAAAACAAAGTTTATAAGTTGAAGAAGACTCTCTATGGTCTCAAACAAGCACCAAGAGCATGGTATAGTCAGATTGACAAGTATTTCATCCATCAAGGTTTTAAGAAGAGCAAAAACGAGCCGATGTTATACACCAAGAAAAAAGGTACCGATATTTTAATTGTCTCATTATATGTTGATGACCTGATTTACACATGTAATAATGAGGCAATGGTCCAAGAATTTAAGGAAGATATGATGAAGAAATATGAGATGAGTGATCTGGGCTTACTGCATTATTTTCTTGGTATAAAAGTATGCCAAAATAATAACAGCTTTATATCACAGAAAAAGTATGCAGAAAGCATTTTAAAGAAATTCAAGATGCAGGGTTGCAAAGCAGTGTCAACCCCTTGATGCCAAATGAAAAGTTGAAACTTGAAGATGGTACAAAGAAGGTTGATCCAACAACCTATCGAAGTCTCGTTGGAAGATTGCTTTATTTGACGGCAACAAGACCTGACATCATGTTTGCTGCTAGCTTATTATCAAGATATATGACCAGTCCAAGTTATTTATGTCTATCAGCAGCAAAATGAGTCTTGAAATATATCAAAGGTACAAAGGACTACGACATATGGCATAAGCCAGTTAAAAGTTCCAAGTTGATTGGCTTCACAAATAGTGATTGGGCTGGGTGTTTAGATGACATGAAGAGTACATCAGGATATGCTTTTTCACTTGGATCATGTCTCTATTCGTGGTCTACCAAAAAGCAAAATATTGTGGCTCTATCATCAGTTGAAGCTGAATATGTTTCTGCAAGTAGAGCTATAGCTCAAGCTGCCTGGCTTAGGAGAATTTTAGAAGATATTGGAGAAAAACAAGAAGAACCGACTACATTATATTGTGACAACAAGTCGGTGATTGCTATTAGTGACAATCTGGTCAATCATGATAGAACTAAACATATTACCATCAAATACCATTTTGTTCGAGAAGCGATAGAATGTCGAGAAGTACAATTAAAATTTTGTAGGACTGAAGAGCAATCGGAAAATATTTTTACAAAACCATTAGCAAAAGAAAAATTTATTCGACACAGAGATCTGATCGGCTTATCAAAACTAAGTTGATACTGAAGAGGGAGAATGTTAGAGTTTCCGCATCAACATAGAATATTCATTGAAGTTTCAAGAATGTTGGCTGATTAACATGAGAAGCTTCAAGATATTACTAAGAGGTCATGAAGGATAAGTTGGAAGGTTAAGAAAATTCTATATAGTTGTAGAAATGACACTTGGCAGCAGGATAGTGAAGGTTGTTAGAAGCTTGAAATCAAATAGCCATTTTTGTTGACTTTTCTATAAGAAGGTGCCAGCTAGCATAGTTAATCATTTAATATTGTTTGTCTACCACCTTTACCTTACAGCCTTTGTATTACCGCCATTATGTATTATAAACATGTACTCATGAAACTCATGTAATGGTAAGAGATTGATATTAATGAAAGTCTAAAATCTTCTACACTAATTCCCACTTTCTAGCTTAATTCCAACAAAGACTAAAGTAACCTATCATTTGTTGAGATAAGTGAGGAAACAACTCTTGATTTCTAGGTTTCTATGTTGTACTGTCTTTCAGCTTATGAACGTCCACCTATGATACAAGAGTTTGCACGGGCATTGATGGGATCATAAGTATTAAGATATAACCCTATGTATATATGCATGCATGTAAATAAGAATTTCTGGTTTTAATGCATCAGAAAGCTATGGTGAGTTATTTAAACTCAGAGTTGGATGTGAGTTAGACTAATAACTCAACAAAGAAAAAAAAAAGCCATGTATATGGAAAGGTGGATGAGTAGTGTTATACTTATTGTGATTTACTGAAAAGATAAATAAGTGTAGTAAATAAAAGAAAGGTAATATAACTTATATTAAGTGAGTCCATTACTATGTAACCGGCCCGGCCCATGTAGTAACACTGTTAAGTATGTCTCGGTAATGGTGACTCTACTGATCATATATCGACGAGGGGCATAGAGTTACGTCAAGAGGGACTAGTGACTGAACCTGGACACTTTTTGACCAAAGTAAGTGCCCTTGCCTAGAATCCTTTATCTTTGGATGTCTTACATTTTTGATTTCTTGATTCTTTGGCATATACATACATCTCTGTTGAGTTGGATGATTATTTCATGTTATATGAATCCATATCTATGTATGCATGTTTGTTGTTTGTGTGATTCTTTCCACTTGATGCGTACTATTCTTATGGATTCTTCTGCTCGGTGCAGTGGAGCGTGTGGCTCCTATTTGGCATTCAGGGCCGGTGGACACACTGTTCGTGCTTTTCTGTCAAGGGGACGATACTCTGGCTACCTTGTATACCTGTCAGTGGGACGATACGCTGGCTGTGTATGTACATGTATGTGAGAGTAGTGCTACGAACTGAGGATCGTTATCTGCTTAGGTTGATGGCTGCCTGGGGGATGGTTTGCAAGTTTCGTTTGAGTTTCTTGTCATGAGATGACATGATTGTAGTTAGGGAGTCCCTACCGTTGGATAGCCTTCATTGGGGTAGGTCTGAGACTCCAGGTGGTATGGCCGGTGGGGTTTGTGCTTCCCACGCCGGGTTTGATTGTCATGTTATTGACTTGCTTATACAATTGCTTATCTTACACTGAGTTTGACATGACTTCATTGCATTCCTTGCGGGATACTTACTAAGATTTCCTTTTGAAAGCTCATGCACTTGTTAACTTCCTTTTTCAGATCCCGAGGAGTTTGACACCGGCCGTAGGAGCGCCACGTGAGACCTACAAGGATTTGCAGAGATTTACTGAGGTCGGTCACCTCTGAACGGCTTGTGTGTAAGAACATATTATTCTAGGTTCCCGTGTAGGAGCTAGTTGTGTTATGATTGTATGGTCTTCGGACTCGTAGATTGTATTTGTATTTCCGTTGTGTACTCATGTATTAGACATGCTTAATTTTTATCACATATTTCCGCTGTGTGTGTGATTTATGTATTATCTAAGATCGAGGCTTCGCCAGCAGGCCCGGCCCCTCGCTCGCATACACGGCACTGGTTCATATGCGTCTGCAGAGGTCCCTGGGGATTTCGAGGTCGAGGCGTGACAAAATTAATAGTGAACTTGATGAACTTGTTTATAACTTGGTTTTGTTTTGAGACTTAGGTTGTAAAAATAGTTGTCAAGGATCATGTTTTTTTTTTCCAAATTAACCGGTTCTGTTTGTTTCAAAAGTTCATCCAGTTGTATGTTATATATTGTTATAGGTTGTAAAAATCATGTTTATAAATATTCACAGGTATGTTTATTAAAATCATGTATATAGGGTTATATAAGTCATTCTTTGAAAAATTAATATATTGGTGATACATAATTTTAAATAACTTAAAATCCATAAAAAAATATAAAAAACAAGTTATAAGGGTATATTAGCAAACCCATAATGGTCATTTATTGTTTTAAATAATTTATGTTAAAAAAAATTAGAGGGGTATATTAACAAACTCATTTTAGTAATTTGCTCTTATTTCAAATAATTCATGTGAAAAAAAATTAGAGGGGTATATAAGCAAACCCGTTTTAGTAATCTGTCATTATTCCATCTATTGGTTTAACATCGTTGAGGTCCAGTTAACCACAGGGCATATAAGTAATTATAGTTGTTTTGTGGGGTATAGAAGCAATTATCACTTTTTTGTAGGATAGATAAACAATTTCCACTTTCAGGGGTATGCAAGCAAAAAAAACCTTTATAATATTTTATTAGAATAATTGGTGATTAATCAGTTGGAAAGGTAATTAGGGTTAAGTTAGAATATAGTGTTTATTGAGAATCGGTTTTGCAAAACATGACTCAATAACTACACTATTAAGATTAAAAAATAAATAGTTGTATTAGATTACTCATGAATGATGCGTAAATATTTGGATCGCCACCCTATGTTAGTGTCAATAAAAACAAACCAGTCATACAATGACAATAGTAGATACAAGTTTATGATAATATTCTAAAAAAATTAAAGCAAACACCAAACAATAGAGACACCAATGTTTACATGCTTCACCCATTAGAGGCTATGTCCACGAGAAAAGTCGACAATCAATGATCCACTATTAAGATGAAAAATTACAATAAGAGAATGAGTTAATGCCTTTTTTGCACAATAACATGCGCACATTATCAACCTCTCATACTCCAAGCAAGACAACCAAACTACAACTCCTTGAAGAGGATTAAATCTTGAAAAACAATGAAAACCCTTTCATCACTCTTATTCAGAATATTTTCTACACCAAAAAATACCACTTTCATAAATACCTTGGTACAAATTTATACCAAAATTATAATTTTTGGAGTATTTGAAAAAGTTGGGGGTCAGGGACTCAGGGCAGATGGTGGCTTTAAAGTATGTAATTATGACATGTTTTAGGGGCCAAAATGTAAAATAAATAGATGTCTAGAGGGTCGCGGTTTCCTTTGGAATACCGGGTCGGACTCTTTTGTCGTACCCGATATCCACATTTGGTCTCTCGGAACCGAGTTAACGGATCTTGAATCCCCACCACCCGATCTCCCTTTGCCGGCTGTCTCTTTATAATCAATCACCTTGCCAACTCCCCCTTTTCAAAACCCTAACCCTAACCCTAATCCTAACTTCTCCAAGTTCGCAGGAATTCAACGATCCTCTGCTCTCAATCTTTCTCCTCATGATGCTCGGATCAAGTAAGTTCGATTTCTCTTTGCTCGTGTTATAACCATCATCATGTGTGATTTCTGACCATTTTTCGTTGCAAATTAACCCTATTTACTGTATATATTTGTTAGTTTCCAATTCATGATTCATCTGTAAGTTATGGTTAATTTTAATTGACAAGTACCTAATTTTTCCGATTATTGCTTCTCTTTCGTAATCTTTTTGACTTATATATATCTATATATATATATATGATCTGTTTGGCGAGATTCGCTTTTTGATTGATTTAATGCACTTCTGTGGTTTTTTTTTCTATATGTTTTACTTATTTAGTTTTTCTCTTGGTTTAGGTAATTGTTTCTTTTTTGCTTCATTGAAATTCTTGATATGTTTGCCTCTGGAAATGCTATTAATGATGCCATGAATTTGAGGTTTCATATGAAGCTGACTTTAATTGGTTTGTTTCATATATTATCATGCTAAACTTGAGAATAAATTTCTTGCAGAGCTTTTACTTTGACTATCTAAAAGATAAAAGGTCAATTCTAGCTGTCTAATATGGTTTTTCCCTTTATCATTCAGGTTGGTAGATAAGTATCTTCCTGCTTTTTATACCGGGTTCTTGGAGTGTCATATATGGGCGCTCCCAAGCAGAAATGGACATCGGGGGAAGAGTCTGCACTTAAAGCTGGTGTAGTCAAGCATGGGGCTGGCAAATGGCGTACAATATTGAAAGACCCGGAGTTTAGCAGCGTCTTGTGTTTGCGGTCCAATGTTGACCTCAAGGTATATGCTCCTGGAGCTTGATTCATCAAAAAATCAAAATGCTTGTGTGTTATGGTAGTCTGGTATTCAATTTTTATTATTAGACTAACATAAGAAGCAATCACTAAGGGTGTGTTTAGATTGAGAGAAAATTGAGGGAAGGAAAAGAAAGCAAGTGACAAAGTTGTTTTCTTGTGTTTGATTAAATGAATAAAATAAGTTGCACAAGCAAAAGGAAGAAAATGCAATGCTATTGTTTTTGTCTTTGCAACCATCATTTTTTTAGCGTTTTCTTTCTCCTGCCTCTATTTTCCATCAATCTGAACACAAGTGTAGTATATCATAGGTGGAAACAATATGTTGTGATTGCTGATCTTTGATGCATGATAGCCTCTTTTATATGCCATTGCATTTGGTGCTACCTTTGGGTAAATGTAGACATATTGAGATTCAAAATCTTTCCTGTGAGTTGTTTGCTTTTGGCATTTATAGGATAAATGGAGAAACATGAGTGTTGTTGCAAATGGATGGGGATCTAGAGAGAAAGCCAGGATTGCCTTCAAAAAAAGTCAGCACGCTCTAAAGCATGATGACAATCCAATGGATCTTGCTACAGGAGAAGAGGATTTTGATGATGAAGTCAATGCCAAGCTTCTTGCAAACTCCCCAGAAAGGGTGCAGGTCAAAGGTTCCCAGAAATCATCCTTCAAGTGAGTGTTCTATTTTTATGTGTGTTTCATTTTCTCCAATATCATCCTTTATGGATTGCACTATATTTTGTATATAGGCTTGAAAGTCTCATATTCGAAGCTATAACCATTTTGAAGGAGCCTACAGGATCTAACAAGAAAGCGATTGCCACATATATTGAGGTCTGTATTGCCCCGGTTTTGCATAGCTATGCTTAGGTACCAAGTTTGTAACAAGGATTTTTTTTTTCTTTTTGTTTTTGGTCTGTATAATTGATTTGGGTTCACAACATCTTTGATTCTCGATTACTTGCTCTGGTCTATGTGAAAGTTGGTCTCTAATATTTTGCATCAGTACTCAGTAGGACTAAGACTGTTTTTATTTAAAATGTATGTTCAGATCACTCTGTGCATATGATGAAGTACTGAATTATGCATCAAATTTCTGTTTCAACTTTCATTTAGTAATATGCAGTCAAAATTAACCCAATCCAACTTCTAAATTTTGTCCTCTCCTTAAGGAATCAATGGAAATGCAACTCCTTTTTTCATCTTATTTTCATTTCAATTTAGATTTTGGGAAAAACTTGCTTAATAGGTTTGGCATTTATAAGGGAAAATTTTGGGAAGATTTTGAATAAATAAAAGACATTAAAGAGATAATAACTCTGAGGTAATTCAGAAGTATGTCAGTCACTAAATTATAGTTGATGAATGTTTGGTCGCTCAAGGTATATTGTGTTTTAAAGTATGGAATAGTTTGTGCTGAGAAGTTCAAAACTAAGTGGTGGCTCTTTAAATTTTTCAGAGACCTTGTGGTTATCAAATAGTTCATGATAGAGTCATCATATGTTTAGATTACAATTGTATGACACTTAAGAACCTGGATGAGGTAGTGCTGTGAATTGTAGCATTGAAAAGTATTATGCCTCGCTGACACGAGTACATGTGCTCTATATAAGTATGTTCTTTTGGTTGCATTTCATGTGTGTGGCGTTGATCAGTGTGATAATCTGTAATGATGTTTGTGCTTGGTTGGTGTTGTTTTTATGTGGTTTGACATACATATAAAATTGGTTTGGGTGTAGATGGATTTTTTTACTGTATAATTTATATTTGTTTATATGCCAATTGTACTCGTGTTTCTATCTTTTACATCTATTGGGATTATATTCCTTTTAATTATCTCAATTTGGATTCTTGTAGGATCAACATTACCCTCCTCCTCCAGATTTGAAGAGGAGGTTGTCTGCAAAACTTAAGGCTTTGACTGCATGCAGGAAGTTGGTTAAGGTAAGCACGTTTTACATTCAGCTTGTGAATCATGCAAATTTTTCAAGATTTATCAATTCATCTAAATTAAGCTATAAGCTAGCAGAATTAGGTGCTAAACTATGAAAATACCTTCTGAAAAGTAACTTTTACGGACAGATGACTAAAGGTAATGATTTGGTTTGGTCTGAATTGTTAAATTAGACTTTTTTTTTTTCAAAGACAAAATAGATTATGATACTTCTGTGGTTACAATTTCAGACTTAGGATGATCACATCAACCTTCAAGTTGTTCAACTTGGGCATAGGCAATAATTGAACAGCAAGAAATTTAGATTTGCATCATTTAAATAAAAGGCATGTTGTACTAATTCCAGCCTGATCATTGCAACTCCTGAACAATTTCTGCTAGTATAGAATTTGACATATTGGTTAATAAACAATAATGGAACACTGATGGGGTACTGAACATTTGCATTAATACAAGAGATTAAGTTCAACATAAGACTGGACAACATGCCTACTAATCCATTCTATTTAGGAGAAACAAAATTGGTTTCTTTTCTGGTGTCTTTCTTTTTTATCATATTATACATCTTTTCAAAACCATTGACATTTTCTTTACAGGTAAAGCGCAAGTATAGAATAGCACCCGATCCAGCCTTTTCGAAGGAGAAGCTCTGAGGGTAGACAGAGAGGGCCTTGCATAGCTGAAAGGGATGATTTCAAACCTCTATTGAAATCTCAAATTGATGCTGAATTGGCAAGAATAAGAAATATGACTGCAGAGGAGGCAGCAGCAGCTGCAGCTCAAGCAGTTGCTGAAGCTGAGGCTGCCATGACAGAAGCCGAGGAAGCGGCAAAGGAGGCAGAAGCTGCAGAAGCTGATGCACAGGAAGCACAGGCTTTTGCTGAGGCAGCAATGCGCACTCTCAAAAACAGAAGTGCAGCTAGGCTGGTAAGTGTGCTCACTTAGAGTTCATCTTTAATCTTTGTACGAGTTTGTTTGTGCTTTTGGTCCAATATAAAAGCCAAGGCTCCTTAGTTACTTTTCGGAGCATTGGGCTGTGTAACCTCTTCTCTTCTGGGCCATTCCGTTCAACTTTTCAGATAGGTAAATCTCTCTTGCATGAAGCCACCCATTGAATATCATACAGGCACCCTGTGAGTGAGCCAGTTTTTAACTTTTTAACATGTTGCTATATATGTCAACTATTGTATGGCACCAACTTTCACTAGGAAAGTTGGCTATCACACTCCCCCTTCGATTCATGTTTGAACCATATTTCTACCAAAATAAAAAGTGTTTTGTCCATGTATTCTCCGAGGAAAGTATTCCTTTTCTCCGAGGGAAAATTTGACCTGCCTGTTGATTTTTCTCTGAGGTAAATCAACTGCTTACTTTTTAAAAAAAAATTTGACCGTCGCTGATGCTATCTTCTGCAAATATTCTCCGAGGAAAGTATTCCTTTCCAAACATATTTTAATTTTTTTTTGAAGGCCTGACTGTTGCAAGAGTTGATTTTTTTTTTTATTCTTTTTTTGGTATTTCAAAACATTCTATACCAAGCTGTAGAAGTTATTTTCTCTGTATAATTTCTGGAACTAATCAATATCTTCATCTGTCATGCCCGCAGACACTTCGAGTTTGACCAGCTCATCAGTCATTGTTCAGACTTTGCTTCCAGACTCAGTAAAGCACTTTTTCTGCAATGCAGTTGTAGATATGACTGGGTTTTGTATAGATTGTGTACTGCATGACTAGTCATCTGTTTTGTTACCTGGCTTGTTTACTGCTCAGGTACCATTAGCTCCTTTCATCCTGTATAGAATATATACCATGCAGTAATTTCTTGTAAGGGACTGTGAAATACAAGTTGAGGTGCTCTGGTAATCAAAATAAGTGTTTTGTGACAAAAAGATAATAAATTGTGTTCCTGCTTCAATTGAACCTGACTGTCTTATTTTTCTTCTTATATGTATATATTTTGAATTGATTTGACCTTGGGATTCAAATTCATGGCATTGTCTGAAGAATTAGTAGCCTGTAATTTATTCTTGATCTTCCTAGTTATATGAAGCTCTTCTCAGGGAAGGTTGTGTTTCAATCAATTCAATGGGAGTGAGAATGCAATTAAATGACACACTGCCAATTGCTATCAAAGGCAATCGGAAAGTGGGTCAACATTTTTGTATATGCAGTTGCTGTGCTGTAACCTGCATTAACAGCTACAGTTGAATTTAGCTATTGATGGAGAACATGGATGTTCAGTCCTGTAAATCACTGGGCTCTATATGAATAGGTGTGTTCATAGCTTCATATTGAGTAATCTCTACTTGTGATTGATTAAACTTATTTCCTAATCTTGATGCTTTTATATCCAAAAATTTCCATTCTGGATGTTCAGAAGTAAGAACAAGAGATGATCTTAAAATACATTTCCTATAACTTGCAAATCCTAAGCAGGTACTTCACAAAATAATCACAAGAATCAAACATACAAGTATATAACAGTGCTGCAGATCAAACAGGAATAACTGTTACTATGGCAAACATTGGCAGGCATTACTTGAGATTGTTCTTTTTCTTCAGCAAGCCTCCGAATTTGCCCAGCAATGCCTTCTTCTTCTTCTTCTGCTCCAGTTGCTTGGCTGGTGACACTGAACCATTCTCGGTATTCTCCGCCGATGAGCCATTTGTCTGGTCAAAGCTACCGCCGTCCATCTTATAGTCTAACTCATCGTCGATGGACTCTGCTTCGAGTTCTCTGTCTGATGACAATTCCACAACTTTCTCCACATGCTCCTTTTCCTCATCATCACTATCACGAACTGCATTATCCTCGGACTCCCTTCTTTCTGCCTTGGGTAGCATTGCAGAAAGCTCTCTGATCTTCAGGAGATTGGTAGCTTCACGGAGGCGGAGATCATCGTTCTCCTTGGTGATACTCTGCAGCTGACCCTCCTTGTCCAATAACCTTTCCTTCAGTGCCAAACTCTCAGCTTTCAAATCCTCCATGGCTTCATTAGCAATCACTGCATCAGATTCAGCTTGTCTCAGCTTGTTCAGCATTAGAGCTCCATCCTCCTTTGCTTCCTGAGCTTCATGTTCTACTCCTTTGAGCGAACCAACGGCCTTCACCATATCTGATTTCAATGTGTTGATCTCTTCTTCGGAATTCTTCACCGCACTCATAAGATCAAGCTGTTTCGCATCCCATTCAGACTTGGAGTTCTTGGTCTCCATGTCAGACCTGTCGATGGCTTTCTTCAGGCAAACAATTTCGTATTTCGCTTCATCGAGCATGAGCTGGTAAGCCTCCTTAGTGTTCTCCAGTGTAGACTCCAGCTCCACAACCAGAGCACGGACATTTTCGACCTCGGTTTGCTTCATCAGAAGCCTTTCTTGCAGGTCTCTGCCTTCTGTAGATGCCTCATGCAATGCTGAAGCTAGACCATCCATTGCCTTCTTATGCTTCTCTACCTCTTCACGTGCAATCTCAATCTCATGAAGAAGCCTGTCCCTCTCTTCCGAGACACTTCTCGGCTCAATCCGCAGCTTTCTGCCCGCCTAGTGCCTGCCTTTTCTCCTCCTCTACTATTTGAAACTCCTCGGATTTCAGAACCTGAATGGTGTGCTCCATCTCTAATGCTTCTCTCCGCCAAGCATCATCAAGAAGCCATCAGAGTCCTCAATTTCAGCTTTGTGCCTTGCCAATTCAGTCTGCAGCAACTCTACTCTTCCTTGGAGAGCAACAATCTCAGACAAAGCTTCTTGCAGTGAAGCATTGGCCTCCCTCAACTTGTCTTGTTAGCAATGCCTGAGACTCTAATGAAGATTGCTCGGATTGACAGGTCTCCTCAACTCTAACTTGCAACATCTCTGCCTTCTTCTTCCATTCATCAGCTAAATCACTTGCATTGAATTCAGCCCTTTTTGCATCAGAGACCTTGATTTGGAGCTCTTCTATCAGTGCTTCCATGTCCATGACCTTGCGCTCAAACACCTTTGCTCTCTCGAGTTCATGTTTCAGAGAAACAACCTCAGAGTCTAGTTCCTTCACCATCTTTGCAGTTTCTTCATTCACACTCTCTAGCTTGGAATCAAGCAAGGCTTTCAAGGAAAGTGACCTCCTCCGCTAGGGACTACGGGCCTTCTCCTCATTAGCCTTGGCAATCTTATTAGCACCGTCAGCTTGGCTCAGTGCGGCGTTCTTCACCTCTGAGGCCATTACTAGTTCATGCCTCACCTTCCGCAGCTCCATCTCCAATGCTGCCTCCTTCTTTGCAGATATAATGCTAGATTGTTCAAGCTCATTGGCACGGGACTTCTCGATCTCTAGCCTCTCCTCGGCCTTCTTCTGAGCAGATAAAGCCCCAGTGAGCTTCTCATTGGCCTCATCGGCGAGTCTCTTCACAGTCTTCAATCCTTCAAGAGCCTGAGCCTTCTCAATCTCTACCAAATCCAAACGCTCATTAGCTTTCTTTAGCTCTTGTTGAGCCACACCAAGCTGTGCCAGGAGCTCTGAGGATGATCCTTTCGCTGTTCGCTGCTGAGGTTTCTATGATCCATAAAACAAAAACAACAGATACATTATCAGCCTCTACAGATAGATTTTCATCAATCAAACAAAGAATTGCACAAATCTCTTACATCAGGGGTGGCACTACTTCTTGAGGTTCTGCGTTGTTCAACGGTGTGCTTAGCATCAATAGACGGTGGCAGCCGGTCGACGGAATTCCTTCTTTGAAGGGTTGAAGGTGAATTGGAGTCTGTTTTAGTTGATCCTGACCTGGCAATTTTATTAACTCTAGATGCTGCTGTCGCAGGCATGTTCTTGTTGCTTGAAATTTCAGACAATCCAGATCTGTTATTCCAAAACAGCACAAAAGAAATCTCAGAAACAACATCCATGTATGTAACCAGATCTCTCTCAAATTGAATCACAAATCTCAGTAAATATATATGATTCATCATTTCAGAAATAATTAAGCTCTAAATAAAACAACACAAGAGAAGAGGAAAGAAGACATATGCCATACTCTCTATAAAACAACAAACACATTCAACAACAAGCAGCAAGCAGATTCAGAACAAGAAAACAATGAAAAGCCTCAGCAATTAGGAATAGTCAGAGTCTCTTGAGAACAAGCATATGAACATGAAGAACCAAGAACAAAGAAAAAACACTTACTTGGATTTGGAAGCAAGCATTGTGGCCTACGAAGAAGAACAATGGAGGGAGAGAGAGAGAGAAGAAGAGGAGACAAAAGTGGGAATGGAAAAACTAAAGTAGGGGAAATAGGGAAAGAGAAGAGAGAAGAGTAGGACAAAGGGAGCAATGTAAGGTTTTTATGTGAGTGGCTGTGGCTAAGTCCCACAAACCTCCATGATCTCCAGTCCACCATGACCTCCTCATTACCAGGGATAGTCTTTTAGTAGTTTCTCACTGTTACACTAATTTATCTCACTCTAAACAGACAGACTTGAGAACAGGGTGAAACCAAAGAAAGTTGAAACAAAAATAAAAAAAGAGGGAATAACACTACTTTCATGTGATTGATTGGTGGAAAGCAAAGGAGTTCATTTTTTCTTGATTTCTTTCCTTTTTTAAAAAAAATTTCTTATAAATTTTGTTGGAGAGAGAGAGAATAAGATGCTATATATGTGGAGCCCACAATCTCCATACAACTGAGTGGGACTTAGGCTGGCAGGAACCCCATGACACGTACTCACTAGTATTAATTAACTACTTTTACTTCATTTATCATTGTACTTAGTAGATATTTTCTTAAAATTTCAAAAATTTAGTTACAAACTTATCATAGAGAATTTGTATAAGAGAGATCAGCTACATTTAGATTAACATTAGAGCAATTTGGTTAAAAAAAAAAAGCAAAAGTTATATTAATTGGCGTATTAAATAAAAGGTCAAAAGGAAAAGCAGGTGACAATATTATTAATATTGGCGGAAAGCGACGAGATACCAACAATTTATTTGAAGATGACTTTTTATATATATATATATTTTTCTCATAGATTGTTTGTTTCTTCTAAACCAGGAGTTTGTCGGCGCTTATTATTTCATTGGTCATGCTTGGAATGACCAGTATTATAAATAAACATTCTGTAAATATTACACTTATAATATTCTTAAACACATGTTCATTATTCAAGAAAATAATTATAAAAAATGTATAAATGCTAAGAATAATGAATGAGGCTTGTTGTGATGGTCACTGCTGGTGGTTATTTATATAAGTACCAAACAGACCATTCATAAGTTTAGCGTCGGTGGTGGTTAGATGGGATGTCAACTTCTATTAGTGGTAGGCAACCCAAGGATGATCAACAGGTTTTACTTTTGCCATCCAGTAAAATATCAAATAAATAAATAAATAAATAAATAAATAAATCATCAAAATAGATAAGACAACCATTTATTAAATCTTATACTAAGTTTATGTTAAGGTAAAAATAAAAAAACCAGTTGTCTCCATGTTGCTCTATCAAAAATAAAATCCGGCTCAATATCTAATTTATGTAAATTTTTAGACACTATTGTCTCTATTTTTTTTTACTTTCTATTACTAAACTATCACATTTTCGAATCGAGCAAAGAATAACTCATACAAAAATAATTAAGTTTTAGCAACCTTGAATAAAATAAATAGATAAAAAATCAAACATGAAAAGTAATTATAAGATGAAAATTGGTAGAAATAATAAGCAAAGAGGAATGCCAGAAGATGAGAGACATGAGAGGAAGGCCAGTAGAGAGACAGGCAGCACATGGAAATATGGAATGCAATCACAGAAGGAACTTGAAAGGCCTATCATTGAGAGTGAGTACCTGCCAGATAATGCATATTCATCAATGATCTGGAGGGGCTGCTATAAGTCCAGCTTCCAGCTTTCAATAGATCAATATCTTTTGAAGGAGGGCCCCACTTCTATTCTGGAATGGAAGGCAGATTTCAAAATCAAGCATTACTTCTTTTTTTTTTTTTGTCTATCAAGCCAGCACAAATGTTGACCATCTCCTGATGTGCCGTGCCCTAATAACAAGTTGGCAGCTTTTGGAGGACATACATCAAGTTGTTTATATTACACCACTTCCAATTATTACAAACATATATATATATACATCAACACAGTCAGCAAAACAAAAATCATCTTGAAGCAGACTATGGTTCTTACCAGCCCTGATGGTGGTGCAGAGACATGAAATATAAAAACTTGAAGTTTTATTAAAACATCTATTGCAATAAATACAGGAACCAAGAGACAAATGAAATATAAAATCATGTAGGAACAAAGTCTAATAATATAGGAGAATGACAGCCTTGGAAAGGACAAAATTAAGGAACAGCAGGATACATTCAACTCAACAGGTGAACACAATGGAAAACACTGGTTATCAGAAAGAAAAATAAACAGAAATCAGGCATTCATAAATAGTATGATGATGATGACTACTAACAACCAAGAAGATGCGACCACATTCCAAACTAAAAGTATATTGACCTTCATTGAGCACAATACAACCAGTAAAAACTAAAAACCCTCAAGAATAGGAACTGAAATCCATCTCCGATGCATACAATATCAGAAACAAATAATAAGATTCACAGGCAGTCACAAAGCCAGACCCAGACACATGTTGATACACTCAAACCTCAATAAGGAAAAATCGGTTCCCCCTTGTGTGATGCAAGGCTATGGTGCCATATGATATCATTTCACTTGGTGACCAAAACAACATAGTCAGTTTGGTTCATGCAAATATATCCACGACTCATTTCAAACTCAAGATAACGCATCCAACTAACCACGGAAACATTAAAAAAAAATCTTAACATTTCTTGTAAAACTTGAACATAAGCATATCAACCAAAATTCTCCCAAGAACCTGATTTAGATAACCTATCATGAAAGCCCAAAATAAAAATAAAAATAAAAAATAAAAAAGTATCTGATACAATGCTAAATTCTAAAGGCAAACTATGTCTGAAAGATTAAGAAATGAACAACACTGAAAAACCATCATTCAGGTATATACAGCATGACGTTGATACAAACCTTCAAATGGTATTGCATGGATGATGGCAGAAACTTACTAAAATCCAGGGTAAATTTGGCCTTGTCTCATCCAGATGGACCAGCTATTGACCACAATTCAAAATGCACTCCACAAAGAATAAAAGCATAATTTGAGAACACAACAACATGGCCTACCTCCCATGATTGTTCCATGACAAATGCATTGCGCTTATGCAAAGTACAAAAAATATTGACTCAGAGGAGATGCAATATTAACCAATTGATTGGTGTAGAACTTGATAGGTCAGAACCCAGGAGATATCTTAGTGCAGATCACAAGTGAACTAAAGTTGCAAATAACATCAACGAGAAGTACTTAAATCCAAGGTATCACCATGTATCGCCATGAACTCCTTTAGTATCGCCTTGAACTCCTTTAGTATCTAATGAATGAATGTGGTTTATCAACTTTTTTCAAAAAAATAAAAAATACATATTTCTAAGCTTTCTACTATAATGAGTACGAATTTTAATTTTATCTGCAACATCCACTTGAGGCAAAGATGAAACAACCAATTATCCTAGCTTAAAATAATTAGACCACAAATATTTCCCTAAATCTCCTGAATAATCTTAATTGGAGAACAAGTCATGGAATTGCCTGTTAACATCATCCACGGATCATAACGTTTTCAGTAACATGTAGGCAGGGTATATGTGCAAAGATGGTGATAGCCATATTGGTGAGAAGGAGGGCTTCTGTTATGTGGGCTATGGTGCCTACAAATGTTATCACCCTAACGCAGCTATGAGCACCATCATTGCATATGTCACCTTCTCTAACAAACCTGAGTAAATAGATTCTGAGCCCCTATGATTCAATTGATCTTAGGCCTTGTTTGGATTGGTTTTTTTTTGCCCCAGAAGCGCTTCCAGAGTAAGTTAAGCACTTCTAGGACAAAATATTATGTTTGGATGGGCTTTTACAAAAAAGCAGAAGTTGTTAAAAAAAAAGAGCTGAAAAACAACTTTTTTTCAAAAGCTAGTGATTTGTAGCTTCTGAAAAAAGCTGTTCTGTAGAAGCTGTTTTAGAAAGTGTCAATTACCAAAACACCCCTCTCAAACCTTTTCAAGGCTATTTTGAAAAGTATCAATTACCAAAATACCCTTTATTATTATTATAATTATTTATTTATATTATTATTATTATTATAAAACTGTTTCTAGATTAACCTATCCAAACACAAAAATAACAGAAGCGCTTAACTTACTTTGAGAAACACTTTTTCAGAAGTCCTTCTAGCAAACTTAAAAAAAATACTTTTTTTAAAAGCCAATCCAAACAAGCCCTTAGTATGTAAACTTGTAAACATATTATGTGCAATTTCCATATCAGAAAGATAATTTGATGTTTCACATTAACTTTTTACCTGCCAAAGGTGGATTTAATATAAAGTTAATTCAAAGGTGCAAAGTGCCAAGAGTTAATTTAGATTTTGAAGCAAAATGTTGACATATAGATCCCTTGACAAACAAAATGTTACTTATGTCAGCAACATTACAAAAATTAAAATTTAATTGGAGATACTCAAACTCCAGCACATATTGAGAATTTAGTATTTCAAATAATTCTGAAGGGAAGCATAACACACATAACAAGAATTTGCAAGCCATGCATTAACTATTCAGAATGTGTAATATATATTAGTCATCTCTGACAGGCAAAACCAATATACAGATTACTTCAGTTGGAAAAAAGATATAAGTCAGATGGAAATTAATGGAGGATAGATTTGCAAAACACATTTTTAAGGAACAGAATTTGACCTGAAGAATCAAGATTTAAAAAAAAAAAAAAAAATGAATCTTATGTATCTGATAGGGTTATCCAGACCTAAGAATTTGTATCAATTGTGAGTATGAAAAAGAGAGGTTGATTAGATTGGGACAAAAGAATTAAATAAGATAGGGAAGCAACGAAAGAAGAAAGAGAATAAATAAAGGGATATCCTAGTTCTTAATTTGCATAGGCAATCTCATATGCATAACTTTTAAACCTGACTCATGAATCACAATTCAAAAGCAATTCGATATAGTATTATGTCTTACCCTCATAAACGGCCAAAACAATATCTATTTACACATTAATGAGTTTTTTCCTCTGAGTTCCAGAATATGGTCAACGAACATGTTAACTAAGCAAGTATGAATAACTTGATTGGATTTTTGCAGCTATGAAAGTAAGATAGAAATTTCAACATGAAAATGAATCCTAAATAAAAAAAACTTTTCAGCTAATAAATTCTACTCACACAATATATTTTTAAAGCAATCCCTACTTTAACATTTTAATCAAGAACATATATGAATCCATAACCTATAAAACACAAATCTTTTCTAATCCTATCAAATATTGTTTTTCTCCATGAGTTAATCTCGAGCATCTTTCATGAGTATAGGTTAGGAAGTTGAAGAGGCAATCATATTAGTTCTCTTTAAGATTGTCGACTTAATTTAGCCCATCCGCCTTCATAACCACTATAAAATTTTAGAATTGAGTAGCAAATTCTTCAATCTCTCTCCTAATACATGCTTTTAACACCAAATGCTTATTCCAGATTTTGCTTTCCCAATACAGTTCTTGTGAATCTTGTGATATTCTATGAACAAGGTGCTACAACTTTTGAAGGTAGATACTAGGGGTTGTGTTACACTCATATAAGCTGTTAAAGGGCCATGTAAGCCCGAAACAACATCAAAATCCAGTGTATGCATTATTTTTCAGTATCTGGTAAGTACCAGGCCAAATATTTAGAAAATAAATGATAGGCTAAGCCTTAAGCACATGACCCAGCCAAGCTAGGCCCTGTTCTCATACCTCTAAATTTGTAACTCAAAACAGATTAGGAGCTTGGACTACTTTAAATACGATAAAGAACAACGTCTTGGAGAAGTAGCATTACAAACCTGGAAAATATTTACAAAGGGGTAAATCTAAATAAAGTTGTATGCAAAAGGCAACTTAGACTATTCATTACTCCTATATTTCCTTTATTGTCACTTTAAAGTCTAAGCACTTTAAAACCCCAAAGTTAGAAACATCCCTGGTATAACAAAAAGATAAAGATATTCATGAACCTTGAGAAGATTGACCTGAAATGAGAAGAAAAGTATCCCTAAAAGTGATGTCAGTATCTTCTCCATCATCCAGTAGATTTACAATTTAAACATGGATATTAACAGTGTTTAATTGAAACACTCTTTTCTCCTTTTGCCATGATTAGTAAGGTCCAATGATAAATCCCTTTAAGTTTCACATAAACCAGCAATTTTGTCAATTATAAAGGTCTGTCTCTAACCTTTTAAGCATGCAAGATCTACAACTTAACTGATATGAGATGCAGTTGTGGTTCAATTTCGACTAAAAATCAAAACTAAAAATTCTACCCAAAACTACATAGGTAAGTATAAGAAACCCTTAATGCAAAACCAATAGAAAGAAAAAGAGATTACATTTTATTCAACATGGTCCATCCATGCCAACTACTTGCATTTTTCATCACATTCTTTACTTAATCACACCAACAACACAGATATTGCATGTGCTCAAGCATGTTAACTAGTCAATAGTAAAGCTTGAATTCATTCAAACATATGGTCATAACAGAAAGTTATGTTACAAGTGTGGGTGAAAAGATATCCTAAAACCAACACCAAAAAAGTGCCATAAATATCAATCCACACTTTTTGCAACATCAGAAAGGCACCAAGTCACTAAAAACTTACTCCAACCATGAGTAGTAACAAGTTGAAGGAGTGGCCCAAATTATAATCTCAATTGCCAAATGAGTCAAGTTAAGCAAACCAGAAACCATCCATGCGGTTGACAAAGAACAGCCGCACGATAAATCCACCTCTTCATGATTATGTCTAATCATGCAGATACAAGACATATGAAGATTTGCATGCCGAAAACCATGTGACAGTTAACAGTATACAAAACTAAATTTGCTCTGGAACTAAGAAATACATAGAATAATTGTTAATTTCCAACCCCTCTAAACTGAATAGAATCAATACATATAACAACAATAACAACAACAAGGTCAAGAACAAGCATACAACAGATAAAAAGTACAAGAGTATTCATCTAAATAAGGAGCTTAACTATAATGACCACCTACCTCAAGAGCAGCTAGCAGACAGAGTATAACCAATAACACCTGGTGCTGGCACCGCTGCAGATCAAAGCGAAGTCACTAAAACAATAACTCCCAAGTTATACTGTCATCTTTCATCAGAACATATGGGAATTGCTAAGGTGAACTATCCACAATTTGATACAAGAAAAAACTCCAAAAGGACAAAAGGAATGAATCTGTTACCAAACCGGAACTTGAACTCGACTTCCACGCTACATATCCCTCCACCGTGGGCTCGTCATAGGGAGGAACCCGGAGGGCGAGGGCGGGAACAAGAGGCCAGGAGAGAGCGGTGGCTGCGGGCCCGGGCCGAGAATTCCCGATTGGGCGAGGGGGGAGAAGGAGAAGTTGGGGGTGAAAGGGGGAGGGTACTGGAACCCGGGGGAGAGAAGAGGGTAAGGCGATCGGGGGGAGAGGAGGTTCAAGAAGGCACTGGGGGAGGGCAAAGGGAGCTGCGAGCCAGGAGAAGGGAGGAGGGGAGGGGGGTGGTTGGATCGAGGGGAGGGGTAAGGGGGGTGAGAAGGAGGGTGGAGTGGGGTGTGGTGGGCGCCATCGGAGTGGAGCATGGAGTGCTCGAGATAGCGCATGTAGGCAGAGACGGGGGACTCGGCGGGGGGGCCGGCGGGCCAGGGGGCGGCGGGGGCAGGGGGGCGAGGGAAGAAGGAGGGGGTGGGATGGGGATGGGGATGGGAGTGGGGAGGGGGAGGAGAGGGGCGAGCGATGGGGTTTAGAGGAGGTGGCCCGGATGCGCTGGAGGCGCTGAGAAGGGGGCTTGGGAGGAGGAGGGCGAGGAGCGGGTTGGGGGAGAGGATCGCGGGAGGGGGTACCTGTGAGCTGCTGGACGATGCTGCGGAAATCGTTCTTGGAGATGTTGTAGACCTGGGGCTGAGGCTGGGGCGGTTGCGGCGGCGGCGGCGGCGGCTGGGGAGGCGGCGGAGCTTGGTGATGGTGGTGGTGTTGCTGGTGTGGAGGACGAGGGATGGAGTTGGGTTGATGGAGAGGACTCTTGCGGATGTTCTTGCCGAGCTTGTTGACGCCGAGATGAGGATTTCGAGATCCATCCATGGATGGGATTCCCGAGCTTCGCTTAGAATCGATCTCTGGTTAGGGTTTCGATGGATGGGAGTTGGGAGAAGAAGACCTCGGGGATGATGGGAATGAATTTGTTTGTTTAATCGGGGAAATTATGAGTGGAATTTAGTAAGTAGTGGGATTGGACAAAATTTCTGGCTGTTTGGCGGTGTGAGACTTTGCTGACCCAGACTTGGCTCTATACTAGATCTTGTTCTCTTCCTCTCTTGTGAAAGGACATAATGGGGGAAATTGTTAATAGACCCATCAAAAGTTTTATAATTATATATTTATCCCTAAAAACATCATAATTATTTATATACCCCTAAAAAATAAGTTAAATTAAGGATATGCCATTAGTGTTTGGGTACGTTGACAAACGTTAACTAGATGATCTTAACCATGGTTACAACTTAGATTAAAGGTTAAAAATGTCCAAAATACCCTTTTATATATTTTCATTATTTTAAATTTTAGATTTTTAAAAAAGATATTTGTAAATTTACAATCAAACAAACTTTTCGTATGATATATATAAATGTATAAATGTTATTTCACATGTCTATCATTTGTTAACCAACAGTTTTTATTTGATTTTAACCAACATACGCAATTTACCTATTATTTATGGGTATGTATGTAATTATGTTTTATTCAGGGTAAATATGCAATTTCAAAATTATTCAGGGATAAACCTGCAAAAAAAACCCTAATATAATTTATTTATTTATTTAAAAGTGAGAAAATTGGATGAGTATTTTATTTATATTAAATATTATTATTAATTTAGAAAGAAGGTATAAATTTTGGATAAATTAGTTTCCGAACTAGCTCAATGTTATCAATTTAACCTTACATTTTTAATTTAGGCTCTGTTTAATATGTTGTAAATGGTTAATGTGTTGCACTTGTAAATGGTCTTTTCTAGTATTCGGTTTGATTTGCATCTACCACAATAATGCAGCAAAAAAAAAAAAATTTATGATTAACAAATCTCTTTGAGCCGCTCCGAAGATAGTGCGCTTCTTTGCTTTCCTAGAAGTTCACCTACCCCTATTTATGATGTGCGTGAGGGAGGGTCTTCCTCATCTAGGGGACCGCGAGCTTCAGTAAAGACAACCCTGAAAGACAGAGGGGGAGGCCTCCGCTGATCTCGATCCCAATTCTTTGCATGGTCCTAATGGAGAGAGGAGTCAGCGCCTTCTCGGCCACACAAGTAAGAACCGTAAGATGAGAAGAAGGTGGACTTTATGCCCTCTAGGCCTGGTGGGAAAGATATAGTGTTTTTGGAGGTTGACATCATCTTGCAAACTCAGGAATCCATGCGGAATTGCCTATACGATAGCTTTTCGGTAAAGCCCCTCTCCTTGAGAACTCAAGAGAAATACTCTCCAAGTTGTGGTATGGCCTCAGAGATTTCTCGATTGCAGACATGCCTAGTAGATACTTCCTTTCGATACTCCTCGAGCTCTATGGTCGAATACTTGCTCTTGGAGGGTCCCTGGATGATGAATGGTCTAGTGTTGCACCTAATGAGATGACGAGAGCACTTCCAACCATCGTTCGAAAGACTCCCTTCAGCTACTCTTTGGGTGCAGTTACACCATTTGTTGGCTGAGTACTAGTCTTTGAAGACCTTGGAGACGGTAGCGTCCTTCTTCAATCGGGTGTTGAAGATCGATGAAACCACGCTCTCCATGAAACCGACAAAATATATATGCTCGAGTGTGTGTTGAACCCGATCTTGCTCAGCTACTGAAGAGGGGCATGTGGGTAAGTTATGTGTGATATCTAAGATCTTTATTTTTATCCTTTACGAGAAGTTTCCAGCTTTTTGCTACAGATGTGGAGTTTTAGGTCTTATGGTGGAGGCATGTATGGCTTAGGCAACTAGGGTCCTTGAGTGAAAAGCTAGAACCGAACCAACACAGGTCGACCCGAAAGGGAAGTGAATGATGGTCGAGGACACCAGCGTGCCTTGTAAGAATACAGAGCTTAAGTAAAGCATGTTGCGGGAGGATAACCAGGGGAAAAACTCAGGAGGAGAAGGAGTTTGGGCCTAGCTTATGGTTCGCCGATTGAAAGGTCATGGGAGATAGCCAGTGAGTGAAGTTTGGGGGGACGAAGAGACATATGTACGCCATAGGGACACATGGAGGTACCCAGAAGGGTAATGTGCTTTCAACCGCTTGAGAAGAAGTCACCGGTTGATGGACACATAACGCCCGCTACCTGGCGGCAGAGGGTGGCGACTTTGGGACGTGGAGGGAACATGTTGACCTTGAGAAGTGGGAGAGGCACACTATCCTCGTGGATATGGTGATAGAGTGGGAGGCACACCTCTCGAAGTCTAGTCCCGAGAGATGTTTGATTGGTATAACTTGCTCTCTCGGATGAAGTGCATGACCCGAGGTACTTGGGTGTAAATGACAAGGAACCCGAGAGGCAAGGGACGCCCCAGTGGAGACCCCTAGGGTATTCTTGAACAGTCCAAAGGCAGTAGGAGATAAGGTTAAGGGGCACGTGGTTGCGAGGGTTTCTCAGCTGATGGGGAAAGGAACAGTTGCCTGAAGACCATAACTCGATTAATCTAATTTCTAATTAAACTTATATGTCACATGTCTCTTTAGTTGATGAAATAACAAGGAGATTAGAAGGAGAAGAGACAGGTGCTCTGCAAGAAGAAGAAATGAGAGGTGTGGAGCAACCCTCGGATCTTGGAGACTCCATGGAGACGGAAGACAACAATGGTTGGAGAAGTAAATGTGTTAGCTCTCCAAAGAGAGCAAATTTATAGGACTTTAATCTATTTTTTAGAGACGAATTTAGTGTTTATTAATTGATTTTTGTATATTTTGACTCTATTTTATGTATGTTGTACAACTTGTGGTTGTTCTACTTGTTAGTGCATTTTCATCATAATATATTTTTAGGCTCTAATTCAAGTGTATTTTCATTGTATTAGAAAATCCAAATTTTGGCTAAGTTAAAGAACAACCTGCAAGTTGGCACCTTAACGCCAATCAATTGGGGTCGCAACACCAAATTCTTGGAGAACTAGAATATCAGCTAGTTGCTCTGCGGCGCTAAGCAAACATGCAAGGCTAGGAGTTCGCGTCACTACGCTAATCCGTTGGTGTCATGGCACCGAGTTGCGGTCTATAAAAAGACAATTGATTTCTAAGGTTTCGCATCCAAGCTTTGCAGCCGAGTCCTGCAACCTTACAACGATCCAGAGGATTTGAAGGCAAATCAACGGAGAGATAAGGCTCTCAAAAGGGAATAAGTGTGTTTTACATTCTTAGATTCATAGATTTATCTCCTTTTGTATTCCAAACCATGGATGTTATGTATGAATCTTTTGATATTTTGATGTTAGCTTCCAACTTTCCTGGCTAGAACTATTATCTAGGGTTGTATTTGTTGTGGGAAAAGTGTATTGTGCGGGAAGAGTGATTTTAGTAGAGATGAAGTCTCAGGCACGCTATAAATGTCGCTTCCTCAAGGGTAAATTTAGCCCCCACCACCCTCAGAGTGTACAACGGTTACAAGCTGTGCTAATTTCCTTTTAAGCATACAACTGAACTTCCTTTTTACCTCAAGGCTTGTAATCGGGTAAAAGTGAAACCTTTGAAAAGTGGAAAAACAAGATTGTGAAACAGAATTTTGATGCTTTGGACGGAGCACCAAAACTTCATAATACCTTTAGAGAGGAGTGTAGAGAGGGAGAGAGAGTGCTTGAGAAAAAAAAATTGTGAATTGTTGTGGAAAACCCATAGGCTATTTATAGCCAATAATGCACCCTTTTGGATAAGATACAACCTACCATGAAAATGAGTCATGTTTTTTGATAACACCCCATTGTATGAGACACAACCTATCAACAAGAAGAAACATCTCTTTGAATGAGATGTGTCCATCCAAATGGGTCACATCCTTCTCTCTGTGTCTCTTCAAAGTGTCACTTCCCCTTCAATACAATCTTTCATAAAATCCTTTTATAAAACCCTTTTATTTTATTATAAAAATATTCAACATTCCCCCACTATTTTTAAAATAAAATTAAAAATAAATAGATAAATAAATAAATAACATTTTGACATTAGGCATTCTCACTTTCTTTTAAGTCATTTGCATAAATAAAAGTATCTCACGATTTGAACCTTCACTTAGTAGGATTCAATCAAAGTTAAGCAGAGATACATAGTGGATTAATCGCTTCTAATCCTAGCATCTCATATTAATAACTGGATCAATCTACACAAACTTTTCAATCTTTCATCTTTTCATTCTAATGCTGCATTACACCGCTATGGCAATGTGTCTCATATCCTTTTATGAATGCTTAGAATTAAAGTCTTGAAAAACTTAGAGGTCTCACTCCTCGCATTCATATAGGTGAATCAATTAAGTA
The DNA here is from genome assembly GCA_026586065.1 of Dioscorea zingiberensis. NCBI lineage: Eukaryota > Viridiplantae > Streptophyta > Magnoliopsida > Dioscoreales > Dioscoreaceae > Dioscorea > Dioscorea zingiberensis. The sequence continues at coordinate 38,765,573 of CM048824.1, forward strand.
TCCCCGTGTTATTATACTTGACAAATAGTCCATGAATTCATTAAGAACATGAGCTCACCCTTCCTTTTCTTTTACGGGTACCCACCTTAACCTTGGGATGTTAATATGATTGGTACTTGCCTTCATACTTATGATGTATTTTTTCTCATTAAACTCATAGACATGAAGTTTTCATGAATTGAGTTGAGGTTCCATCACTGATGAATCTTAGATATTGACTTTAAATCCATCCATTTGGAAGTCTTGTAGACTAACTCTTTTAAGAGACCTTTTGTAAAAGGATCAGCCAAATTTTGGAAAAAGATCTTACAAAAATCCATAGTGGTAACTCCATCTTGTATCAACTGCCTCACATAATCGTGGTTCTCGCACTCAATATGTCTTGATTTTCCGGTGTAAGTATTACTATACACCCTAGCCAAAGTTGCTTGACTATCATAATGTATAGATATAGGAGACATAGGCTTTGACCACAATGTATAAAGAGACCTTGGCCACTCCGCTTATTTTCCTGTTGCAGCCAATGCCACAAACTCAGATGCCATTATGGAATCTATTATACATGTTTGTTTTTTGGATCCCCAAGAAATAGCTCCCCCACTAAGTGTGAAGACCCATCCACTTATAGATGAATAATCTTCATAGTTTGTGATCCAAAATTTGTATCAAGAAAACCTTCAAGCATCCTTGGATTCCCATTGTAACAAATATAATAATCCATTATTCCTCCCAAATACTTGAGGACTCTTTTAATTGCACCCCTGTTGTTGATATCCTAGATTGCTTGTATGCCTAATTAAGCTTTCTCGATCAGCGAATGCTATATCCGGGTCATGCGCCATCATTGCACATACATTAGACATTCAATTACTTTCAGATATTCCAATTGAGAGATACCAAGATAGGTAGCAATCTACATCCCGATACATAAGGAGTAGATATTGGTGAACAATTAGAGTGTTCAAATCTCTTAAGCATGTTTTCAATGTAATGAGATTGAGAAAGCATAATACAATCGTAACTTCTAAATATTTTAATTCCTAAAATGACATTAGCTTCACCTATATCTTTCATATCAAAATTACTAGATAATAACATCTTAGTAGATTTTACTTGTTCTAAATTAGTCTCAAATATGAGCATATCATTAACATATAAACAAATAATAACTCTTTGCCACCGTAGTAAAATCTACTATATACACATTTATCTCATTGATTAATCAGAATTCATTTGATAAAACACTTCATTGAATCTTTTATGCTATTGTTTAGGAGCTTGTTTCAAAACCATATAAGGACCTAACTAATTTACATACCTTATTTTCCTTACCTAGTACCACACAAAACCTTTAGGTTGCTCTATATAAATTTCCTCTTCTAATTTACTATTCAGAATGCTATTTTTACATCTATCCGTGAATTTCTAATTTATAAAATGGAGGCCAAGGCTATCAAAGTTCTTATTGAAGCCATCTCTGAGGCGACAAGAGCATAAGTATCAAAAGAAGTCTATCCCTTCTTTTGAGTATAGCCTTTAGCCACCAATCTAGCCTTGTTCTTTTCAATAGTATCATCAATCCGCTTTTCTTGAATATCCATTTACAACCAATTGGCTTTGATCCCGTAGGAGATTTACTAGAATCCAAGTATTATTGCCCGTTATTGAGTCTATTTCATCATTCATAGATGATGATATAGCTTCCTTGAAGGTATTGGGATCAAACTCAATATTTAAACATATTGGAATCTGTGTAACAATATCTTCATTGGTTCCTTCCAACGTAAACATATAGATTTCATATCCATATGTTTTTGGTATCCTTAGTCGCTTACTCCGCCGAAACTCATTTGAATCTTCCTTAGAAGTTGTTTTCTCTATGTAAAATTCCTAAAATTCATGTTGTTTAGGTGAAGAGGTGAACCTTGATTCATCAAATATAGCATCCCATGATTCAATCACCAGACTATGTCAGTATACCCAAGAAACATACATTCTACCTCTCTTTCACCCAACTTTTTCCTTTTAGGTTCCGTAACTTCACTATAGCACGGCATCCCCATACTTTCAAATAATTGAGATTGGGTTTTTATGCTTCCATGCCTCATATGGAGTCATAGGTTTCCCTCTCGTAGGGAACCCTATTAAGAATATGACAAGTAGTTAATAATGCTTCACCTCAATATTCATTTGATAGGCCAGACATAGACATCATGGTGTTAACCATCTCCATAATGTTCCATTCTTCCTCTCAGCCACACCATTTTGTTGTGGTGAATAAGGAACTGTCACTTCATGTATAATCCTAAGAGATTCGAAATATGAAGGACTATAGTATTCCCTCCTCTATATCACCTAAGCATTTAATTTTAGTTCTACATTGGTTTTCAACTTCATTTTTAAAGACATTAAATTTATCCATAGCTTCATCTTTATAACACAAAAGATAAACATAACAAAATCTACAGCTATCATCTATAAATGTCACAAAATACTTTTTACTACCAATAGTAGGAGTAGCATGCAAATCACATATATCACTATGCATTAATTCAAGCAAGTTTAAATTCATTTAAATAAAGAGAAAAGAGCTTCCTAGCAATCTTAGTTTGCATGCAAGTAGAGAATTTATTCCCATTATCATTTAAGTGAGGTAATAATTTTATTTTAGACATATTATGCAATTTTTATAATTAATATGTCCTAAACTAATTCATACCATAAATCAGATGACTCAAGCACATAAGCAAAGTTCTTACCCATCATACAAAATGACCTTTCCAACAAAGACTCCACCCTTAGATAGTACAAAAATTATATGCCTCAAATACAAGTTTAAATCCATGCTTATTAAGCAAACTTCCAGACACCGAGTCCCTTTGAACTTAGGGAGCATACAACACATCATTTAGAGTGAGAAATTTTCCAGACGTGAATTCCAATTTCACCACTCCCTTGCCTTGAACAGAAATACTAGCTGAGTTTCCCATGAAGAGAGAAACTCCTTCCACATTAGGCTCAAATTTCTTAAATAAATTCTTGTTATTACAGACATGTCTTGTAGCTCCAGAATCAACCCACCAAAAAATACTAACTTCGAGTATGTTAGCCTCAAAGATCATGGCTGCAAAATTGTCTTTTAGAGCTTTTTCATTCTCCTTGTCCTTCATGAGACCGACAATCTCTCTTAAATGCCTCTGCTTGCCACAATAATAGCAAGCGCCTTTCTTCTTCTTGTTCTTGGCATACTCTTTGGTAGGATGATTGGGCTTGTTTCCCTTTGAGAGCTTGGATGGGACTTCCTCCTCTGCTAAGAGGACCTTGAACTTTTCATCCATCTTTTGAATACCATCCTCTTGCTTTCGATATTCCTCATCAATTTGAAGATGATTAATCAAATCCTCGAGGGAAATATCTTCCTTCTTGTGTTTAAGACTATGCTTCACATTTTTCTAAGAATGAGGGAGTTTATCTATAATAGAGGTTACTATGATGGTCTCATCCATATTCATATTATTTTGTTTTACATGTTGCAGAATCCTATCGATCTCATAAAATTGCTCAATAATAGATCTACCATCTATCATTTTATAACTGAAAAATTTACTGACCATGAACTTCTTGTTTGTTGTGTCTTCAAGTATGCATTTTTGGTCCAGTACATCTCATATCTCTTTTGCAGTAGCGTGATGTTGATATGAGTCGAACAAAGCATCAAACATGGAATTAAGAATATGTCCACAATACGTCAAATCATCATTCTCCTATTTTTGTCTTTTTCGAGCCGTATACAAAGATTCTTTCTTTGGATCATCGGGTTGAATAGGCTTTTAGAGTAGACAACACGCACACCACTTTCAAAGTTGCAAGTAGTAGATGCATCCTCTTTGCCAACATTTGATGTTCGTCCCCATTGAATTGTTCCAACTTGACTAGATTGCCCATCTCCTTTAATGTCGCCAAATCCATCAAGACTTAATTTACCCTTAAGAATGTTGTTGAAAAAGTGTATAGGTGGAAGATGGATTTTAGTAGAGTGAAGTCCTCGAGGTACGCTACAATGTCGCTTCTTATAAGGGGTAAATTAGCCCCCACCAATTCTGTAGTACAATGGGTTACCGACTAATTTCCTTTAGGATACAACGAAACTTCCTTTCACCTATGCTTGTACTGACGAAAGTGAAATCTTTGAAAAGTAGAAAAACAAGATTGTGAAATGAAATTTTAATGCTTTGTACGAAGCACCACAACTTTGTAATGCCTTTAGAGAGGAGTGTAGAGAGGGAGAGAGAGTGCTTGAGAGAAATTTTTTTTTGAACTGTTGTGGAAAAGCCAAAGGCTATTTATAGCCAATAATGCACCCCTTTGGATGAGACACAACCTACCATGAAAATGAAGTCATGTCTTTTGATACACACCATTGGATGAGACACAACCTATCAACAAGAAGAAACATCTTTGAATGAGATGTGTCCATCCAAGTTGGTCACATCCTTCTCTCTTTGTGTCTCTTCAAAGTGTTACTTCCCCTTCAATACACCCTTTCATAAAATCCTTTCATAAAACCCTTTCATTTTATTATAAAAATATCCAACATGTATGACCTGATTAACATGTTTATCAATAATAGTCTTTGATTCATGGTGATTGCAATGTTACTTGGATATGCTTGTGACATGGCTTTTATTCAATCATGTGTCAAAAGACGATAACAAACATTTAGCTATGCATTTAAGAAATTAGATGTATAGACAAGTCATGCATCGCAAGGTGGAAGTCCAGTTTGACCAGAAACCTTGGCATAGGCATATGTCGTAGGTGCCCCATGGTTAGGGTATTGAATATAGGGAATATAACCACTCACTCTACTCATAAACATTTGTTGTAGAGACCACATGTGTATTCCCGAAACATCGGGAATCATCATTTGTGCCATGCACTTGAAGTCCCCTAGAATACCAATGAATAGCCCTTGTCCAATACATAGCAATCATATATGAATCTTAGATAAAAATCAATAACATGTTGATGCGTAAAATCCGCAAGTGTACGGGTCGTATCAAGTAATAATAGTGGACGTAGAAGTCGGGTTGTCGATCCACAGGGAGATGGAAGTACTAGTACCCACTATTTATATACTATCTAGTCGATCCAAAGAAGTGTTTGATTAAGCTAATTCTAAACTAATTAAATTGATACTCAAACTAGTGAATTGAGTACTCTTGAAGTTAAACTATCATAAGAAGGGATGCTCTAACAATTGGATCCACCTTGGACTTCTAAAGGATGAATGCTCTTTCTCTATCTCAATTACTTAGTTAATTCTTGGCCAAGGGTTCCTATCGTGCTTTCACTCCCTCATCCCGAGGTGAGCTACTAATCCTGGTGCCCTTATCGGTTATGTTCTCTAATCTAGGTCTTGGAGGGACTATGGGAATAATACATCTAACTGACTCGCCTCCTTAGTACCCGTTCCTTATATACTCACAATCCCCTCTATTGAGAGATGGTCTACACATGGGGAAGCCGATTCGCTTCTTCCCCCCATATGGACTTCACTTAAAAATCCCTCCTCGAAGCTGCGAACGAGAGGATTCACTCACATTAAAACATCCAATAGACTCAAGCAATGTAACCAAGCAATCAAAATAGAGAAATAACAATTAAAACATGTCCAAGGGTTCACCAATCATCCAAGCATCTACAAAGTTAGACCTTCATAAAAGGGGGGCAACAATCCACAACAAAGATGAAAGAAATCAAGAAAGACATAATAATGAAATATTATGCGATCACCGTTGGTGGCTTCTTGATCCTCCTCCTTTGATTTCCCCTCTTCTTGCTCCAATGGCTTGAAAGAGATGATCCTCAAGCTCTCTCCAAGGTTTGCTCCCTTCCCTAGCTCCTGGTCTCCCTCCTCAAACCCTTTCTCATCTGGGCTTTATACCTCTAGGGCTTTAAGGGTAAGATTTACCAAGTTGCCCCTATCTAAGTTACTGCTAGTTTCCAAATCCGACGATGTATCGGGCCCATATACGCCCATATGTCAACCCATATATAGGCTACCACCTTCATACGGGCCCATATAATGGCCGTATACCCGCCTATATACGGGCCAATCATCACGCTTTAACAATTGTACGGGCCGTACTCGACCCGTATCCTCTCCGTGGGCTAGTATACGGCCGTCGATGTTAGCCTATATGGATCCTTCAAGGTGCTCGGGATCCCCGACTTCTCCCGAAATGCTTTCTTTCCTCCGTGGTCCTCATATAATGGCTTGTTGATGAAAAATAAATGCATTTTGAGTATCGTGGGCTAAAAGTCTTCATAATCACATGCCAAGCATATAGGAATATAGTATAAAATTATTCTCAAATGAACACTTATCAAATATCTCCACACTTAAAGGTTTGCTTGTCCCTCAAAACAAAGAAAAATCAATCAACAAAAGAAAATATAAGTGTTCATCCTATTGGCCATAGAAATTATACATGAATTCCATTCCAAGTTCACTCATCAAAATCCGCATTCTCCTATTTTCATACCGGGACCTAAATTGATCTTGTAGTCTTGTTTCATCGCTGCTCTAGAGGAATATCTTCACCCACATGCCATGTTCCATAGTCTTAGCAGACAAGCATACCCTCAATGGACTCTAGAAGATCCTTGAGGCCCTAAGTTTCAAGACAACCAACCCTCTATATATTAAGCAAATGGTGGACAAGTTCAAGAAGCTTTGAATGTAGTATACACATTTTTTATATATATATTTATTTGGGTAGGGCATCTCTAATGGATCCGATTTTCCTTGCTAAAGATCAGTGTAGAGTGCAGGTCCTCTTTTCCTTAGGATGCACATGCTGTTTAGGCACCAAAACACCCGGGTACTTAGAGGGTTACAACTCTACCTAGATGTGTTCATACTTAGAGTGACTTTTCGAATTGAGGAACACCTTGATTAAGGGCAGGGACCCCAAACTACTTCATCCTTACAATAAGTAGCTTTTAACATGTCTTTTATTGCTTTAATAACTAAACTATTATGTACATGCTATTTTATTCTTCTCTTTACTTGTCCACTAGGCTATGTTATGAAGGGTTAGAAGCTCAACTAGTGCCACTCAAGCCTCTTGGAGCCATTGAGAGTAATGCTTAACAATTAAAGTCAACAAAACATGGCAATGGGTTACCTATTGTCACTAGAGATTTTGAATTTCACAAAGATTTTCTCTAGATGTCCATGGTATGTCATAGGAGAATTTGAAAAATTTTGAGTACTATGATGGTGCATTAAGAATAAAAATCATGGTCATACATGCTATCATAAAAAATTGGCAATGAATTTCATCAATAGTTCAATAATAGCTACCTATCTCCACACTTAAAGTTTTGCTATGAGTGTACAAAATATAAAAGATAGGTAGCTACCAATCTCCACACTTAAAATTGTACATTGTCCCTCAATCTATGCAATAATCAAAAATGAAACATGCATGGAGAAAGGTGAACTAAAAACTTCCCTGCTATTTTGGTGTGCCAATTGATTTCCACAAAGTTGGTGCGCGGCCACTACCGGGGGCGTTGACTCAAATTCCACTTCTGCAACGCGAGGGAAGATCATTATATCTCTACAAAAGATAAGAGGAAAGCACAGAGTCTATAAAGATAAACAGGAGAATGAGTGTGTAGCAGGCTTGCCCTTGCTAGCCATACAGTAAGCTTAAATAAACTCATAAGTCCACAAAGCAAGAAATATAAAAAGGTGCATAAGGAAATAAGTCTCATCAACACAAATGAAAGAGATGTATCAAAAATCCTCAAAGTGCTGGGTTATCCGCCGGGCGGTGCAGGGTGGGAGGAGGTGCAAATGCTAGGTGTCCACGGATAAAGATGGATAGCTCATAATTGGTCTCCCAAGGCAAATACCGCTCCGTGAGAATCGTATCTTGGGTAGCCCGAATGTCCTCAATCTTCTCCTCCGTGCGTGGACTCCGGCCTGTACCACTGCGGAAGATGGAAGCTCGTCGGCGGGAGGTGGGCTGTCGGAGTCCTCAGAGTCGGACTCCTCATCATCACTAGAGCTATCGACGCCCTGGCCAACCAATCTGTAGCGGCCTCGCGTGTGCCTGACGAGCCCCATTTGGCATAGTGTGCTCATTCCCTAGGCCGCAATGAGCTGAAGGCGCTCCATGTCCTCCATCTTTCCTCGAGGCCCATGCCGATGATGGGGCGGGTAATATAGGGCCCCGTAGTGATCATCCTCAGCCGGGTGTGGGTCCCCTAGTGCATTAAGTAATCGGGTATTGTGAGATAAAGAGAGATTTGGTGACCTTGACCACCCCTTGCCGCTGCCTCATCCTAATGCATGGAGCCGGACTGAAGAGTGCACCTGGATAAAATGGGTGCAACTGGATAAGACATGAGGCTCGCCTTGTTGTTCCCATGGCCTACCCAATTGCCGAACCCACAGCGCCACGGTCAGTAATGATATGGTCGGGAAGGAGGTGTGGAGCTCCGGATGCTCCCGAGTGTGGAGGGCCTCCACTCGGCCATAGAAGCCCATGAGCAGGCTTAACCGAAAGTGTAGCTCATGGTCCTCTTCTCCCAAGAGCCGAAGGAGATCGTGAGGGACCACTCGCATATGGAACTCCGATGGCCCTCGAGCATCGGAGAACCTCCAAAGTCGCCTCGAAAGGTCTCGTGGTTGATGGAGAACACTTTGTCCCATCCACTAACCCCGAAAGCATGCTTTGTACCCGATCCAGCATCCCCAACCGAAAGTGACGATCGCCCCAATCTATATACCGCGATTCGCCCAAAGGGCTTGGCGCCAACTTAACGGTGGAAGAAGCGATCCTCCTCAAACCGAGGGGTGGTGGAGGATCCTTACCTGCTTCTCCTCTTCTTTGATGCAACAACTTTTCAAAGATATCTATAAAGAATAATCGAAAAGGATATTAGTGCTTATAAAAAGATTGTGACAATTTAACTGATTAATGCGCATCATGGCCCCTCACTTGGTTCTATCACGGTCTACCTTCATACTGGCCATATACCAGCCCGTATGAGGGGCACACAGCAGACCAACAAGCTATACGGCCAGATATGCCTCAAGTAGCCGGGCATTTGGCCGAGCCCCATGGCTTACAACCCCTCATTTACACTCCAGTCACATCCTAATCTCTTTCTAAGCATCTAGACATGCCATAGATCAACACATTCAAGCAAGAATTTGACATAAAGAACATAAATCCACTCAAAATACATCTATTGAATCCCTAGGTTTCTAAAATGGTGAAGATGGAGAATGTCGACAAATAAACGCATTAGAATGCATACCTAGGGGAGAATGAAGCCCAAAATCGAAGAGGGTGGTCGCCTCGGTGAGGAGAGGTCTCGGATCTATGCGGAGGGGGAGTGGGGCGGCTAGGTTGTGATAAAATTGAAGAAAAGATTTGCCCCTTTACAATGCCCCAACCTGGCTATATACGGGCGGATATCGGAAGCGTGAGCACTTACCGTATATGACACTGGGTGTGTCATACGGCCATGTATACGGGCAGTATGACAGCCCAAATATACCACTGGGGACTCCATACGGCCGTGTGAAAGGCCGTATGGATGCCCGTATGGGCTTGGGTTTAGCTTTGTATGTACCAATTCAGGACACCACTCGAAGTTTTCCTCGCTCTCCCTAATATTATTGGCAATCATGTATTCTAGGGCTATGAATGGATTGACAACCAAAGATGATGACATAAAACATCATAGAAATGGACAAGATACATCTCAATCATTTATTTCACACACACAATCTATAATTCAAAAGAAGTTCGCATCTAAAACGAAAAGAAAAAAAAAGAATTTCAAGAGCTTCAAGGTTGCCTCCCAAGAAGCGCTTTGTTTAACGCCACTAAGCTTGGCTGTACCTTATATTACCCTCACCTGGGGTTCAAATACCTTGTAGTTCCTATCAAGTACCTCCTTTTAAAGCATTAGGTCCAAATAAACGCATATCCCAAGTTAGGTATAAATTGAGCAACCTGAGTTTTGTTTCCATACATGGGCTTCCCATAGGAAGTATTGTAGAGCTAAAAAGGTTTCATGCCTTACCCCTTTCTCAACCTTCTTACCTTCTTCCAACAGCTTGCTGTTGAAGAAAAAGATTGAACTTTTGCTTCTTTTGCTCTTGACTTGCACCATTCCCAATTCTTTTTGATGGAAGTGGAAAGTTCTTCTTGGATCTCCTCCGAAAGTTGCCTTTCTGCTATGTCCCCAAGTAGGGGTATAGTGGGTCTACCATGAGCAGAAGTCCTCAACATAATTGATCAAGGATTACATCCACGTCGTCACAGACAATATGAAGAGTATGCCATCTTGGGCCATTGAATGCCAGATTGCATCGGCAATTGAAGAGACAACCTCTTGATCTCCCACCCTCAAAGCAAAGCTTCTCCCTTTGTGCATGATCTTCAAGAGCTTGAGCTGTGGCGCAGGAAAGGTCAACGCAAGAATGATGGGCACGCGTCAACTTCATCCTCAACATCTAACACCACCAAAATCTGCGGCAGGAAAACAAATTGGTTAATCCTATTGACAAGTACATCTTGACTATCCCTTTGAATAACTTCTAACGTGATCGTGCTTACGGCCACCAGAAGTGTCATCCCTCATCCCAAATTAGGTTTAGGGGTCCCTCGAGGCCCGAAGCTTCATGTACAATTTATAGGGCATTACATACCGATACTTCTGCCTGTATTCCAGAATCCGCCATGATGCCTTCTTCAGTAGAACCCATTCTCCAAGGATATCACAAGACCACAAAACTACCCTTGGGATCCTTCTAACTTCTTTTGGCATGGTTTTGTTGAATAATGGCCGAGCATTGGGGCATTAAAGCATCACCGCGACCTAAATCTTCCAATCCTTTTTCTTGTTTTAGAGGAGGATCCTCCTATGAATTTTGCATACTTGGGCATTTGGGCTGTGGACCTCCACACAAAGGCATATTAATGTAGTAGTTGCTTCCAACATACCCCTTCTTGAGACTTCATCAATTGGGCTTCTTCCCTTGTCGTTTTTCAAACTCCTCTTAGGGATAGGGAGCTTGAGGTTGGTACCAGGGGTGTACTGGGCAAAATGTACATGTCCTGTCTTTTCCTTCCTCCTTTCTTCCTTCCTTGGGATTAACAATGGGTTCTTGAGGGGTCTCAACTGGCTCAGAAGGGGTGTTTGTTTGAGGAAACTTTGAAACCGGAGAGTTCCACCTCTTTACCACTTCAAAGCCAATGGCTTTACATTTTTCACCCCGAGGGTTTTCCTCCATATTGCTTGGCAAACTACCTTGTGGTCTCTACTTAGTGATTTTTGTTTTATTTACCCAACTTGATTTTGCCCAAATTATGGAACTGTGTCAGCTTGCAAAATCTTCGGATGATAGAATCATCAAGCTTTGCATGTACTTTCTACCCCAATCACCTCTTCCAAATTGAACTTATTCTCTTGAGGCTTTGGGGGTATTGAAAATTCTCGAGGGAACGCCCGTCTTATGGATTCCATAAGACAAGGCCGATGGGTCCATTTAGGAGTATATATCGAGCGGCTGACCATTCGCTGCCTTGTTATTCTATATAATCGTACTTGTTTCCATGGAATCACTGTATTTGCTATTGGATGCTTTGATGCCTCTTCATGTCCTCCCCACAAGTATTACAATATATCATCAGTACGATCTGAGCTACTAAATACTTGTCAATAGCTCAATTTTCCTTTGTACACACTAGCTTACTTCAAGCTTTTCTAAAATGCAAGAATTGGACTGTCAAAAATGGCGCTCTCTTACTCACAGAAAACTACTATAAGACCCCACATTTTTTCACTTGCTTGTCTCTAGTGGACCAATGGGCTTCATTCACCGCCATGTCTTCAAAGATTTGCTCGACTTCCTCCAGGTATTTGTTCCCAATGATCCATAAAGGGAGGCAGCATCCAACAATTACCTAGTTGCATTTACATCCCAAACCATTTATAGAATGGTCTCACCTTGGCATAGGGGTCTAGAGACATGTGTTGTGGGCAGCGCACCAGTAGCAAATCTACTTGTACCTCTCGTAAGTTTCAAAGAGAAGGGATTCAAGGTAGACTCCACTTGCTTAAAAAGAGGAAAAATATCCAACCTTAGCTTCGGCCTTGTACTTGCGGTGGAAAGTAGCGGCCCAAGAATTTGTCTAACGATTTCGGTCCAAGAAAACCTGCGGATGGATTCAGGGGGCAAATGAAGTAAGCCACCTATATGCACCCTTCCTCTCAAGCCTAAAATGGAAAAGTCTCAACCAAGAATTGCATCATCTAAGCCCCATTGATCTTGGAACATGTTTGCAAATCTGAATAAATTCACTAAATGAGCATGAGGGATCTTCATCGGGACCTCCAATCAAATTGAGTCTGTATTTTGAATCCCATGCTCATTGTGCTCGCTTGTATGATCTCAAAGTTGTTCTACATTGTTGACAATGGGAGGATGCACACCTTTGAACTCCCTCCCTAGTATAATGAGATCTCTCATATTAGGAACCTGAATGTCCTTCTTCCTCTACCGGCCGTATTTGGAATTTCCCTTACTTCACCATAATAATTTGGTGAGATGAAGTTCATCAATTTCGAAGAGGATCCTGGAAGCGTTTCTTCAATTTCCCTTTAGTCTCCGTAGTGCAAGGTTCTCTCAATCACTATATCAACTTCAGAAGCACTCCTTTAGAATTCTTTCGGGTCATTTGCAATTTACATATACCTCGCATAAGATATTTAGAAAAATGAAGATTAGGTATCTAAAAATTCCAAATGAAATGAAAAACAAAACAAAAGAAAGAAAGTAAAGAGATAAAAAGTAAAATGACTAAAAGTAGTAAACTCCCAAGCATTTCCCTAGCCAAATCAGACAATTTCTCCACAGTAGCTACACTTAAAAACTTGATGCGTAAAATCCATGGCGTCAGGATCATATCAAGAGTAACAATAGTGGGCCGTAGAAGTCGGGTTAGTCGATCCACGAGGAAGATGGAGAGTACTAGTACCTTTACTCATTTATCTTCTATCTAGTCGATCCAAAGAAGTGGTTGATTACGCTAATTCTAAACTAATTAAATTGGGTGAACACAAAACAAGGGAATTGAGGTACTCTTGAAGTTAAACGATGCATAAAGTTAAGGGATGGCCGCTCTCGAACAGATTTGGGATCCCCATGGACTTCTAAAGGATGAATGCTCTTTCTCTATCTCAATTACTTGGTTAATTCTTAGCCAAGGGTTCCTATCAGATGCTTTCACTCCCTCATCCCGGAGGTGAGCTACTAGTCTGGTGCCCTTACCGATCATTTGTTCCTGGGCTCTACGTCTTGGAGGGACCATAAGATAATACATCTAAAGGACTTACTCTCCCTTGAGTACCCCTCGGGTTCCCGGTATACTCACAATCCCTCAATTGGGGCCATGTGGTCTACACACGGGAAGTGTTAAGCCTTCTTCCCCCATTATGGACCTACAAAAATCCCTCCCAAGACTTTACATAGCGTAGAGATTCACTCACATTAAAACATCCAATAGACTCCAAGCAATGTAACCAAGCAATCAAAGGATAGAGAAATAACATTGAATTAAAACATGTCCAAGGGTTCACCAATCATCCAAGCATCTATAAGAATTAGCCCTCCATAAAAGGGGGCAAATAATCACAACAAAGATGAAAGAAATCAAGAAGACATAAATAATGAAAGATTATACGATCACCGCTGGTGGGCTTCTTGATCCTCCTCCTTTGAGACTTTCCCCCTCTTCTTGCAGTCTAATGGCTTGAAAGAGATGATCCCCAAGCTCTCCAAGGTTTGCTCCCTTCCCTAGCTCACAGTGCTCCCTCTCGAAACACTTTCTCATGCGGCTTTTATACCGTAGGGGAACTTTGGCAGTAAGATTTACCAAGTTGCTCTCCGTCTAAGTTCTGCATAGTTTCTACTAAATCGACATTAAGGCTGCTCACGGGCCCGTGCTCACGAGTATGGTGTATATTGTCAGTCCATAGTATGGGCCAACCATCTTCATATCGGGCCCGTGCATCACGAGCTATATACCCACCATATATCTCTACGTATATGATTATACGGCCCATCATCACGTTGGTCTAACCATCTACATACAAGCCGTATATTGACTCGTATCCTCAGAGGGGCTAGTAGAGTACGGTCACGACATATCAACCAACCTCAGTATGCTAGCTGTTACTTAGATCCTTCTGGTGCTTTAGGATCCCAGCCTTCTCCCAAAACGCTTACCAAATTTCCTCCCGGGTCCCTTGCTATTATAGCCCGCTGATGAATATAAATGCATTTTGAGTATTTCTGTGGATAAAAGTAGTCTTATAATCACATGCCAAGCATATAGGAATACTAGTATAAAATTAGGCTCAAATGAACACTTATCACATGTCATGAAGGTATACAACCCTGAGTAATTCTTGAATAATTAAGGAGGACTTTTCCCTGTGACTTCCTTTCATAATTTCTAACTTGTTTTCTAGATTTAGGTTTAGAGGATGCAAAACCCCTTTTATTGGATCAACCTTTTGATTGAACCTAAGAACTTGGACTAGGTAAGTATACTCAACTAGATCAGTTATATTCCACTCCAGAGAAAATCGACATGGGGACCCTACTCTATTATTACTACTTGCAGCCACATACTAACGCTTGCGGTCACGGAGGCATATTACGTTTCAGCTCGATCTCCTATAAAAGTTTTAGTGTAGCCGTTGCTAGGGAACATTTGGTTAGGTAAATTAGTTGATATTATTAGTTGAATTTTCATGTATCTAAGTTCACTTTCATTATATCTTTTTATTTTTGTTTTTGTTTTGTTTTATATTCTTTTGTACTAGCTTTTTGTTTTATATATAGCATTTTTATTTCTTGCATAGCATTTTACTTTTGTTCACTTACACATAGTATTATTTTTGTTCTTACAATAGATTTTCAGTTTTGATTAAAGTTTAGAGTTGATTAGATTTATTTTTTTAGTTTAGTTGGTGCAATGAGCAGCATGGAGCCTAGAGTCTCTGAGATTACCTTTTTAAAAGCACAAGGCTTAGAGCAGAGAGAACTAACACAAAAGGATCAACCCGACAATTACCCATTCTAGTTCTAAGGCAGGATAGAAGGTGATGATTAATTCGCCTACTTTTTAGATTGTTAATAGGTTAGCTACTCTTTATTGAAGGAAGGCGATTGACCAAAATTTATAATTTTCAGATTTATGAAATTCCAGAAGACCACGAGGGAGGAACACAAAGAAAAAGCGAACAAAATCAAATAAACAAAGGAACTATATTAGAATTACTTGATTTATAATTTTTATACTTTGGAAGGACTAATTTAGAAAACTAATTTCTTTTAATCAAATTGCTTGACTGAAAGAGGGAGACTAAGGCTCAGGTTCAATTTGCCTCCCCAGTACTGAGCATTTTATTTACAGCCCTCTAAATATCCATGGTTTTCGAATCACATTTAAGCGTACATGCATGTAGATCATAGGCAATAACTAATCAAAGAAGAAACTCCAAGCTTTAATTAACCTATACTCAAAGTAGAACATCAAACTTAATAAATTCTATCTCATTAAATGATGAACTTGATTTACGTCAATTGCGAATAAAAGGAATATCCAAATAAATTCCACAATGCCTAACTAGTTCCGCAAACCATTGATCAACCAAAATTACCAAATACATAGATACAAAGAAATATTCAATTGTATGTATCATAATTCGAGGGATGTGGCCTACACCCGATTTAGGTTTGGATTAAATCTTCCCTCTTGCCTGGGTCCAAGGTAATTCGGCCTCGCATGGCCATTGGGTCTGACAAAAGAAGAGGAAGAGGAATGAGTTTTTCTTTGTCCTGAGACCTCACGTTCACAGCCTATTATTCTGATTTTTTCTCCTTCTTTTTCCTTAAGGCATTTGCCCTGGTTTTTTCTCATATTTATGCAGCCTGGGTCCAGCACAGTAGTTTGGTTGATGGGGCGATCCACTTTGAGTGGTGATTTTTGGCCCAAATATCATGTAACGGTTGATTCATTTTAAGGGCTGGAATTGGGCTTCATGATGAATG